>CM046457.1:43994287-44572291 GCA_025506515.1 Flaveria trinervia
TAATACAACCGAAATTAAAACGTAAAACACTTTTTAGTTATAATTTAAATGGATAAAAATTACATTTAGACATCAAATCTCAAAGTTTTATTATACATAACACTTTCATCATTAGCAATGTTATTGATTTTATGGCATGTTTTGAGGTACTCCCTCAATAATACTTCATGCACTCATACGATCAAGTTTCTCATCTTATCTTGAAACTCTAATTTAAATAGTCAAAACCTGGATAAAAACAACCTCGTGTATACACTATCTTATTCATAAGTAGTTGTATTTGAATAATTATTTGTATTCTCAATAATCTCAAGTTGTTTTTTTTTCCTGAATAATCTTATCGAGACTATTTTGTGGTTCGAGACATGTTACTTCTCACATGAGTAGTTAACCATTTTAGATTGCAAGATACATGTTTTATTCATTCAAAACATTTCCTAGTTTTTCCACTATTTTAAAATATATCGTATTTATTTTATGTCTTGATCACAAAAGTCAAGACCATAAAATCCAAAAATAGTATTATTATATTAATTAATAGCTTTTAATCTTTTGTTTAACACTTTTGGATTTATAGAATAAACCGTTTCTAACACATTTATTAGAGAATAAATAATTATAAATACGTTTTTAAACACATTTTGGTTTATATACATAAACCGTTTTTAACAAATAATTACAACAATCATTTTAAATATTGCGGTTCTTATTAAAATAAATTATTTTTGGTGAGAAAATAAATTATTATAAATAACCTTTTAAGCTTATCGGTTACAATAACCACTTCTAACCCGCACATTTGAAATAAACGAATAAAAAGATCGCTTTAAAAGCTTTTGATTTATATAAAATAAATCTATTTCTAACTTATTTGTTAGAAATAAACGATTCCATAAATCGTTTTAAAGCTTTACGATATATAAAATATAAACCGGTTCTAACACACTAGTTAAAAATAACAACGACAAAATATTGCTTTTAAGCTTATCAGTTTATATACAATAAACTCACTTCTAACGTGCTAGTTAGATTTGAACGATTACAAAATCATTTATAAGCTTCTTAGCTCATATAAAAAAACTATTTTTCTTTTTGTTATAAAACACTAGTTTCAATTTTTTTCTAAAACAAAATTTGGTTTTACTTAAATCGTTGTAGTTATAAATAGTTTTAAAACTACAAACCCATGATTTTCTAATGACTTTTAGAAATTAAACCATCTCGAACGCACATGTTAGATTGTGAAACATTTACAAAAATGTTTTAACAAATGATAGAATCAAAATATTTATTTGATAACACGGTATTTGGATAATAGATTGTACTCCAATCTTTATTAAAATCCAAACAAGACACTATACTACGTTATTTCTTAGAAATATTGTCACACCCCGACCGACGGCGGAATCATCGGGGCGGACGAATGGAGACGATTGCTCATAGCACATGGAACTAATTAAGTTGAAATAATATTAAATGTCTTTATTCATTAAACATTACAAGACACATAAGTGAATACAAAACAATCAAGATACAACCAGAAACATAAGACTTTCAATTATTCTAGGTCCAAGTCCTATATGAGCACAAGAAGATCTTCAAGCATCAAACCTGAAACATGATGAAAATAAAAGGTCAACTAAAAATAGTTGGTGAGTTTTCAAGGTTTTCATACATAATATACAAGGTTACAAGTAGCAATTCATGTCATAGGTTATAAGTTAGTAAGGTTATAGAACACATATCGTTACAACCAAACCTCGACTTGATTACAAGTATATAAGATTGGCTAAGTGTATTTGGTTCCCATGATGAACAAGCATACGTCATCAGGAGTCGGCAATACATCGACTTTAGCACCAAATAGGCTTGTCAGGCCCAAAGATCTAAGACGTCGGCAGGCTAGCAATAGTTAATGATTGTAAACAAACATGTATCTCATATAATCACTTACAACACACAAATAACCATGACAAAATATAAAGATGAATTGCAAGTGCATTACAAGTCTCAAATGTTTATAAGTGTACGATGTATAAGTATCATGGTTCACCCCAAAATAGTGTGAAAAATATAAAAAGGGGCAAGGAAAACTCACTTTATATATATAAGATGATGATAAGAAAACAAATGAGGCTCTAACGATTTCTCTTACAAGATGCCTAAATGTATATGTTCCAAGATTAAGTTCAATAAAAGGATTAACAATAAGACATGAAATAGGGTTTTAATTGGAATTTGGGGGTTTAAATAATTAAGTAAAATAATGACTTGTTTATGTTTTGGTTTAATAAAGACAACATAACTCAATTAAAATATCTCCACAATTTAAGTTATTGATTTAATAGAAATTAAGTATAATATGTGAAAAGAAATAATTAATTTAATAATTAACTATTTAAAACTTAATAAAGAGAATTAATTAAATGCTTATTTAAATGATGTTAAAAAAATTATTTAAAATGTTTATAAAGTTTTGGGCTTTTACAATGATTTATCATAAAGGTTTTATAATACAAAACCCTAAAAATGAGAATAAAGTAAATAAAAGTTAACAAATAAATTTATTAACTATTTATGATTTAACATGGTTAAATAATTCATTGAATAATTAATTATTTAAATAATCATCTAAATAATCATTTGCATAAGTAATTATTTAATAATCATTGAACTATAATATATTTACAACATAAATGACTTTGTAATATTTTTTATAACTTTTTAAAAAAAATATTAATTAAATCTAAGAATTATAAGTGTTAAAACTTTTAAAAAAATTAATTTGATATTTCTGTAATAATATAATTAATAAAATAATTTTTATTGTAATATAATCTTAATTTTCTAAATTGTAATTTATATAGAAAAAAAACTAATTAGAAACAAAAATGGCAGAGGCCCGGTTCGAACCCGGGACCTCATGCCTAGGATGATTACTAATCTCCAATCGGGCTATAGCCCAAGTGTGTTCAAATTCTACTTTAAAATCTTTTAAACATTAATTTCTTGTTTCACCTAAATCATCATAAACCCTAATTTGATTTGGATCCAATTGAACCCCGAATGGTTAAGGTTAACAAATGAAATGTTAGGGCTTTTAAACCCCAGATAAAATCGAGTATATAGATGTGTTTGATTACCCGATTTCGATGTATATCGATGATGAATAAGATAGGACAGTCACGACTCAAATGAATCCGGATCGAGGTGAAAATGATGATGATAATCCAATTAATCTAACGCGAAGCTCCTAAGGATTGCAATGATCAAAACCCCTTAATCAATTATGATTATTATTGCTTTGATCATGGGTCTCGTATGAGTTGTAGGTCGCATATGATGATGATGGTTGTATGTGATATGTGTTGTGTTTCAGATGGAATTGAAGGTTGTATACGATTTGAGATAGATAATCGATCGTTTGTGTTCATTTAATTGGATTATTATTAAGTTTCAATGTCCAAACGGCTATGGGTTTAAGGTCGACGGTAACTTCGCTTCAATGGGTTCATAAACATGATTTGAAGACGTTTAAAGCTCATAATAGTGTTCGAATCTCATACCCGAAGTGATTGGAAACGGTTCTTGGGTGAAATTCCATGGGGTTTTGGCGTTTTACCCCTTGCCGGAGTCGACCGGGGGTGGCCGGAGATAGGGTCGCCGGAAATACGGGAAAAGATGGGTTTTTAAAATAATTTACACATTTGGTCCCTGTGATTTCAATGGTTTATTATTTTATGCCTAACTTTTAAAACTAAGTTTCAAAAATTACATTTTGAACCTCAAACTCATAACATCCTTGTGTTAAAATAATTCAAAGTATTTATAAACTCCATTAAATAATCATTAATTTATAAAACTTTTTAGACTTTAAATGTATATAAGAATAATAAGCTTTATGTATTAATGATTTATTTTAGTGTATAAATGACATATAAGACTTTACAAATTAAAAAAGCTTTATTTTATAAATTATAAAATATTTTATAAATCATAAAATTATAATAACTTGTTTAAGTGATTTGACAAATAATAATTGAATAAAACAACTCGTAATGTTTATTAAATTACACATTTAATGCATTTGATTTATTAAAAATAATTAAAATAATCTAATAATGTTTTTGTTTCATTGCATGAAAGTTCAAGATGGTTTCTGGTTTGGGTTTTAAATTGAAAAAAAATAGCGGATGTTACAGTCTCCCCTACTTTAAAAATTTCGTCCCAAATTTAATAAGAAAACTACTTTCGAGGATATGATGAGACTGGCACGTGAACTCTTGGAAGCGTTTAAATTCAACAAGATTAATTTTGATGTTTTGCTATGCTTAAATTTGATAAGTTTCATAATTTATGATTTATGTGTTTCTTGACAAACAATTATTAACTTAAAATTTTTAGTTGATAAACGTTTGTATTTTAAACGGTTCCAGACGGTTAGAAAGGTGTTGTCATGGGTACCACACCAAGTTTTAGATCAATACAAAGCTTAGCTTGACGACATGAAAAATATGGTCAAGGCACTTTTGGATAAGATATGGAATTTATAGGAGCTTCTCAAGAAGATAACTTTAACGGTGTATCAGGATGATCGATTGTTGCTTAATTATGCCATTAAGGTTTCAAGTTTTATTAGTTTAAAGTTGGTACGAGAATTGTGTTTGTTATAATTACGGGTTCAATTTAGAATTGAGAGCATTGTTGTAATAAGCCTTCAGGATAAGTGCGGTTTGAGGAAAAACGTTTTGAAATATTATTGGGGGTCATTAAGAGAAATAGGATAATGAGTTTAAGATTCAAGGGAACAAATTCAATGAAAAAAACAAGTCAAAATACAAGATGTTTCGAATGTAACGTTCGGTTTACAAACCAAAACATTACGTTGACTTATCAAAGTATTAGGTCATCTATAATCGTGATGAAGACATGCGTACCTATAAGCGGAAACTCACCCCAAGGGTTCCCAGGTAAGGTAAACGGATCCATCAGTTGATTTGGATTTATATGAATACCTTGCCTAGACAGAACACCTCGAAATACAGGCATCCCACTCTTCCAGCATTACATGTCTCAAGTTATAGAACATAGACTTTGACGAGACTTGAAAACCATGAATAACAATTCAAAAGCACATTTTTGAAAACCATTTGATTCAGGCATATAATGTCTTAGAATATGATTTAAGATACATGTGTGCATTAATAAGGTTCAAAGCATAAGAATAAGCACATAAGACATATAATACATGAGAGGACTCATGTGTAAGGGTACTTAGTTATAGTCTAGGTCATTTCATTTCTAATAACCTAAATCCCTATAACCATGGCTCTGATACCAATCTGTCACACCCCGACCGACGGCGGAATCATCGGGGCGGACGAATGGGAGACGATTGCTCATAGCACATGGAACTAATTAAGTTGAAATAATATTAAATGGCTTTATTCATTAACATTACAAGACACATAAGTGAATACAAAACAATCAAGATACAACCAGAAACATAAGACTTTCAATTATTCTAGGTCCAAGTCCTATATGAGCACAAGAAGATCTTCAAGCATCAAACCTGAAACATGATGAAAATAAAAGGTCAACTAAAAATAGTTGGTGAGTTTCCAAGGTTTTCATACATAATATAACAAGGTTACAAGTAGCAATTCATGTCATAGGTTATAAGTTAGTAAGGTTATAGAACACATATCGTTACAACCAAACCTCGACTTGATTACAAGTATATAGATTGGCTAAGTGTATTTGGTTCCCATGATGAACAAGCATACGTCATTAGGAGTCGGCAATACATCGACTTTAGCACCAAATAGGCTTGTCAGGCCCAAAGATCTAAGACGTCGCTAGGCTAGCAATAGTTAATGATTGTAAACAAACATGTATCTCATATAATCACTTACAAACACAAATAACCATGACAAAATATAGAGATGAATTGCAAGTGCATTACAAGTCTCAAATGTTTATAAGTGTACGATGTATAAGTATCATGTTTCACCCCAAAATAGTGTGAAAAATGTAAAAAGGGGCAAGGAAAACTCACTTTATATATATAAGATGATGATAAGAAAACAAACGAGGCTCCAACGATTTCTCTTACAAGATGCCTAAATGTATATGTTCCAAGATTAAGTTCAATAATAGGATTAACAATAAGACATGAACTAGGGTTTTAATTGGAATTTGGGGGTTTAAATAATTAAGTAAAATAATGACTTGTTTATGTTTTGGTTTAATAAAGACAACATAACTCAATTAAAATATCTCCACAATTTAAGTTATTGATTTAATAGAAATTAAGTATAATATGTGAAAAGAAATAATTAATTTAATAATTAACTATTTAAAACTTAATAAAGAGAATTAATTAAATGCTTATTTAAATGATGTTAAAAAAATTATTTAAAATGTTTATAAAGTTTTGGGCTTTTACAATGATTTATCATAAAGGTTTTATAATACAAAACCCTAAAAATGAGAATAAAGTAAATAAAAGTTAACAAATAAATTTATTAACTATTTATGATTTAACATGGTATAATTCATTGAATAATTAATTATTTAAATAATCATCTAAATAATCATTTGCATAAGTAATTATTTAAATAATCATTGAACTATAATATATTTACAACATAAATGACTTTGTAATATTTTTTATAACTTTTTAAAAAAATATTAATTAAATCTAAGAATTATAAGTGTTAAAACTTTTAAAAAAATTAATTTGATATTTTTGTAATAATTTAATTAACAAAATAATTTTTATTGTAATATAATCTTAATTTTCTGAATTGTAATTTATATAGAAAAAAAACTAATTAGAAACAAAAATGGCAGAGGCCCGGTTCGAACCCGAGACCTCATGCCTTGGATGATTACTAATCTCTAACCGGGCTATAGCCCAAGTGTGTTCAAATTCTGCTTTAAAATCTTTTAAACATTAATTTCTTATTTCACCCAATCATCATAAACCCTAATTTGATTTGGATCCAATTGAACCCCGAATGGTTAAGGTTAACAAATGAAATGTTAGGGCTTTTAAACCCCAGATAAAATCGAGTATATAGATGTGTTTGATTACCCGATTTTGATGTATATCGATGATGAATAAGATAGGACAGTCGCGACTCAAATGAATCCGGATCGAGGTGAAAATGATGATGATAATCCAATTAATCTAACGCAAAGCTCCTAAGGATTGCGATGATCAAAACCCCTTAATCAATTATGATTATTATTGCTTTGATCATGGGTCTCGTATGAGTTGTAGGTCGCATATGATGATGATGGTTGTATGTGATATGTGTTGTGTTTCGGATGGAATTGAAGGTTGTATACGATTTGAGATAGATAATCGATCGTTTGTGTTCATTTAATTGGATTATTATTAAGTTTCAATGTCCAAACGGCTATGGGTTTAAGGCCGACGGTTACTTCGCTTCAATGGGTTCATAAACATGATTTGAAGACGTTTAAAGCTTATAATAGTGTTCGAATCTCATACCCGAAGCGATTGGAAACGGTTCTTGGGTGAAATTCCATGGGGTTTTGGCGTTTTACCCCTTGTCGGAGTCGACCGGGGGTGGCCGGAGATAGGGTCGCCGGAAATACGGGAAAAGATGGGTTTTTAAAATAATTTACACATTTGGTCCCTGTGATTTCAATGGTTTATTATTTTATGCCTAACTTTTAAAACTAAGTTTCAAAAATTACATTTTGAACCTCAAACTCATAACATCCTTGTGTTAAAATAATTCAAAGTATTTATAAACTCCACTAAATAAATTATTAATTTATAAAACTTTTTAGACTTTAAATGTCTATAAGAATAATAAGCTTTATGTATTAATGATTTATTTTAGTGTATAAATGACATATAAAACTTACAAATTAAAAAGCTTTATTTTATAAATTATAAAATATTTTATAAATCATAAAATTATAATAACTTGTTTAAGTGATTTGACAAATAATAATTGAATAAAACAACTCGTAATGTTTATTAAATTACACATTTAATGCATTTGATTTATTAAAAATAATTAAAATAATCTAATAATGAATTTGTTTCATTTCATGAAAGTTCAAGATAGTTTCGGGTTTGGGTTTTAAATTGGAAAAAAAATGGCGGATGTTACAAATATTGTTTCATTTTTAAAAGAAATCTTAAATAATATTTTCTTTAACATTTCGTGAACCTGAAAACCATAGTAATAAGGTTTTAAAAATCCCATCACGAAATCTATTTTAAGATTGTAGGAAATAGGTTCATTTTTATATTACAGGATAGTAATTCTAACGATACTCTCGTTAGCCATGAGAAATATTTTAGTACAATACGTTTACAAATACGATTATAAACTAAATATAAACAATATTTATGTACCAAACTTGATTCAAGCATCCGTCTATAGCATATAGTCCAACGAGTCTTCGTATAACATTCTTGACGCAGGTATTCATCACGTTCGAATCTTCAAGTATACCCCTTGACTACAACAAATAAAAAACAAAAGATTGACGGCTGTGGGGAGGATCGTATTAGACACGGGTTCCTTAAAACTAATTTCGCGTCTCTAGTCAAGAAAATGCGTCTGTCTTCCAGTGTACAACGTCAAAGCAGTATGTACTGCCGGAGAGTGCCTCAGGCCCGAGAGATCACCTGGTAAAATATGTGTTGTGATATTATAAGGAAAAAAGGTTAAAGGTGATGGTGTGGAAAAACAATTTAAAGAATGTATCTCCCTAAATTTTTATAAACCTTGAACACTAAAGACAATAATTTCTTCTTCTTTCTTGTTTTCTTTTCTCATCATAAGTTTGTTTATATACTCATGCTAATAAGTTCACATTAATGTGAGTTTAATGATTCACAACCAAAACTTCCATTTGATTTATAAAATGTTTTATGAGACCAAATTAAAATTTTATTTTATTCATGACATGATTAATATCAATTTTAATGAAAATTATGATCCATAATAAGCATTCATAATATTTATTAAAAGACTTTGTCAAAACATAAAATATCCATGTTAATCAATACATGGTTTTATTAGCATTATACAAGAAATTACAAAAATTTCCTACAATGATCACCCAAGTTTTACATTTTTCATTCCGACCACTCAACTTCGAGCATTAATATTTAATTCATCTTAGCTTCAGTTTGGAGACGGTTAATTCATTACAAAACAAAAACTTAAACTAATCAATCAATAATTATTTATATAAAAAATATATAAATATAATTATTTTGTGTTTAAAATTCCAACAGAACCCAAATGTGTTCTTCTATAGTCCACACCAAGCAAGCTCATTGTCCATAATGCTAGTATTCAACACTTAATAATATCACTCATTTAGTAGTGTCCGCAATTATGTAAGATGAAATCAAAAAAATTTCAAGCACCAAGACAAACTACACTTGAATATTAGTAATTTGTCATATTTCATTTGTATGCTTATGAAATAAAAACTCCTTTTTATCTTCTCCTTGTATTCTTTGTATTCTTTGCGAAAGCGCAACCATGGGCTCTTTTACTTTTACTTTTATTTTTGTTGTCTAAAACAAAGAAAACAAATACCACACCTTCATGCAAGCTTGGGGACCTAAAGTGCACCAATTTATTTCCTAAAAGGATAGACTATAAGCCACTAACTCAAGAGAAGAATGTGGAACCCCTTCCCCAACAGTTTCTCCATCAAAACAAGGAGAACAAAGGGCATGGGTTTTGTATTATACTTTTAAACAATTAGTAAAGTTATTTAAACCAATTTTTAAGGGTTGGAGACTTTTAAATAAAAAATATTTGCATATTTCCTTCATATATAATCGTAATTCATATAAAATAAACTAACTAGATATTTTTATGTCTAACATTTAAATTGGATACTAGATTTATGCAAATGTAATGTTACAAAGCCCATAACTTGCAATGAATGATTTATGTTTATATGTTTATATATCTGGATATTACTATTATTTTTATGTGAATCCATATATATAATATGCTATGATTCATATATGTTCTCATTTTACTCGGTGATAATAATCTTAACATAATTACCAAATTGTACATGTTAAACCGAGTTTAGATGTGTATTGGAATCCTTGTTTAGTGTGACCTTTTAGGACCATAGCATTAAACAATACAAATCTCTTTATTAATCAAAACATTGTAGCGGTAAATTTCAACATTCATTTCAATAGGAAATCCCCCTTGTCTCAAGTTAGTTGTATTAGAATAGTCATTCAAAATAAACATTCTTTACTAAAAATGAGGCCACTCTCCATCTCCTAAGTAGCTGCACTCTCCATCTCCTAAGTTGCACTCTATGTTATTCTTATTCTTTATGCAACTCACATTTCAACTAATATGCATATAAAACTTAATATTGCTTAGTGAGTTTAAATTTGATTTATCAAAAAATAATCCCTTACCTTTATTTATGAGTACACAATATCTATAGTTCCGCATTATATTTATCATGTTCATTAACTTTCTTTCATTATTTCATCATCTTTTCATTTGTCATCACATTGGGTTGTATAAAGTAAGAGCCTAAACATTTGGTCGACAACAAATATCTACCCTATCGACGAATTGTTATGGTTCGCTAAATCCACAATGTGAGACCCATAACTGACACGTGTTTAAGGGTCTATTTCATTCATTTTATTCACATAAGTGAAGTCCATGTCATTTGTTGTTTGCAAAACTTTTCATTAGGGCATACATTTCTTTTTATTTATGTTCCACCGTCATTTATTATCCATTAATATTACTTCATTATTCTTTTATACTTTTTATGTTAACCTTCACCACATGGAACATTGTCAAAAGTCCGTTGCTTTTTTTCTTTCTAAAAGTGTGCTTTTAATTCAAAAAATTAGATTTATAATTTATTAAATTATACATTTTTTAATTTAAAAATGGTATGAATAATATTATTAATATTTGATATTAGTTATAATAATAGAAAGAAATGAGAAAGTTAGTATGATAGGCTTACGATTGCATCACGTCTTATCTTATTTTTCTTTATTATAAATATATAAATAGACAGATAGATAGATAGATTAGAAACTCATTCATTAAACAGATTGTAGTTAGTAATAAACACAAAGATATACAATACGATATTTTAATATAGGATATTAATTTTTATATACGTAATAGTTCAAGAAATTAAAAAATTATATTATTTTTTTAATTCTCATATCTAAATATATTTATTTTTAAACATTCGTTTTAAGATTTTTTTTATAAAAAACCATTTTGTTATAAAATTCTTGTTTATTAAAAACTATAGTTTGTAATTATTCTGATTGCTCTAATAAGATTGTCTTTAGAAAAGTTTACATTTTTATAATTTTTTTAAATAATGAATGATTTATAATATTTTGTTTCAAAAATGTTTAGTGTTTTAGAAAACTTTGATATTATATAAATTTTTTTATGATTAGTTCTATTTTAATAAAAAGATGTGATTTTTTATTTTTAATAAAATCTAATTTTTAATAGATACATTTATTTTAAAAAATTTAGATGAGAGAAAAAATATAGCAATTAATAAAATTAATCTTTAATAGGAGAGATAAATTAGTTTTAATGTCTAAATTACTATAATATTTTTTTGGAGGGAAAAATGATATGAGGATGTATAAAATAATCACAAGCGGTAAAAAGATGAGTCGAGATGATGGCAAGTGGCAAAATAAACATTGTTTTATTAGATACTATAGATATAGATACGAGGAATAGTACATTCAGGTGATCATGGTCACCTACGAATAAACAGTATCCCGTGAATATTGACTAAGGATTCTTAGGTGCAAAAGAAAACTTAGGTATAGGTAACATTGTCACTTGCGGGTGTTATATTCCATCTACAAATAGCTTTTACCCAATACTAAGTAAGGGAAGTTAGATTCGAGGGATAGTGCATAACACAGATGATGAAATCATCTACGGATGACTTAATAGCCATTTTAGGCTAAGGGTCATCACCTACATGTGTTATATTTTAGCCGCAGGCTATAGTAGTAAAGTGTGGGTGTTCAACCCTTTACTTTTTGTTTGATTTTGATCCTTATTAATTTTTACATTATTTTTAATCAAATAAAATATCTAGAAATAGATTTAAGTCTTATTTTTCTAGGGTTATATACTAAACATGACATGCACATAATTTCATCATTAAACATACAATAAAGACATAAACAAACATAAAATGTCACCTATACGTATAAAATCATGGTTTTGATGAATAGCAAACATATAAGTATGCATATCAGCTCCCAAAATAAAGTAAAACATAAAATATGATGATCAAGAACTCACCTTTTATAGCTTTTGAACAAACATTAGAACCAAGAAGGAAGATCTTTAGATCTACACTCATGTAGATGTAAAGTTCTCATTTTTATATATCTAAATGCACCAAAAATCGACACATGAGCTTAGATCTAGGTTGGATATAAGGAAAAAATATGAGAATATCATCATACCTTTAATCCATTTTTATTGATTTTCTCTCTTTAACATCAACTTTCTCTCTTTAACATCAGCTTTCTCTCTTAAGCCTCTATGAAAAAAAACATCAATTGCCAAAAAAGAGGAAGGGTGTTGTAAGGACTCATATAAGGTTGATGCAACCCAAAACATTCAAAGTCTATCCTGCATGCATGCATAGAAGTACTGAGTAGAATGCTTTAGAAGTTTCACACTATACCTTAGAAAAATTATTCTAAGTGTGAAATCTTCTTAAGGCAAGACCAATATCTTCCGAAGTCAAATATGAAGTCTTCCGAAGCTCAGAGACAAAGTCTTCCAAAGCTTAGAGACAAAGTCTTCCAAAGCTCAGAGACAAAGTCTTCCGAAGCCATTTCATGAAGACAAATTTCTTTCGAACACTTTTGAGCACATGTTTTATCTGATGTACCTTTTACCATAAAGTTGGACCACCTTTCTACTACAACTCTATTTGACTCACTAACTTTCATAAGTTGCTGAAAGGTCCATGCTTTTGGTAAGCTATACATTGAGGTCTTGAGTCTGTTACTTTCTACTTTATGTACTTTTATCCTTTTTGTAATATATTAGGATATGAGCTATGACATGTCATAGTCACTAGTCAAAAGGCAATCTACCTTTTGAGTCTACATTGATTTTCTTGTTGTCTAGATCATGTATCCAGCTGGCCTTTAAAGTATGGTCGGTTGTAGGATGTAGTATAAAGTATCTCAGGTCCCTTTGTAATCTTTTATGCTTTTATGTTTTGTAAATACTTGTAAGGAACTTGAGAGCAGTATACAACAATTTTGAAAATCAAACACTTGTGTTATTGTTATTGTTATTGTTCTGTCTCTTTATTACTTGTGTTTCTTGGTATCAAAGTGTGACTGGTTGCTAGTTTCCCATTTGATCTGTTAAATTTTCTAACTCAACTCTCATCATTTTGTGTTGTGTTGTAAGTGACCATCCCTCAAATGGTCCTACAGGTGTGGTTTGCCTTACTTTTATAATGAAAGCTAAGGAAATAAATCTTTTATTTTCCCACCTTTAGTCTCTTTTCTTTTATCATCATTGAACCTTCTATTTATTCATTTTCTTTTTTTCAAGCTCATTAAAACTTTAGGGTTTTAGACTAATATTTGGTCATATATGTTTAAATGGATTTTAAACGATTGCTTTGCATAATTATTTAGTATGTGACCTTTTAGGCCAATGGTAGCATTGCTAATTTTCATGTGTTAGGATATAGATACTATTACATCTTCCATGAATATTCTTTAGATATAAGGACCATAGGCTCGTTTTAGGGCAAGTAAGATCATGAGGAGTTGCACCTTGAACATATTGAAAGTATGCTTAAAAGATGGTCTTGGATCTTCATGTTTGACTCAAACCTATCGAAAGAATGTGGATAATCCATGTGCTCGGCATCTCCGTTTGTGATAGCTACGATCAAAGCATACTCACGAACATAATAACAACAACACGCATGTAATTTAAATGTTTCATCTCACTCCATTGTAAAGTAGGTTGTACAGGAGTTATAGAGGATTTACAGGCTCTTTTTGATCCACTACCTTGAGCCACTACCTCTCTTTCTAAGTCTCCAAGCTCTCAAGTCCTCTCAAATGAACACACAAAAGCCTAGTTATAGAGGGATAACAAGACAATATCGCCTAGCAACCAGGTTAAGCAAAATTGATCAATTTGGCTCACGCCAAGTGGAACTGACATGACTAATTTCGTTCGCCTAGGCAAAATTACAGACTTTGACTTGGTGCAAATCACTAGTGATTTAATATAAATTTTGATCATCGAAAATCATACATTCTAATACAATCAAATACATAACAAAAACAGCCAATCGCTATCATCCTACCTGCCGTTACACCGCGTATTCCAAGAATACTCAGTGACGGTTCAATAAGCGTGAAAGCCCTAAGCAAAATATAAAAGTGAGTTTTTTTTACAACCTCATCATATAAGGAGGGCAAAACATGGCTTTTTTGATGTTTTAAAAGTGCATAGTGTAACTTTACACAAATTCAGTTTCCACTCAGAAAAAGTGAAGATCCACTATTTGAACACGATCATTGTGGTTGTGACAACCAAGGAGCGAGATCGGATGCTGCAATACCTACGGTTTTAGAGTGAGAAAGGAGCCATGAGTGCTCTTCGAAGATTATCATCAACAACAATATTCTTCCCTAGGGTTCTTCATCGATCATTCAATACGCTCGCAAATCCGCTTTCTCATGGCATTCACGTTCTACATTGCCCTGTAAGTATGACTCGATTAACCCATTTGTCGTTCAATTTGAACGATTGAAAATTTGTAGTATCAGGTTATGACATTGGATAAAGTTGCTGTTGTATTGAGATCAATGCGTATTTTTCTAATTTTATGTGGGAATGTGAAACATTAGATGTAATTAACTGTAGTGTTGCTGATAGGATAGTGTTGGAATTGTGGCCAAGATATCTGAGTGTATTGCATCAAGAGGTGGGAACATATTGGAAGCTGATGTATTTGTGCCCCAAAACAAGAATGTTTTCTACTCCAGAAGGTCCCTCATCTATCTCAACACACATAGATGTATCACATATGTTTGTGTATGCATATCATGTCTATATTTTCTTTTTTGAATTGATAGAAGGTAGTTATTTGTATGTGTAGTGTACAATTTGTGATTTTACTAGACATTGAGTGAAGATGATTGATGTTTCATGTTTGCACACTGAAACTTAAAGATGATTTTTTTTTTTTGTTTTAACTTGCAGTGAATTTGTGTTTGATCCGCTTAAATGGCCAAGGGCACAAATGGATGAGGACATTCTCAACTTATCAAAGAAATTCAATGCTAATAGATCTGTTGTTCGGGTCCCGTCTGTAGATCCCAAATATAAAATTGCAGTTTTCGCATCTAAGCAGGTTTTGTATAAGTATTTTTATTTAGCTTGATCCTGTATATACAGTTGACCATCTCACCTAAACCTTGTTCTTAATTGTTCACTTCTTTGCTGCAGGATCATTGTCTTGTTGATTTGTTGCTTGCGTGGCAAGATGGAAAACTTCCGATTGATATAAGTTCAGTCATCAGGTGAAAATGTGAAATATGAGAGTTCCTTCTTTCTGTTGAGTGTTGACTATCCTTATTCCATTCTTGACCAAGAGTATTTGAACAGTAATCATGATAGGCTTCCAAATTCCCATGTGATGCGGTTCCTTGAAAGGCATGAGATCCCATATCACTATCTGTCAACAACGAAAGAAGACAAAAGAGAAGATGAGATGCTAAAATTGGTTCAGGATACAGATTTTTTAGTCCTTGCCAGATATATGCAGGTAACTCTTGGCCAAAATTTTGTAAATTTTCATTTTGCAAGTCATTAGTGCGTCAATACGATTACGTACATTGGATTATTTCAGATTTTCAGTAATAATCTGAGTGTCCACAATTAATTTAAGACATTGTTGTATTGAAAATGCTCATTGTGCGCTTTATTTAGTCAACCTTTTTATTGTACCTGGTTTGATCTGTTAGAGAAAAATATAACCCAAACAGAGTAACAGACCCATTTAAATGTAAAGGGCAAACTGCAAAGTGCCACCTTGGCTCAAGCTTTTCTACTTGGATGCTTTTTTTTTGAAAGTTTGGTGCATAAATGAACATCATAAAACATATGTGTGTTTTCTTCCGTTCAGTATGTTAAATTAATGGTTAGAATGGGCAAATATTTCTGTATGCAGGTTTTATCTAAAAGTTTTTTGAATAGATATGCGAAAGATATAATCAACATTCATCATGGCTTATTGCCGTCATTTAAGGGTGGGAATCCTAGTAAGCAGGTATAGTCTTTCTTCCTTCATTTTCTTAAGCATGTTTAATCATACAAGGCATCACGGAGATATGAAGTATTTAATCTTCTGGTTTTTACTCGTACGACACAGGCTTTTCATGCTGGTGTAAAATTGATTGGTGCCACAAGCCACTTTGTGACAGAAGAACTTGATTGTGGACCAATCATTGAACAGATGGTAAATGTCCTGGTTTTAACTACCTTGTTCATGAAAGACTGACAGAATGATTACTCAAACACATCCTTAAGATATTATTTCACTCATGTCCTTAAGGCTAATGATGATTTTCCTCTTTTTTCAAATGACACTAGATACAGACTAAATACTGTTACTGATCAGGATTTGTACCAATTAACTACCAAATAAGCTGTGGTAACTGGTAATACTTTGTAATAGGCCACTCACTTGTGATAAATTTACACATAGACCCTGGTAGGTAACGTTAGATGTATGATTTTACCTGCTGTAATTTAATTCTTAAATATATGGAAGACTGCAAGAAACAACTAAAGAATAGAAAACCAAAGTAATAAGCTAATAAGCATTTTAATCACAAAAGCTAGTTCTATTTTGTTCCTACCAATTAGTAGAATATTTACAAATTTATTTCTAAATAATAATACATAACTTATAAAGTTCTGTTACTGTCATCCTGATTAGGGCCGACTCCAACAAATAAATAAAGAACCTAGAAAACTTAATAAACGAATAAAAGGTTTTAATTAACGTCCAAGATGTCAAGCGGCTCACGCACGCCTTACTTTTGAGAGGTGAACCGGTTCTGTGAATATCAATATCACAAATCAAATTATGCATATTAAGTTATGACCCTAATGACCTTAAATACTAAGCAGCTTGCTCCCCAAATTTACTCGCTTAGACATAATTAAATAGTAAGAGATAATAATGAAAAACTAATTAATACTTATCCTTAAATAGTAATACATCAAGAATAATAAGCTGGGTTTCATCACATCTCCATCACTTAAATATCCATTTTCTACACGAGTATAGCCACATGATATATGATGTGCTCATGTGGGATCTTGGTTGAATTATATTTTATGTAGAGTCTATTTCTATGAAATTTATGAATTAGGTGTATAGTCAATGCTATTCCCTGTTTCTACTGCTTAATTATTGTGGAATAACTTGAGAACTTGTATTTGAGATACAGATATTGAATATACTTGGCAGTCGCTAGATTGTCATGTTATTAGTCTGGCATATTATGGATGGAACAAGATATGTAGATTGTATGATGATCAGGTATCGTAAACAATTGAATTTGCACATCAATCCAATAAAGCAATTATATTGGGTTACATATAACTCAAGAATCAAGACAATGTATATAACTTAAGAATCAAGACAATGTATGATAAAAGCCGACATGGACAATTGTAATGAAAAAGTTGATTGTTTTACTCTAAAATGTAGCCCCAAGGAAGTAGGAAAGTTACTTGAGTTAGGAGGTTGGAATTTGCATTTTGGACTTGACTATTCCAATTTGAAGTCAGAATAATGCTATTCGAATATTTGGATAAGCAAATTGGCCTTGTGCTCATCCTCTGATCATAATTGTTTGGGGAATCAGCTACTAGATTTGGGAAGTTTGTACTCGGTACAAGAAAATCAAAGATAAAGTAAAAACTGCTAACCTTATTTAAGATGGCACCCACTGGACCCTATGCATGTGGAGGCCTCATGCACTGGGTCCTGCTCTCAGCTCTTTATTTCCATTTGATGAACTATCTCTACTTTTTTCACCAAAATGTGTCCATTTTTGGTAGTTATTGTTTTCAGAATTTGCCAGATTTTTATTACGACTTCAAACTTTCAAACTGTAGTTTCGCATCAAAACTGTTTTTACAGCATTTTGTTTATTATAGCCAATTATCTAATTTAAATAATTTTGTGTAACATACTGACTTTCAAAGCAAAGCCAAAGACCTCCCTAGTAACTGAACAATTGTAGTAGCTACATTTAGTATTGTTATTGTACTCGAATCACTTGAGCATCAGAAAATGAGGCAACAATGTATGTCTGATTTTAAGTTCTGCATTTCAGGTTGAGAGAGTTTCACACAAGGATAATTTGCTGAGTTTTGTACAGAAATCAGAGAATCTTGAGAAACAATGCCTCCTAAAAGCAATAAAATCCTACTGTGAGCTGCGTGTTCTACCATATGAAGAAAACAGGACGGTTGTCTTTTAAGGTCATGACAAAGACAAGGTTGAAAGTTTACACGAGCTTATTACTTCAATAGTTCTCATTCTTTGTTAGATGATGTTACATTATTAAAAAACTTATATTTCAGTTTCTATATATAAATCATTCAGGGCTCATATGTTTCTCTTTGATATGCACATCGATGGTTCGAATTAAGTCAATGGATGTTGATGGAATAACTTTGGTTTTGTGTAGAAACTTTTTCTTTTCGGGGAGAACAGCACCCAGGGTTTTCGAGGCGTAGAACACATGCATCGTTGCTCCTGACATTATGGAAGCCTTGTGAGTTCTTGTTCCCTTTACACATAAATGTGTTAAGCTGACCCACTTGCATCTGTAGAAGTTGGAAAATAGGTGCATCTGCAGCACGTCAAAACGGGTTTGTGTTACGAGGGTAGTTTTTTTTTACTGTTGGGTGAGTGGCGAGCCTACCTAGAAATATTCTCGTATCTTTTAATGAATTTATAAATATTTATGATGTTAGATATCACTAGAAAAACAATATTATTCCAATAAGTCAATAACATCTTATATTTTCAGTACAAAGATCTGGAGGTATCTTGTATGTTAAATACATTGTGGTTGAGTTACAACCTGTTTGATTTGTATTTTTTATACTAAATAAAATAATTACACTCATTAAAGAAAAAGAAAAATATAACTCAAATCGACCCATTTAGATGTAAGCTTTGCACATCTTTCCTTGCGTTCAACATGCATGTATATGTTCAATTATGTCTTGCATCTATTCAACCCACCCTAAATCCATTGTATTTATGTAAGACATAATATTTACTCACTTTCCTACGTTTATTTGAGTGTGATATATGCATCTGCAATTTTTTTACTCTATTTCTTTGTAGCAACAACTATTTTGCTTTGTAAAGGACGTATGGTCTTGTGAAAGTTACGCATTATAAGTAATAAATTGAACTTGCAGAAAGTGGTTTTTGACAGGTAGAATATATTATGTTATAATGTGTGTAACAGTAAAAGTTTACAAGAATCCGGAGTTTTTGCTAATCAAAAACTCAATTATTTTTTAAATGAAAATTTGAATTTTAATAATTCAAACTATTAACTATAGGTCAATATTAATCATAACTAACAATTTGACTTTAGTTAATCTCATTTTTGATTTTGTTACTACTAACAATACAATCTAACTATTCTTTAACTCCGTTAGTTTTTACGATGTATCACGTGACGTGACGTATGATATAGTTATAACTGAAAATATAATTTATTACTCAACCTTTTTATTAAATAATCAATTTCTAAAGTTGTTTATTTTAACGCTTTTGTTGTTTGGTTGATTGATATGGAAACAAAGAGATACAAAAGTTGAGTGATTATTAATATTTTTTTATTAATCATATAATACGTCATATCACGTGTCACGTCATCAACAAAATAAACGAACCGTTACATTGAGACTATTATTGATAACGAAATAGAAAGTTAGGATTGATATTTGCCAATTGTTAGTTAAGATAAATACCGACAAATATGTTAATAGTTTGGATTATTAAAATCCAAGTTTTCTTTTAAAATTGTCAACGATTGTTCATCTGAAAAATCGGTTGACTATTAAGTTTATGGGATTGGGTTTAGTGTTTGTAGTAGGTGATTTGTATGTATATGGATAAGCAAGCGTTTAATTATATTAGAGCAAAATAAACAAATTGTTACAATGATATGTAGTCGTTGGATGGTATGATCTAATATTTATGATTTTTGAAGGTTTTTTTTTTCCATTCTTCCTGAACCTAATGTGATTTAAATTGACATTTGATGTGAAAACTCAGGTTTCAAAAAGGGATATAAACACTTCTTATTCACATCTCAAGATTACAAGCATAGAATTTACCAAACGAAGATTAAAGCACAAACTTGAGGTTTTGAGGTTATGGGGTGATCAAATATGAATGAGATATATCTGTATCTCTGTCAAAATTGACCCTTTACCTTCCATAATTCTCAAATGATCCCCAAACATAAAGGGTATCACAATTTCAAGCATGAAAAGAAATATGAAACACAACCGATAACAAAGACTAGTAAACTTAAGCATAGTCTTCTGAGGCAGGGATTGTAGTGTATGATCCAATGAACACATCACCATAGATAAGCCCAGCTAGACCACCACCGATGAGTGGTCCGACCCAGTAAATCCAAATTTGTGAGAAGTCTCCACTAACAACAGCAGGTCCAAATGATCGAGCAGGGTTCATTGAACCACCACTGAATGGGCCAGCAGCCAATATGTTAGCTCCAACAATGAAACCAATTGCAATGGGTGCAATGGTTCCAAGTGAGCCTTTTTTGGGGTCAGCTGCAGTTGCATAAACTGTGTAGACTAAAGCAAATGTTATGATAATTTCAAATACAACTCCTTGGAATGCGTTCATGCCATTAGCAACTCCATGGGTTGGAACAGCCTAGAAAATAACAAACCAACTGCTATTTAAGATTTTGTTATAAAAAAATTTTAAAATTAACAAAACAAAGCGTAATTAACAATTTAATAAGGGAAAATTAAGGTGTACCAATCCACCGGTGACAAATTGAAGAAGGAATGAAGCAAGAGTGGCACCAAGCAATTGTGCAATCCAATAAAATAAACCGGTTAAGATAGTGATGTTGCCACCAATAGCCAATCCAAATGTGACAGCGGGATTCAAGTGACCGCCTGAGATGTTGGCAGCCATTGAAACTCCAACAAATAGTGCAAGACCATGAGCCACTGCAATAGCTACCAAACCAGCGGGGTCTAATGCTGCATCAGCTGTAAGCTTACCTATAAAATTTTAAAATTAAAAACATGTTACATATATGCTATATAAATTAACATATTCACACCAACGACAAAATGAACAATTTTATCAAACTTATATAAATTTAGTCAATCGGGTATATGCATATGTCAAAAGCAACTAATTATAATCACGTAACTTTCATTGGACAAAGTTTTCTAGCTCCCTCGTAATAAAAAGACACTAACCATAAGCGATAGCTGATCCAACACCCGCAAACACAAAAAGAAGTGTAGCAATGAATTCAGCCAAGTATGACTTTAGTGAGCCGACACTAAAGGAATCACCAAGATCACCAAATGCCAACTTCACCATTTTTCTAACACACTTAAGATAGTAACTAGCAACTAAAAAATTCTAAGGAATTAGATGGTTGAGTTGCTTAGAGCTTGTGAGTTCTTAGTACTTAAACAAAGGGTTATATAGTGACTAATATGATAATTTCAAAATAAAATAATGCTCTTTTATTGATTTTATCTGTTTTTTGGAATCGATTTAAATAGTGACAACTTGAATTTTATGTATAGAGAATGTTTGGAGTCACCGACCATGATCAATCATTGGCGCCAACCCACCGGCCTAACATTTGAAATATTTTCTGATAATGAGTGGAGACAAGAAATCAAACATTATAATTAATTTAACGGATAATTAAAAATAATTAATCCCATTTAAATAAAACTATGAAGATAAGTTTAACTATGTGTTATGGAATAATTAGCTAAAAGTGAGCTCCAAATGATTAAAGCGATGAGTCATCTTCACAATAGTATATTTGAATAAAGTAGTAAGCGAGGCTAAAAGAGTATTTCTATATAAATATGAAAAAATATTAAGGCATAAGGATATGTTCTCTAAACAAATTATATATCAACTATCAGTATATTTAAAAGAACGTTTATCCTCTCGTACTAGTTTAAAGGATTATCATATGTTAATAGGAGATAAGCAAGAAGTTTTCAATAAAAGACTATAATATTCCCCACATTTAATTAATGTGTTATTGAATTAATAATCCTAATTTTCATCTATTAGTCGGTATTAGTTGCAGCTCAAAAAATGCTTTCACACACTTCTAACTTTGATACTATTCTTTTTCCAACGATCTCATACTAATTGAGAGTTAACCCCTGATTAGTTTTTCTTTTATGAAATTGGGTTAACTTTAAGACATTTTTCAACTTCGTTACCACCTAGCCTTCATCAGGTCTGTTTTTTTGTGTCTAGCCTCCATCACCCCTTGAAATCTATCTACATTCAACGAGTCAAGTGGTCCAGATAAGAAGGTGATGATTGATGGTAGCCTTTTAATCATTCAAATGTCTGAATGGTTAACATTTAATAATTCAAACTGTTTTTTTCGCGAACAAATGTCTGAATGGTTCAGTCATTAAAGTGAATGATTAATACCTCCTATCTGAATTACTAAAATCCCATAGCCCTTAATTAATAGTAAAAGGGTACCCTAAGAACAGTAATGTTGTACAATCCTTTAAGCTTTTGATACAAGTTTGATTTGCATGGGATTTGTTGTTTTCACTTTGACTCGAAGTTTTTTATGTTAAATAACAAATAATTACAACCTAAGTAATAAATTGATGGCTGCTTAGCTCCGGTGCCACATGCATCGAGCCCACGGGTGTTCGAGCATAAAAAAAAACTCCATCACCTTCTTTAGATCTTTTTAATATGAGTAAATTACTATTTTGACCCCTTGGGTTAGTGCCATTTAACTCTATCAACCCAAAAATAAACTTTTGACGTATCAACTCCTAACGTTTCGTTTCTTAACTGTTTTGGCCCCTAATACTAACTCAGTTAATTTTTTTCTGTTAAGTGTAAGAGTGTTTTGATCATTTTCACCTTAAATCTGTTTATGTAATTTTTAAATCCTTAAGGTTATTTATGCACATTCTTAAAATAACAATACAACCACCACACCACCACCTAACACAACCACCAACCACCACCTAAAACAAACACCTCCTAGCAGTTCTACATCTTTTATTAGTTTAGGGATTTGGCACCACCACCACATCCACCACCGTGATACACCCACCTCCACCCACAACAGAACCAATTTTTCCATCGTCGCTGCCATCTCCTCCACCCCTTTCAGAAGTTCCAACCCTTAAATCACTACATGCCAACAATTAGTTTCTTCATCATATTTCTTCACGCCACTATTGCCTTCATCCACCATAGGCATCACAACCATCTCGGATGCGCAAAGGTCCACCATCGCCACCACAACAATCGACCGACAATCTACAATCACCATAATTGTTGGAAAACAAAAACATCTGTTCTCATCTTCTCCCACCGCTAGTCACTAGCGACTCCCACCACCGACAACCCCTTCGTGACCCCAACAGGTGTTCGATTGGGTCACCAAAAGCAACGGAAATCGTGCATGACGACATCAACGACCAAAGGCATCCCCTTCGTAACCCCAACGGATCTACATTTAGGGTATCCAAGGCAACGACACCGGTGGTGGTTCATGGTAAATCCGACTGAGGATATGAGGTCAACTCTCATGGTTATTAGTTTGCCAAGTGGGGTTATTAGATTTGCACACCACTTGTGTTACGATTAATGCAATCTAGTTGTGGTTGTTTTAGGTGGTGGTGGTGGTTGTTTTAGGTGGTGGGTGGGTGGTGTTGGTGTGTCGTGGTTGTATTTGTAATTCTAAAATTGTGCATAAATAACCGTAAAACTTTAAAATTTACATAAACAGTCCTTAGTGTGAAAATGACTAAAATGTCCTTACAATTAACTGAAAAAAGTTAACACAGTTAGTGTCAGGGGCCAAGACGGTTAAGAAAAGAAACATTAAGGGTTAATATGTTAAAAGATTCTTTTTTGGGCTTATAGGGAATCCTAACCCTAGGGGTTAAAATAGTAATTTACTCTTTTAATATTTATTCTTTTTCTGTTTTTTAAGAATGTATATTGCTTATAATTTATAAGCCATCTGTTTTGTTTTGTTTAAGTTATTTTTTAGTTTGTATTTATATTAGTTCTTTTATTGTTATTGTATATCTTACTTATTTTTTATTTGAGTTTTTATTAAATTATCTGTTTTCTTGTTTTAATCATAAATTGCGTAGGTCACGGTTTTACACAGTTGTAATTTTCGGTTATATGAACAAGCTGTCGCTGTTTGTTTCTTTTCAAAATTAATAGATTTTTTAAATTAGTTTTACTTATTATATATTTATTAAGAGAATTTTAAAATTTTATAAATTTGAAAACTTCTGGAAACAAAAATTCAACGCGATTTATTTAATAGATATGAAGGTTTCTTTTGGGAATATGATTGATGCTTTCTATTTGAATTTGGATTAGGTAGAGGGATTAGTTGTCATCCTACAAAAATTAATATATAAAGCCAAACCAAGCCATATCTATAACACTACTATATACATAATTTCTACTTGTAATAAAAAATAAGTAAAAACAAAACGGATCATCTTTAATTTTATAATCTTTCTACTATAATAAAAGAGTATCTTCGGATGACACGTCACAATACCACACTCATTTTTACCAAAATGTTTTCGTCTCTCTCTTATTAAATAACTAGGTTAGCCCCGTGTAATACACGGCTTAAACAAATAATATATTAAATAATTATAAATAAAATTTATAGATTATAAATTCATGCTTGAAGATAAAATATGATTATAAATACGTATAAATAGTTACTTTAAGTAGATAAAAAATAATGTATTTTTCTTAAACTTTTATTTTCTAACAAAATTGTGATTTTTAAATATATTGTTTTAAATAAAATGATTTTTTTTAAAATCTGTTATATTCTGTATTTTATAGAATTTTTGTTTTTAAAAACTGTGTTTTTAATAAAAAAATGTTTTTAATTTATTAAAATATATTTTTAATTTGAAAGTGATACGAGTAATATTATTAGTATTCAATATTATTGTTAATAATATAGAGAAATGAGAAAGTAAGTATAATGAGATCTACAATATTGTCACGCTTATTTTAATTTTGTTTATAGATAGATAGATAGGCTAAACACTAATTAAATAAACAGAATAAATTTTAATGTAGAATATATATATGTAAAATAAACATGAATGGGTACAGTATATTTTAATGTAAAAATGTAATAAAATTATATATAGGTAATAGTTCAAGAAAAATAAAACAATTATAATATTTTTTAACTCTCTTATGTAAATAGTTTTATTTTTAAACATTCGTTTTAAGATTTTTTATAAAAATATTTCATGTGCTTATAATTTTTTTAAAAACAAAACAATTTTAAAGTATTTTGTTTAAAAATGTTTAATGTTTTAGAAAATTTCATATTATATAAAACTTTAGTTATTTGTTATTTAGATATTAACAAAAAGATGATATTTTTAATTTCCTTCATAAATTATAATCTAAAAGAAGATAGTTTGATTTTAAAAATAATTTATAAGAGAGAAAAATTTGTATAAGTGTTTAGATTACTATAATATTCTTTTGGAGGGAAAATTGATATGTGAATGTCTAAAAAAACATGTGGCAAAAATATGAGTTAAAAAAATAAAAAATGACAAAAGAAACCTTGCTTTATTAGAGGTTATAGATTACTAATAATATTATTTAATACTTTTTAAATTAATAAGTTAAGAAAGATATATATTTAATGCTATTCCTAAGAAATAAATATTTTTGTAAAATAATATTTTTTTCTAAAGCATAAAACTTTTTAAAAGTACGAATATTTTAAAAATGGTCTCTTTAAATAGTCAATTTTTTTTAAAACCAAAAATAATTAAATTTGAGAGTTATAATAAGAAAAATTTTAAAAATGATATTTCTAAACGGTTTGTTTTTAAATTAAAATATTTATTTTTTGGGGGAAAAAAATTTATAAAATAAAATTTTAAAAGGTTGATATCATTGTTTTATTGATTATAATCATTTCTCATACGTAATTTCAATCATATCATATCTTAGAATATTATTTTATAATCAATAATTTTATTATATCAATATTTTATTTATTCAATACGTGTAACAAACGGGTTTACTAAAGATAGTCTATTTATATATCATAACTAAAATCTATGTTATACTAATTTACATAGTTTACATAGCATAAACTTGTTTTGTATAGGTACCTACATTAAATACCTGTAATTTTTTAATTAATGAATTAAGTTATCCCACTTTTAATTGTTTAATTAATGAATTAAGTTATCCCACTTTTAATTGTTTAATTAGTGAATTAAGTTATCTGGGAAAATTTATATAAACATGTATAAATGAAAATTAACTAGGTTATGTTAGTTATTATAGGCAAATATATAATGTTAGTGCAATTTTCTTTAATATACTTTGTCATTATTTAATAATATGTTACCCATACTACTAGTTTTTATCAGCGCCTTATGATATTTTAAAGCAGACCATTTGTGTTCCTTGGTTATATCTTTGTAAACATGTTTAAAACTAATTTACTCGAAACATAGTTTCACATATGATAACTACATGGAAAGCGAAAGCTGTTCGAATATCAATTTAAATGGAAATAAAAGTTTATGGACATCGTTAATGTGGGTGTTTACTTTTTTTATTTTAAATATAATGATGACAATACCAACTAACATTTTATCATAGAGTAAATTACACATTTCGTCAAATTAAGTATGTTACAAATTTCAAGTTGTGTAATTTATCCCAACGGGCGTTCAAAAGTCCTGTTAGTTTTGATCATGCCCCATCCACGTGAGGGTAGTATTGTCTTCCTAGATCTACAGCAAATTGATTTTTTTAAAAACCCTCTGATCTTGAACTATGCATCTTTTGGTTAAAGTACCCTATTTTCTCTCATATTCTCCTGAAAAAAACCTTCCGTCTTGAGAACATTCCCTCTAATCATTCGAACATCATGGTGTTTTGTTCGTGTGGTGAGGCTGCTATTCTTCCAACATCATGGACCAGGAAGAACCTTGGTTGAAGATTTTATTTCTGCCCACTAACGGTAAGATTATAGGGCGCTGAATCTTGTATTTTTTAAAATTACATTTTTGACCAAAATTTTTTATTTGTTCTTTAGGGATCAAAATGCCCGTTTATTAGTGGGTATAATCCTGAAATGAGCCAAAGATCAGCAAATATCATACCAGGTTCATTAAAGTCAAAATGCAACCTCGAAGAGAAAGTCAAAGCTTGTGAACATGAACTTAAAGAAACTCAAGACGAAGTGAAAGTAATTGAACATGAGCTGAGATGCTATCACATCCTCAATTTCCACAAACGGGGTATTACCGTTAAGCGTATGACATACCAGGTACTCAACCATTAGTTACATTAAACGACACAACAGTTACAAAACTTGATTGCTCGTTAACATTAAAGTTTCCCAAAAACAAAGTTAAATACGAAAACATAAAAGTAATTGCGGAAGCGTATTAGTTTCTAATTCAAATGGTGCAGGCACACGTAAACCAAATAAAATTTAGTTTTCAAAAAGTGTATATGTCTTGTTTGACCCAACAATGATGAATGCAGCATGAGATGATTCCTAGTCGTGCTCACCTTAAGAACTTGAAAGAAACATATTAAAGTGTCAACACAAGGTTGGTGAGTTCATAGGTTTTGATAAACATAATATAATAGAAATAGATACAGTAGACAAAATAATATCAGTAGATAGCTAATTTACTTGACAAGTTACTAAGTATGAAGTTTGCAACTGAAATTGACAATGTAAATGAAGGCCTCAGCTCTGAATACCATGTCACAACAATAGAAATTATGTTAATTAACACCTGTTTGACGTGCAGTTGTGCTAGCGCGACTAGCCCTGGTGGGGTTTGTCAAACCCCGTAGATCTACTCAGAATTAACTCGCTAAAATACATAAATTAACGGTTCGAGTATAAGGCCTTAAGTATGGCATAACACTAGTAAATAGGTGACATTACGATAATACTAATTAATAAAATACGTTTAAAACACACGTTTCTTTGTTCCAAGGAAAACATGTAAAGTGTGATTGAGAACTCACATTGATTGCACATGAACGATTAAAAGCAAGCACAAACAATTTTGATTCCGATTAACCTAGATCCACATTGTTATTATATTAATAAAATTGCCAAAATTTTATAATAATACGGTTTCGCGTTCCCGACTCGGCTACAAGACAAATTGTCAATCTTCCCCATTCACATGCAAGCACACTTGACATTTTACCTTAAATACATGAACCCAAATATTTTCCTTTAAACTAGATCACGGATAAAGGCACTCTTTATACCTTTATAATTATATGACTTTTTTTATAACGAACCCATATATTTCATAATACTTTATCCACACAACACAAACACGCAACGACTCAAATGAAATCACACATAATAATATTACACCCATATAACATATTATACATGCACATATAACGATACACACGTAACGCTCACATGTATGCTATATATATATTATTGTACAATATATATACCTACATAATGTATTTAATACCCATGTATACCACATACACTCACCAACAAACATTAACACATACAACTTACTGCCCATGCATACGTATACAATGCATGATGCATCCATTTCATACACATATACACAGCATATATTACACACACACGCAAAAACTAATGCCATGAATCCTACACCTACATTCTCAATGTATAATACCCATACATGAAATCATCCTACCCAATATACCCCCACCAAGACCCACGTCCAAACCAAACATGACATATATACCAATCATTCTACCCCAACAATCTCAACCGAACACATCGAGCACACCAATCATCATCGCATACATTCATACATACAACCATGGTTGCAAAAGTCGCTAGACGCAGCCAGGTCGGTCGACTGAGAGTTGTACATACTTGGCCTAGGCAGGGAGTACTCAGACGTAATAAATTATAAAGAAATTAATTTTTAAGAAATTATATATATGTCAAATATAATAAGTTTACAAATATTTATAACATATACGTGAAAATCAATACATATTAAAAAAATATGTTCACATACTATAGTATTTTAAAATATGATATTTATTTTTTAATATGTATATACATAGTAATCATTTAGTACTCATATTTCAAAGTAAATTATTGAAAAACAACAAAAATGGATGAAAAATAGTGAAAATAGTGAAAAACAACAAAAGTCCGAGTTGGATCGAGTATGCCTAGTTGGGTCGAGTTGGACCCAATTGGTTTGAGTTGGACCCAATTGGTTTGAGTTGGACCCAATTGGTTAGAGTTGGGCCGAGTTGGTCCGAGTAGGCCGGGTTGGACCGATTCCGAGTAAGGTTGACCGAGTTGAAGAAAAGCGCCTCAGTAAACCTCCAATTTCTGAGTACTCGGCCGCCTAGGTCGAGTTTTACAACACTGCAAACAACTAAGAACATATATAATAGCAAACACACACAATGTCACAACCGCACAACGGGGACCACACGCACAAAACATACCGAAACCAAGCCATAGAGTAAACGTACCGTAGATGTGTCGAATGATCTGATGTAACACCCGGTTTTTTTTAAAAGACAAGATATGAGGAATAAAAAGGAAGAAAGGCAAATAAGTCCAAGTGGAGGGACTAAAAGTGTCCAAAAGGAAAAAAACTTTGAAAAAGTTGGTGTAAAGGTGGGCATGGCCGCCCACCCTCACTTCACATCACCATTTTCTTCGGTTTTAGAGAGAGAGAGCAGGGGAAACTCTCGGCTGAAGAAAAAGAAGAAGAAGAGAAGTGAACGAATTCAGGTAAGAATTTGTGGTTTTTATGTGTTTATGACGGGTTTTATCCCGGTTATGTGTTTATGTGCTTATGTGTTTGTGTATGTGCTTGGGTGTGTGTGTTGGTGTTGTTTTTAGGTGTTTGAACTCATTGCAAGCGGGTTAGAAAGGAAGAAATACCCAAGTTGCATCAGGTGAGTTCTAGACCCCGGTTTTACTTGTTTTAAACGATCTTTGGGGCTGAAAATGTATTAAAATGGTTTTCATAAAGTTCATGTATGTTTACCCGTATGCATTATGCATGTTGTATGTTGATTCTTGAATTGCTTATAGCTTATTCCTGTTAGAATAGCCATGTTAAGATTAGAACATATGGGTTCGATGATTGGGTTTGAAAACATACTGGGAACATGTTACATAGGAGGTCCATGCGCTTAGATAAGGCTCATGCGCCTGAAAATGCCTTAGAAAGATTTAAGTGTAATTTATGCGCCTGAACAATAGCCCATGCGCCTGAACAGTAGCCCATGCGCCTAAGATTACCTTAGAAATGTTTAAGTACAACCCATGCGCCTGAACAGTGGTCCATGCGCCTAGAAAATAATAGTCGGACGACTAAGTGTAGGGCCATGCGCCTGAATAGTGCCCATGCGCCCAAGAAGCCCATGCGCCTAAGTGTCCATGCGTCCGAATGGTCCATACGCCTAAGTGTTCATACGCACAAATAGTGGCCATGCGCCTAAAGTGATAAATGATTAAGTGTTGGCTGATGCACCTACATAGTGATGAAACGCCAAACATGGCTCATGCGCCCAAATAGTTCCCATGCGCCTAAGCACTTAGAAAATTTTACAGAATTTTCTAGGAGTCTGTGCTTTAGGGTTTTGACCAAGGTTGACTAGGGCTTGATAATGATGATGTTCATACATGGATATGATATGATTACGTATGTTGTTCCTTATTATTATTCTAATATTATTATTACTTATACTATGTGACTTTACGTGGTATGTTATTATCGTAACGTAAAGTATACTGTAATAATAAAGTGAAAGAGCAATAAAGAAAAGAAGAGGAATATTAATGAAAATGTTAACAAGTCTTGCAAGCTTACAGGAGGTGCACGACCATGTTGTCGTTAGCTCAACTGTGTTGCGGGTTAGCTACCCTATTATGCACACAAGGCCAATCAATTGAGATTGGCAGGACCTTTGTAGCGTGTCCTGGGTGATTAGGTCGGCCTTGTACACAGTACACATAACCCTTTCGAGGGATACAGTTGACCCTTTCGAGGGATATAGTTAACCCTTTCGAGGGATAGAATTGACCCTTTCGAGGGATATAGTTGACCTTTTCGAGGGGTATAGATGGCCCATCACCCGTTTTCCATCGCGCATACAGTTAGGGTATTGCTCACTGGTCCATACAGAAAGTGAAACATAAATATAAAAGTTTACAGACAAGGCATGCAGTAAAGAGAACGTACAATATTTGTTCATATAGTTAATGCGTGCTCGCATATATAGTACAGAGTTGTATTTTACAGAAAAGAGTATTTTCATATACAACATATAGAAAGTATTTTATTACTTTTAAAACTAGAATTCACTCAGCAACGCTGACTTTTATACATTTTCAGTTGGCAGGTAATTATTGCTGAGGATGGCACGAGGGTGAAGCTACTCGGCAGGAAAAGACTGACATCCATTCGTATTCCATGCTACTGTTGTTTTGTAATGCAGTAAAATAATTCTTTTGGTAAATAGATTAATGATGATGTATTGCTTAACAACAATGTTTTAAATGAAATGAATGGTTTTTGATAAATCATTCCGCTGCTTAAGTTTGTATAATTATAATGTATAGTGTTTTAATTGCTGTGATTGACCAACTGTGAGGTTTCTAGGAACGGGGCCTTACAAGTTGGTATCAGAGCCAAAGTTTAAGAGTATTAGGTAAATAAACTTTTAAAACCTAAACTTAAACTAAAAATGGGACCATGGAGGATGTCAGCCTGAGTAGCTACGTGCCATCAGGTATGTCTTTTCCTAATGATAACCGGTATTATGTGCGCATGCTATTTTTATTATGTGCTCTTAGTAGATTTAGATACTGATTAAGTCAGGATAGGAGATGCTTGGGGTATGAAGAGTAAAGTAAGTGGCTAATCACAACTGGCCATTGTAATTAGGGACTTACTATGCTTGACATAAACTAAGTGTTACCTTGAATGACCGCGTTAGTGTTTGAATCTTATAGTGTGCTTTTTGTGGATGGCTGGCGGTAGATCTTCAAAAGCCTCTCGGGGTGGAGGTCATGGTGCAGCTCCACGACCTAAGAGAGGGAGACCCAGAGTCGAGAAAGTGGTTCATGAAGAACCAGAGGCCCCTCATCTGGAGGGTGGTGACGAGAGCCCCAATCTGAGAGCCTCAGTAAAGGAGGCTGTGGTGGAAGAGGTTCACCAGGTCATGCAGACGATTCTACCGTCTATGGTGACCGAAGTGATCAAGGCGGTAAAGGAAAGAGAAAGAAAGGAAAGAAACAGGTCCTCGGGAGGACGGGATCAACCAGAGCCGGAAACGGTTCTTTCTGATGATGAGGAGGAGGAAGAAGAGGAGATTGCGCCAGAGGCGACTAAAGGCTGCAACTATGGGGCGTTTATGAGATGCAAGCCCCCGACTTTCGATGAAAATGACACAGCTGCAGCTGCTCACCGGTGGGTGAGGGAAATGGAGGCTGTCCTCAATATCAGTGAGTGCCGTGAAGATCAGAAGGTGAAATTTGCTACCCACTCTTTTGTGGACTCGGCGTTGTGCTGGTGGGACAACATTGTCCAAGCCAAGGGTAACAGGGCCATTGGGAGAATGAGATAGCCTGAACTAAAGAAGTTAGTGATTGAGGAATTCTGTACTCACAAGAGAGATGGACAAGGTAGAAAGAGACTTCCTGTAGCTAAAGGCGGGAGCGATGACACACCAGCAGTACACTACCAAATTTAATGAAATGGCACGGCTGGTGCCCGATCAAGTTACACCACTGTCACGAAAGATTAAAAGATACATCCAGGGGCTGCCGGCGGATATCCGTAGGCATATGATCACCGCCCGGCCGAGCACTTTTAGGTCGGCGGTTGACTTGGCTAGCATATTATATGATGAGCGCGAGGTGGTAGTGGCTGAGGTGAATAAGAATGATGGTGGTAGCCGGAACTGGAATGGGAAACGGTTTGGATATGGTAGAACCGCTCAAAACAATAAGGTGACAAAGGTGGGTGACCGACGTGTGGTCACATCTGGATCAGGGCTGAGGAGGTGTGACAAATATGGAAGGGAGCATACTGGTGAGTGCAGGATGGGGATGAACGTATGCTTCAGGTGTGGCCAACCTGGCCACATCGCTAGAGACTAGAAGACCGAGGGCGGAGAGCTCTGGAGCAAAGAAGAAGAAGCGGAGTGCAGGATCGGGTTTGTCATAGAAACACTTGGATTTCTCTCAAACTCACTTATACAAACACTCAATTCAGAAAGTAAAGTCTTTTACAAGAGTTGATAATAATATAATAAGTAGTGAACACACAAAAATAAATTTTCAAGGCACTTGTATATATTACTTCTCAACTCAAGATATTACAAGACTCTTACAAGCATGATATATGAGTTACAATGAGAGACTATATATACTAGATCCTACAGCCGGATATACTTTGATACCAGCTGGAAACCTAAGACTAAAGCATATACTACAATGCTAAAGTTAAGGTATCTTAGATAAAGTATTATCTAAGATATGGTAGTCATGACATGTCCATGACTTACCTTTTGTCACCAACTAAAGATGGCAACTGTACTAACATAAAAAGGTAAACAATGGATTAAAGTATGGTCAACTACATGGCTTTTGAGAAAACGCAATGTAGTATCTCAGAGATTTGCAGTAGAGTGTCAGGAAGGCCATACTTATGTCCACTGGATAATAGCAGTATTTTTCAAAGGTAAGTTGGCTTCGGAAGAACAAGTTCTTCCGAAGCCACTTATACTTCGGAAGAGGCTTCTATACTTCCGAGGCTTGAGGACTTTTATACTTGGAAGTTGACTTCAGATCTTTCTTTCTAAGTCGTAAACTTGGAAGTAGGTTCTTTGTCTTTGAAGTTAAACTTTTCCTTCGAAAGTAAGCTTTACATTTTGTCTTCGGAAGAGCTCCTCTTTCCTTCGGAAGTTCCAAACTTAGCTTCGGAAGTCCTTTATTTGTTGTACCAAAATCTTCTAAGTGACTAGGTTTTGGTTGCACCAGCCTTTCTAGATCCAACAAACTCCCCCTAGGCTGATGCTATCAAAACCTCACTTATTCCTGCTTCTCAAAGCTTTCAACACTAGGGACTAAAGATATTTGTCTGTCTCTTTGTTCTTCCTGGAAGTGGTGCTGAGAAGCTTGTACAAGTCATTGGTGGATAGGAGATCCAGTCTATCACTCTGAATGACATGTACCCTTTGTTGTGCCCCCCTAAAAAGAGTTAGTTGACGGGAGTTATAGTCATACTCCATCTAACTATGGATTCTAGTTCAGGGCCTTCAACCATTTGTAAAAAGGCTTTGCCTTGGGTTGCTGATCCTTCCTTTCCTCCTCCTCTCTCAGTTTCAACTCTGCTTCAACCTTGCTTCTAGCAGTTAGCTCGGCCATATGAAGGCTGCCTAGATGATTTCTGATATGGGCAGCTACATCAGAGTTTGAAGGGTTGGATTATGTCTTCTCTGCTAACTCAGCAATATCAAATCTGTTTAAGTGTAGCAGAGATGAGGCACTCAACCTGTTGAGCTCTCCATTCTCTCTTTCAACAACAAAGTTGTGAGAAGAGTCTTCGAACCTCCACCGGACGATCTTCTTTCTAGGTGCAAGAGGTTGTCTTAGCACCCTGTCAGTTTTCTTGTTATCCAGTAGAGTCACCAGCCTTCTCCTTAACTTCTTTTCTTCCTCATTCAAAGTGTCTGAATTGAGGCCAAGGAGATTTGTAGCTTGGTCCAATGTTCCTCTGGGCAGATCAAGAAATTGATCTCTAGTGAGGGAACTTGAGGATCTGTCAACATAGGTTAATTTGACAGAATCCTCCACACAGGAGATATCGCTTAGAGTTGTGCATTTTATGAGCTTTGTCTTGACTGCTTTGAATTCTTCTAAGGAGAGATGTTTAGAAGGCTGAGGGGATGGTTTAATGGGTTGATGGGTAGGTTGAGGTGTTTGGGTTCTGGCTAGAGTTTTGGGTTGGAGGATGGGAAGTTTAGGTGGTTGAGGTGAAGGAGTTGGTAGGAGTGATGGTGTAGGTTCAGGGGTGTATGGTTCAGTGGTTGGTTTGGTTTTGATGGGGAGTGAGAAGGGTATGGTTTCAGGTTGTGGTTGGGTTTGGAGTTTGGGTTGAGTGGTTGCTTTGAAGGTCATCCCCTGTCCCCTTCTGTACATCTCTTTCTCTTCCCCACGCGAATATCAGCCTTAATGTCACTGACATGTCGTTGGAGAGTCTTTTCTGACATAGGACCCACCTGCCTGCCAGAGAATCCATGAGCTTTGAGATAGCTCTTCATCCAGGCCTTCTCACCTATTTTCTTGGCAGCGGTCAGTTCTGCTTCCTCTTCTTCTTCTTCTTCTGCAATAGCTTTTCCCTTTCAGCTCTCTTCCTCTCTCCATTTGATCTTGCTCTTTGTTGAAGAGCCATAAGATCGTATCATTGTTATGTGGAGATAATTCTTCTTGAGAGAAACCTCTGGAGGTTAGGAAAGTTATCCTTTCCCTCCTGAGCTGTAGATCAGCTTCTTTCCTTCCTCTCCCTTTCTTCTTCCAAGGCCAACCTTGCAGCTTCTTTTTTTGTTGTTTTAGAAGCAAGGTTGCCTTTTCCAGCTCTATTAACTCCTCTAATGGTAGCAGGAGTACATCCTCAGTTGCAGCTTCTAGACTAACAAGTCTATCGATAATCTTTACCCTTTTTCGGTTGTTGACCGCCTCCTGGTTGGCTGCAGCTGCTTTGGTACTTGCAGCTAACAGTTTTCTAGTTGTCAGCCCACCTTTTCTTTTGAGTTTTTCAACCTTTCTTCCTCCTGAAGCTCTTCCGAAGTCATCTTCCTCTTTCCTTTGATGTCTTCGAAGTACTAGACTTTGGGGGTCTTGGATAGAAGATTCAGGTTGAGTAGTAGAGATGGGAGCTGGAGTTAATGCTGATGTTGGAGCTAAAGTTGAGTGAGAAAATCCTCTCTATTAACCTCAGATGCGAGTTCCAGGATTGCATCGTGACTATTAGATCATCGGATAATGAGAATAGTCCTTCCGCAGCAGCAATCTCAGCTTCGGAAGTTTGAACTTGTTCTTCCGAGGCTTTGAATTGTGCTTCGGAAGTCTGTGAAAATGCACTATCTGTCCCACAGTTTCAGTTGCTGGGCCATCAGTCCTTGTTTCCCCTTCGAAGTTAATCTTAGGTTCCACTTGGACCTTAGGTTGACCAACTTCCTCAATAGTGGTAGAAGGTGCATTTAACCTCCGAAGCTCTTGAGCTCCAAGTAGATCACAGACATATCAGGGCTTGGCTGTTCTATAAGAGATTCCAATAGGAACTTGTTAAAAAACCTATTGAGATCTTGGAGCATCCTTTGATCCACTTGAATAACAACTGGAGGAGGCTCAGGGAAGATTGAAGCTTGTTGCACAGATATTTGATCTCAAGGAAGTGAGAGCTTGACTTTGGGTTTCCTCTTGTCTTTGACTTTGTCTCTGAACACTCTCCCCTTTTTGGTAGCATCATCCTGAGAGCTTGATGAGCTAGAGGAAGAGGTCAAGGAGACCTGAATTGGTACATGCCTAACAGACCTCTCAATCTATTTCTCAGCTAGTTTGGCCTTGAGAGTTTCAATCTCAAGTTGCTGAGTGGCAGACCTATCCTCTAAAGTCTTAACCTTGGATTCAAGATTTGAGACTTTAGAAAGTAGGTCTTGGATGGTAAGTTGCATTCTTCCCTCATCTTCTTTTGAAGAATCACGGGGAGATGAGGTAACATACCTTGTATGTTCATCCTCACCACCAGATATGGTTTCTGGGCACCCTGGTTTCCTTGCTCAAAGATGTCTCTTTTAGAGTCATCAAAGGGCATGGTTGCCGTAGATTCAGTCTCAGTGATGTTACCACTGTCCTGAGGATCCATTGAGAATCCTTTAGTAGTGGCAGCTGAATCTACATGAGTCCCCTCCACATCAGTGGGACTCACCTCAGTAAAGGTTTGCTAATGGGTGCTAGAGATAAGAGGTCTCTCTGGGCTCTGTTGATCATTGAGAGGGTGTTGTGGATCAACTTCATTGCCCTTAAGAGACATAATCTCTTCACCAGTTACAATTAAAAGGTCAGTAAAGGATATGGAAGTGAAACCTAATGACTCGGACTTTGATCAATGTCTAAAGGCATTGAGCCTGTGATAGGGTTGTCCCTTTTGGCTGCTCAGGGGAGTATAGAGACTCACCCTGAGGGTTTTCAGCTTGGTTTGTGGCTCATGGGTCTGAGACTAAGGAGACTCAAGACCCATATTGAGGTCAATTGTGAAGGATGGTTGGACCTCAGGCTGAGTGGGAGCCCTTTGTTCCACTCTAGCCTTTTTGGGTAGAACATGAGAAGCTTGTTCAATCAAGAAGATTGAACAAGGGTTCGTTTGGGACGTCTCTGATAAGTAAAGGTAATGGTTGGAGAAGGTAGATTTGGCAAAGTGGGGGTAGTTGCTGGTGTGGGTTCATCACCTGTTGGGTTAACAGGGATGTCACCAGGAGCCGTTGGCTCGATCATATCTGGAAGAAGTGCAGTATCTCTTCCGGTGAAGTTGGTGGACACTCTCTTCAAAGTCTTGAAGATGGTCGGCCTCATTTGAGGAGCAGTCAGAACAGCTGCACAGACAAGCTTGCTTTGGTCCAGCTCGCAGTTGATTATGTGCTGGAGAAACCTGGATACATGAAGAATGTGTCCTTTTGAAGATTTCTCATGAGGTTAGTCAGCAAAAATCTTGAATAGTTGAAGTAGAGGCTTTTCACCAACCCATGAACTAGGCACCTAAGTTCATATGGGATTTGATCCCATCCCCCAGATTTATTCGACAAGCAGTGAAGGACCACGTGTAGCAGGAACTTCCATTTGTACGAGAAGTTAAATTTGTAGACAGTTGACCTGCTAACGTCTCCACCATATCCCATTTGGAGATAGAATTGTCCAAATCTGCTTTGGGGAATTCCGTTGGAGCGCCCTCATCATGAAGCTCTAGATGCTCCCTGATGATCTGTTCAGAAATGACCAACTCCTGGCCACAGATGATCGATCGAATGACACGAATCCATTTAGGGTTTCAATCTGACCATTTGCCCAAAATTCAGACATATGGTTTGAGTAAATTGTGGGGTTTATAGTCAGAGCGTTGTAGTAAGAAGATTGGGTTAGAAAGGAGATGATATCTGAGAAGTCAGCATCTCTTGAAGAATCAAGAAGTGCGACTTGGTTGTGCTGAGGGTTGAAGGCCATTTGGAAAGGTGAATGGGGATGATTTGAGCTGGGTAAAGTTGAGTAGGAGAAATTTCTAGGGCAGTAAAATTTGCAAGTAAGAGAGTGAAATTGAATAGTCGAGATTATTTAAAAGATTGTGAAAGGCGGTAATGGGGGTAAGGATAAGGTATGTGATGGTTTAGTGGATGAAATGACAATGGCGGTAAGGTTAAAATCAGTTAAATAATCCGACATCATTAACAAAATCTTTGCTTTTTACAGTGTGGGGCCCAAGAAACTTACGTTACACAGTGAAATCTCTCTTCCGAGTGTAAAACATTTCCGAAGGTAACTCGTCTTCCGAAGCAATTCTTACTTCCGAAGCCAAAACTTTGCTTCCGAAGGTTAGAGTTGCTTCCGAATAGAGAATTTGTAAGTTTCGGAAGTAGATCTATACAATCAATCGCTTCTTCCGAGGCCAAAAATTCTTCCGAGAAGAAAGTTATCCTTTGAGAAATTTTGCTTCGGAAGATATGAGAATGTCTTCCGAAGGTTAATTTCTCTTCGGAAGGAATTTACACTTAGAAAATTTCAGAGAGAATTTCTTGTAACAGGGCTTAATTGTATTGACACAAGACTTACATATTAAAAAGGTTTCAAAAGAGATCAAATTAATCAATGTTTATCATCCAATAGCTGTTATGAGATACTTGAACCTTTGTTCATCAAAAGCTTTGGTAAATAGATCAACATATTGTTCATTGAATCAACTTTGATTAACTTGATTAGATTTTTCTCATGAATATCTCTAATGAAATGATACATGATGTCAATGTGCTTAGTCTTGGAGTGCTTCACTGGATTTTCAGTAATGGAGATAGCACTGTTGTTGTCAATATGAATAGGAGTACTCATAAAGTTAAATCCATAGTCTAACATCTGATTTTGAATCCATAGCAGTTGAGCACAGCAGCTAGCAGCAGCAATGTATTCAGCTTCAGCAGTTGATGTAGAGACATAAGATTGTTTCTTGCATTGCATGAGATGATCCTTCCACCAAGAAATTGACATCCTCCTGATGTTGATTTCTTGTCAATATTGCAGCCTCCATAGTCACTGTCAGAGTATCCATAAAGATTGAAATCCTTGTTTCTGGGATACCAGAGACCTAGTTTAGGTGCTCCTTTGAGGTATCTGAGGATTCTCTTAACAGCAGCTAGGTGAGACACCTTTGGAGTAGCCTGATATCTTGCACAAATGCAAGTAGCAAACATGATATCAGGTCTACGGCTGCTGTTAGATACATCAGAGAACCAATAATTGCCCTATACTGATGTTGATCAGTATCCTCCCCCTTAAGGTAGGACAAAAATTATGGTTTCTGGGTATGGGTGTCTTGGGGCTTGCTTCATCCTTCATCTCAAATCTTTCTAAGATGTCAAGACATATTTAGATTGATTAATGAAGAATCCTTCCTTCAGTTGCTTTACCTGAATTCCAAGGAAAAATTCATTTTTCCCATGGAGCTATCTCAAACTTCTTCTTCATAATGCTCTCAAAGTCCTTGCACATTTGGTCATTTGAGGAACCAAAATGATGTCATCAACATAGACTTGTACGAGCAATATGTCCTTCCCAGACTTTCTGATGAAGAGAGTCTTATCAATGGTACCTCTAGTATAGCCATTCTTCAGAAGAAACTAAGACAGAGTCTCATACCACAACCTAGGTGCTTGGTGCAGCCCATATAGAGCTTTATCCAATTTGCACACATAGTTAGGGGTTGTGGATCTTCAAATCCTGGAGGTTGGCATACATAGACTTCCCTATCTATATCCCCATATAGAAAAGCACACTTGGCATCAAGTTTGTATACTGTGAAGTCCTTGGATGCAACATAAGAAGGAAGATCCTAACTGCCTCAAGTCTTGCAACAGGTGCAAAGACATCAGTATAATCGATTCCTTCCTCTTGAGTGTATCCTTGAACCATAAGTCTTGCCTTATTCTTGATGATCAAGCCTCTATCATCTCTCTTGTTTCTGAAAACCCATTTGGTGCCTATAGGTACTTGACCAGATGGTATCGGACATAGGTTCCATACCTTCTGTCTCTTGAATTGAAGCAGCTCCTCTTGCATCGATTCAATCCGGCTACTATCTTTCAAGGCATCTTCTACCTTCTTGGGTTCCATCTGAGATAGCAAGCAGACATTCCCTTGATGAGTCTGTCCTCTTGTTCTCACACCCTCAGAGACATTCCCTATGATGTTCTCAGTTGGATGAGTGTTGTGAATCCTAAGACGAGGAATCACTTCCAGTTGTAGAGATAGATCCGGTTAGACATATTCTGCTCAGGAACTAGAACACTCTGTCCAGCTGCTGTTTCAAAGTCATTCAATGAGGACTGATTGAATGAATGAGAAACATCATCAATAGTTGTTGTGAAGTAGTATTAACAGTTGCCTGTTCCTTCAAAATACTATCTCCTTCTACCTGGTGTTATGATGGATCACCTGATGAGTTTTGAGGCTCAATAGGTGACTCACTTGTTGAAGCTTCACTATTCCTTCATATAGTTAAACTATCAGATATGTGAATAGTGGAAGCTTGATGTATTGCAGCACTTGGAGAATTTGGTCTAGGCCTGGGAAGCTCAAACAGTTGATCATTAGCAGCAGCATCAACATCATTTTGAGCACCTATTCCAACTGAAACATTCTCACAAGAGGGTTTAGAATAGTTTGGAAACAATTCTAAATCAAAGATGTGATCAGGTCCATTCCCCCTAACACAAGGAGTGTGCTCATTAACAACTATATTGGATGACTCCTCAAATTGTTGATTCTTAATGTTGTATACTCTGTAAGCTTTGGAGCTAGAAGAGTATCTAACAAAGATAGCATCATCCGACTTTTCAGCAAATTTTGCTAAATTGTCCTTTGTGTTAAGTATGGTACACCTGCTGCCAAAGGTACAGAAAGCCAATGAACGGTGGCCTCTTGTTCCATAGCTCATAAGGGGTTTTTCCATGGGCTTACTACAAGAACTTTGTTCTGCACATAGCATACAGTGCTGACTGCCTCTGCCCAGAATGTTAGAGGTAGCTTTGAATCAGCTAACATAGTTTGAGCAGCCTCAATAAGTGTCCTATTCCTCCTCTCAGCAACACCGTTTTGTTGAGGAGTTCTGGAGCATTATATTGTCTGGCAATCCCTTTGAGTTCAGAATGAGTCAAGAACGAAGTTCTTAAACTCAGTCCCTTGATCACTTCTAATAGTTTTAACCTTGTGATCAATTTGATTTTCTATTTTAAGAATAAAAGATTTTAATGTTTCAGCAGTTTCATCTTTAGTTCTTAAAAAGAATACCCATGTGAATCTTGTAAAATCATCAACTATCACAAGGAATATGATTTCCTTCCAATGCTCATTACTTGTGGGACCAAAAAGATCCATGTGCAATAAGTGCAATGGAGTAGTGATAGATTTAACACATTTGGATTATGAGATGTCCTGTGTTGTTTCCCTTTCAGGCATGCAACACAGTTGTCTTTGCAGAAAAACTCCTTTTTAGGCAAACCATGTACCAAGTTATTTTAGCCAGCCAGTTTATTTATTGTCTTAAAATTTACATGACACATACGTTTATGCCACAGTGTTGACTCATCACTATTAGCTTTGGAAAAAGAAAGTGATACTTCACCCATTGGGGAAGCATTGTTCATATCAAGCTTGTACGTATCCCCTTTCCTGGGAGATCTAAGAAGCACCAATTCCGGAGGAATTGTCATCCCTGGTTTGAGTATAATGCACTCATGTTCTGTGAAAAGCATTTGGTGCTATTGATCACAGAATTAAGAAACACTTAACAGATTGTGTTCAAGCTGTTTGACAAAGTTAACTTTGTCAACTGTTAACATACCATTGGATATACTCCCTCTGCCAGAGATATATCCTCGGGTCTCACTTCAAACTGGACAGGATCTCCATCATAATGTTGAAATTGTTGAAGGAGATGTCTGTTCCCTATCATGTGCCTGGAGCATCCACTATCTACAATCCAAATGTTGTTATTCTTGTAATGGATGTCCCTGCACATAAGATGAGATGATTAGTTTTGATTGGAAAGCCAAGCTTTATTGGTCTTGGGTTCTTCCAAAGATAATGACATAATTGAACCAAAATTTATGCATGGGGGTTCAATGGATGTCATTGAAGAAGAGGTTTGGGCTACAACATCTTCCTTGATCTTCCATTCCATCCCTTGGTTGATCATGGAGGATGAGTTTGTTGAAGCTTTGGTAGCTTGCATTCTTCCGAAGCTTCTTTCTTTTCGGAAGAAGCCTTCACCACCTTTTCTTCCGAAGCAGTCTTCTTCTGGGACGGTTTCAAGGGGACTCTTTTGTTCTTGAGTCTTGTCAACTTATCTTCCGAAGCCTTTTTCCTTTCGGAAGAAGAGTCTTCTTCCGAAAGCAGCCTTGCTTCGGAAACAAGCCTTCCCTTTTTCATCACTTGAACCATTTGATATGGTCCAAATGAGAAACCTTCCCTGACTCCTTCCTTTTTAACATTATTTGCATAATGTGTGCTAGCAGGATTGTAGTAACAATCTTTGGCCATGTGGTTTTGCAGACCACATTATGCATGCAATGTTAGTCTTTGGGAATTTGAAGATTGCTGTTTCTTGTTCTTTTTATCTTTATCAGCAACTTTTCCCTTTAACTTCTGATCTTTTGGTAGGACAGGAGTGCTGGTACTACACCCTTTCCTGAATCAGAGTTTCCAACCACCTGGAATCCGTTTGAGATGAATATACCCTTTTGCTTTGGGTCTATCTTTAGCTTGGACTCAGCCACTTTCTTGGCAGTTTTTCTGGCTGCCTTAGCTCTGCTTCTTCTGGCTTTGGTGGTCAGGGTTTGATCATCATTGGTAGAGGAGGGCATAATTACCTGGTTCTTCCCTGTGATGGTCTCCATAGTTGTATCATTCTTTGACTCATGAGAAGGTGGGTCAGCAGATGGAACCTCTTGCTCTTCAGTACCACACCTTGGTTGTCTTATAGACTCATAAGAGTATGGTGGAGCAATTTCATTGGTTCCCAACCTCCTTTGTTTTGGTAAGAAAGTTTTAGGTGAGAGGATGATGCAAGAATGGCTTGGAAGTTTTGCTCGGAAATAGCATACTTCCTGGCTTGAGCCTCAGCTGTGACAAGCTGGGCTGAGCCTCAGTCAATTTGGATATTAAATCCTTTATCTGAGTCTTATAATTGGTGTTCATATTTAATAGGGACACAAGTTTCTCTAACTCCTTAATTTTTCTTTGGTATTCAGATTCAGCCCTTTTAAAGTCAGATTTCAAAACATTTAAAGACTCAATATCAGATTTAATCTCCATATTGTAGTCCTGATACAATTTAACCTTAGCAATACATGCAGGAGTACAGAGATGTTCATATACCTTATTTTCATTGTTCCGGCTATGAGTGCTTGAGCAGGAGTCACATCCTGTACCATGAAGCTCTAGTCAACTTCTTGAGCCATTGCAGCTATTCAGTGACTTTCCGGGGGGCTTGGTGTAGAGGGATGTGTGGAGGCCTGTGGGGTTCTTGGTTGGACTTGGGAGCCTTGCATTCCTTGCAAAATGACCAAGTTGGTTACAGTTGTAACATTTGGCCTTGGTTTTGTCAAACCCAATTTGCTGTTGATTGGGTTATGGGGAAATTGCCTTCCAGTTCTCTTAAAAAACTTCTTTGCTCTGTAGGTTAGAAGAGCCATTTGTTGGACTATTTCCATGTATTCCACGTCATCCGGGCTAAAACACTCTAGATCATCAAAGCAGTATTGATAATCACTTGAGTGTCCACTTCCTGAGACAAAAGCACAGCTGTCCTGAAGGAGCTTTGCTGAGCTTGTTGAGACCTTGGAGTCTCAGGAAATATGATGTATGGCCCAGAAGAACAAGATGGCTGCTGGGTGTAAGTCAGGTATGTTGAGGGTGGGAGATTCCTGAGCCTTCAGCAACTATTAAGGCGTTGCTAGCAGGAAGACTCAAGGGTTGCTTGTCTGATGACCCCTCTTACTTTCCATTTCCAAACAGTATCCATCAAGGATCCATAGAGTTCGGTCATGGTGAGTGTATTTAGATTTTTGTTCTCTTGATAGAGACACAGTAAAATGTCCACTTATTGGGTGATGCACTCATGAGCTCTCTTGTAAGGTCTCTGAGTTCATGAGCAATTCCCACAGATTGAAGGAAGAAATGAGATCCATGTACCTAAAATATTGCTGTCTAAGAGTCTCTCCAGCAACATGGGTGAAGTTCTCGAACTGCTGCTTCAGTGAGTCCTTCTTGGAGTCATTTGAGCTTGAGTACATTTGAGCAAGCGCATCAAACAGTTCTTTGGCAGACCTGCAATGCTGAAACCCCACCATGATAGAGTTTGGAATTGCAGTCATGAGAACAGTCATAGCGTTGTTGTCAATGTCAAGCTTCTTCTGTCTTCATCAGAATAATCTTCAACAGTTTCTCGATCATGGCACCATTTCCACCAGCTACTTTTGGCTTATACGGGCCATGGACAATTGATTGCCACATTTTTCTATGTTGATATCTGATGAAGCCTTCCATTCTTCTGCTCCAGGACCTGAAGTTTTCAGGGGTGATGATGGGTGCTTTGGTCATCGTCCCCATCTCTACTTCAGATTTGTTGAGGGCCATTGAGTGAGTATAAAGGAGGAGTGAAAAACAGGTTGATTAGGATGGTAAGATCTCACAATCAAGAGCCTAAAAAGCTTACAATGACCCAATGCAGGATCGGGTTTGTCACAGAAACACTTGGATTCTCTCAAACTCACTTATACAAACACTCAATTAGATGAAGTAAAGTCTTTCACAAGAGTTGATAATAATATAATAAGTAGTGAACACACAGAAATAAATTTTCAAGGCACTTGTATATTATTCTCAACTCAAGATATTACAAGACTCTTACAAGCATGATTTATGAGTTACAATGAGAGACTATATATACTAGATCCTACAGAGATATACTTTGATACCAGCTGGAAACCTAAGACTAAAGCATATACTACAATGCTAAAGTTAAGGTATCTTAGATAAAGTATTATCTAAGATATGGTAGTCATGACATGTCCATGACTTACCTTTTGTCACCAACTAAAGATGGCAACTGTACTAACATAAAAAGGTAAACAGTGGATTAAAGTATGGTCAACTGCATGGCTTTTGAGAAAACGCCATGCAGTATCTCAGAGATTTGCAGCGGAGTGTCAGGAAGGCCATACTTATGTCCACTGGATAATAGCAGTGTTTTCCGAAGGTAAGTTGGCTTCGGAAGAACAAGTTCTTCCGAAGCCACTTATACTTCGGAAGAGGCTTCTATACTTCCGAGGCTTGAGGACTTCTATACTTCGGAAGTTGACTTCAGATCTTTCTTTATAAGTCTTAAACTTTGGAAGTAGGTTCTTTGTCTTCGGAAGTTGGAACTTTTCCTTCAGAAGTAAGCTTTACATTTTGTCTTTAGAAGAGCTCCTCTTTCCTTCGGAAGTTCCACACTTAGCTTCGGAAGTCCTTTATTTGTTGTACCAAAATCTTCTAAGTGACTTGGTTTTGGTTGCACCAGCCTTTCTAGATCCAACACGGAGGAAGGAGGGCAGAGGGCAGGTGCTAGAGCTTACACTATGACCTGGAAGGAAGCCGGAGCTGATCCAGATGTTGTGTCAGGTATGTTTCTAGTAAACCAAACTTGTGCCTTTGTATTGTTTGATTCTGGTGCTAGCAGGAGTTTTATTTCCACTACTTTCTGTGCTAAGTTGCCTGTTAGTAGTAGAAAGGTCAGTGCACCATTCGATGTAGAAACTGCTATCGGTAAGTCCACTAGAACTACTGATGTGATAGAGGACTGTGCCATAGAGCTAGAAGGTCATAGGTTTGCGGCTAGGTTACACGTTATACCCCTAGGTGGATTTGATGTAGTACTAGGGATGGACTGGTTAGCAACCTATGAAGCAAACATCATGTGTCGCAAGAAGATGATCCGATTGACTACACCGGACGGGAATAAGGTGGCGGTTTATGGTGATAGCGTCACAACAATCCGAAGGTGATTTCGATGGCGGTGGCGGGAAAGTGCATGAGGCGTGGATGTAGTGCCTACTTGGCCTACGTAAAGGATGTAGACGCGCCAACACCATAACTATCTGATGTACCAGTTGTGTGTGGCTTTCTGGATGTGTTTCCAGAAGATTTACCCGGCGTGACACCGGATCGCGAGATTAAGTTCCAAATTGATTTGATACCCAGTGCTCAACCCATGGCCAAAGCACCGTATCGGTTAGCTCCGACAGAAATGAAAAAGCTGATAGAGTAGTTGCAAGAGCTGCTCGATAAGGGGTTCATTAGACTGAGTATCTCTCCCTGGGGTGCTCCGGTCCTATTTGTGAAGAAGAAAGACGGTAGCATGAGGATGTGCATCAACTACCATGAACTGAACAAGTTGATGGTGAAGAACGGATACCCCCTACCAAGAATAGATGATCTGTTTGACCAGCTCCAAGGTGCCAGTTGGTTTTCAAGGATAGATCTTCGATCTGGTTACCATCAGCTGCAGGTGAAGGAGTAGGATATCCCTAAAATAGCTTTTCGCACGCGCTACGGTCACTACGAGTTCCTCGTTATGTCGTTTGGTTTGACCAATGCGCCGGCTGCTTTTTATGGACATGATGAATCGAGTGTGTCGGCCAATGTTAGATAAATCAGTGACTGTATTTATTGATGATATCCTGATTTATCGAAGAGCGAGGAGGAGCATGTTGACCACATTCGAGAGGTGTTAGGGACGTTAAGAAGGGAGAAGTTGTATGCAAAATTCTCCAAGTGCGCATTCTGGTTGCGTGAAGTTCAATTCTTAGGTCACGTGATAAATACGAGGGGATTATGGTAGACCCTGCTAAGGTGGAGGCTGTGATGCAATGGAAGTCTCCAAAGACGTCATTCGAGATTCGTAGTTTCTTGGGGTTGGCGGGGTATTATCGAAGGTTCATTCAGGAATTTTCCAAAATCGCTTCTCCACTGACCAAGTTGACCCGAAAGGATGTAAGTTTATATGGGGTCAAGCCCAAGAACAGGCATTCGAGGAGTTAATGGTGCGGTCGACTCAAGCTCCTGTCTTGTCATTACCCGAAGGAAGTGAGGATTTGGTGGTATATTCAGATGCTTCCTACTCGGGGTTGGGGTGTGTATTAATGCAGAGAGGGAAGGTTATAGCCTATGCATCCTGAAAATTGAAAGTTCATGAGGTCAACTACCCTGTTCATGACTTGGAGCTAGCAGTCGTGGTCTTCGCACTAAAGATTTGGAGGCACTATCTATACGGGACGAAGTGCACCATCTTCACTGACCATAAGAGCTTGAAGTACTTCTTCGAGCAGAAGGATCTGAACATGAGGCAGAGGCAATGGTTGGAGCTTATAAAGGACTATGATTGTGAGATCCATTACCATTCGGGCAAGGCCAACGTGGTGGCTGATGATCTTAGCCGAAAGGAGAGGCCCGAGCCGATTCGGGTGAAAGCATATCAACTGATCATGACCTCTAATGTAATGAAGCAAGTCAAGGAGTTTCAAGATGAGGCATTAAAAGAAGATCATCTAAACTCTGAAAGAATGATAGGTCTGGTTGGGGAATTGGGTGAAAACACACTTGGTGTTAAAAATCGATTTGGACGGGTGTGGATTCCTTGTTTTGGGGATCTACGTGTGAGGATTTTGGATGAAGCTCACAAGACTCGATACTCCATTCATCCTGGTGCCATAAAGATGTATCATGATATGAAGAAAGATTATTGGTGGCTGGGTATGAAGCGTGATGTGGTGGAGTATGTGAGTAAGTGCCTTACTTGTTTGCAAGTGAAGGCGGAACATCAGAAGCCGTATGGGAAGATCCAACCTTTGGATATACCGGAATGGAAGTGGGAGCACATCACCATGGATTTCATAACGAAGTTGCCACGAACTCCGAAAGGGTACGATGCCATATGGGTGATAGTTGACCGTATGACGAAGAGTGCTCACTTCCTACCGATCCGTGAGACATATTCATCCGAGAGGTTGGCTGACCTGTTCATCAAGAAGATTGTAACTCGTCATGGTGTGCCGGTGTCTATTGTGTCTGATCGTGACACCCGGTTTACCTCTAAATTCTGGAAGAAATTCCACGATGCCATGGGGACGAGGTTACATATTAGCACGAATTATCATCCCTAAACTGATGGTCAGTCGGAAAGGACCATTCAGACATTGGAAGACATGCTTCGGGCATGTGTGATTGATTTTGGGGGAAGTTGGGATGACCACTTACCGTTAGCTGAATTCTGGTACAATAATAGCTATCATGCCAGCATTGGTATGCCACCATATGAGATGCTATATGGTAGAAAATGTAGGACGCTTGTATGTTGGGGAGACATTGGGCAAAAAGAATTGGTAGGCGTCGAGGTCATTGAGGCTACGACAGAGAAGCTTGAGAAGATTAAAGCCTTCATGAAGGCAGCTAAAGATAGGCAGAAGTCGTATGCCGATAGGCGACACAGACCGATTGAGTTCCAGGTGGGTGACCGGGTTATGTTAAAGGTCTCACCTTGGAAGGGTATCATCCGATTCAGGAAGCAGGGGCAAGTTGAGCCCAAGATATATAGGCCCTTTCCGAATCATTGCTCGAGTAGGAGATGTGGCCTATAGGTTGGAATTACCGGATGAGTTAAGTGGGATTCACCCGACATTCATGTGTCTCATCTGAGAAAGTGTATAGCTGATAAAGATATGATTGTTCCACAGGAGGATATCAAAGTAGATGAAAGGCTCAATTATGTGGAGCAACCGGTGGCAATCATCGATCATAAGAGAAGAGGCTGCGAAATAAAGTGGTTTCTCTTGTGCGTGTACAGTGGAAGCAAGGGATCCGAGTTTACATGGGAGACCGAGGAGGAGATGAGGCAGCATTATCCTCATCTGTTTGAGAAATAACAGGTTTCGGGGACGAAACCTATATAAGGGGGGTGGACTTGTAACACCCAGTTTTTTTAAAAGACAAGATATGAGGAATAAAAAGGAAGAAAGGCAATTAAGTCCAAGTGGAGGGACTAAAAGTGTCCAAAAGGAAAAAACTTTGAAAAAGTTGGTGTAAAGGTGGGTATGGCCACCCACCCTCACTTCACAACACCATTTTCTTCGGTTTTAGAGAGAGAGAAAGAGCAGGGGAAATCTCGGCTGAAGAAAAAGAAGAAGAGAAGTGAACAAATTCAAGGTAAGAATTCGTGGTTTTTATGTGTTTATGACGAGTTTTATCCCGGTTATGTGTTTATGTTTTTATGTGCTTATGTGTTTGTGTATGTGCTCGGGTGTGTGTGTTTGGTGTTGTTTTTAGGTGTTTGAACTCATTGCAAGCGGGTTAGAAAGGAAGAAATACCCAAGTTGCATCAGGTGAGTTCTAGACCCTGGTTTTACTTGTTTTAAATGATCTTTGGGGCTGAAAATGTATTAAAATGGTTTTCATAAAGTTCATGTATGTTTACCCGTATGCATTGTGCATGTTGTATGTTGATTCTTGAATTGCTTATAGGTTATTCCTGTTAGAATAGCCATGTTAAGCTTAGAACAGATGGGTTCGATGATTGGGTTTGAAAACATACTGGGAACATGTTACACAGGAGGTCCATGCGCCTAGATAAGGCTCATGCGCCTGAAAATGCCTTAGAAAGCTTTAAGTGTAATCCATGCGCCTGAACAGTAGCCCATGCGCCTGAACAGTAGCCCATGCGCCTGAACAGTAGCCCATGCGCCTAAGATTACCTTAGAAATGTTTAAGTACAACCCATGCACCTGAACAGTGGTCCATGTGCCTAGAAAATAATAGTCGGACGACTAAGTGTAGGGCCATGCGCCTGAATAGTGCCCATGCGCCCAAGAGACCCATGCGCCTAAGTGTCCATGCATCAGAATGGTCCATACGCCTAAGTGTTCATACGTAGAAATAGTGGCCATGTGCCTGACTAGTTCATGCGCCTAAAGTGATAAATGATTAAGTGTTGGCTGATGCGCCTACATAGTGATGAAATGCCCAAACATGGCTCGTGCGCCCAAATAGTTCCCATGCGCCTAAGCACTTAGAAAATTTACAGAATTTTCTAGGAGTCTGTGCTTTAGGGTTTTGACCAAGGTTGACTATGGCTTGATAATGATGATGTTTCATACATGGATATGATATGATTACGTATGTGTTCCTTATTATTGTTATATTATTATTACTTATAGTATGTGACTTTACATGGTATGTTATTATCGTAACGTAAAGTATACCGTAATAATAAAGTGAAAGAGGAATATAGAAAAGAAGAGGAACATTAATGAAAATGTTAACAAGTCTTGCAAGCTTACAGGAGGTGCACGACCATGTTGTTGTTAGCTCAACTGTGTTGTGGGTTAGCTACCCTATTATGCACACATGGCCAATCAATTGAGATAGCAGGACCTTTGTAGCGTGTCCTGGGTGATTGGGTCGGCCTTGTACATAGTACATAGAACCCTTTCGAGGGATACAGTTGACCCTTTCAAGGGATATAGTTGACCCTTTCAAGTGATACAGTTGACCCTTTCGAGGGATATAGTTGACCCTTTCAAGGGACATAGATGGCCCATCACCCGTTTATAGACAAGGCATATAGTAAAGAGAACGAACGATATTTGTTCATATAGTTAATGCGTGCTCGCATATATAGTACAGAGTTGTATTTTACAGAAAAGAGTATCTTCATATACAACATATAGAAAGTATTTTATTACTTTTAAAACTAGAACTCACTCAGCAACGCTGACTTTTATACATTTTCAGTTGGTAGGTAATTATTGCTAAGGATGGCATGAGGGTGAAGCTACTCGGCAGGGAAAGACTGACATCCATTCGTATTCCATGCTACTGTTGTTTTGTAATGCAGTAAAACAATTCTTTTGGTAAACAGATTAATGATGATGTATTTCTTAACAACAATGTTTTAAAGGAAATGAATGGTTTTTGATAAATCATTTCCGCTGCTTAAGTTTGTATAATTATAATGTATGGTGTTTTAATTGCTATGATTGACCAACTGTGAGGTTTCCGGGAACGGGGCCTTACATTTGACATGAGGCTAATGGGGTTGATGCACACGTAAGATGGACAACTATGGTGGCTACGATCGTCTCTAAAATCCAAGCGGTAGTCGATGACAGTTTTGACAGATAATTAAGAGGCTGCTGACAGCCTCTTCTTGAAGGATGATCGTGAGATGGCCAAAGGTGGTGTTGTCGCACTAGGGCTCCTATCTAGGGTTGAAGTTTCATATGTGAGGAACCGAATGAATGTCGGGTTGGTTATTTTTAAGTAAATTCATTTTGTTAAATGAGACAAAACTCCATATAATTCACCTAGTTTACATGATTGCACTCTTAGTTATACTAGTTTAATTATTATAACAATCATAATAATAATCATTATTACTAAAAAACATATTTGATTTATTGAAAATATCGGAGAATGGTAGCGATATTAACCTGAAAATTACGAGTTGTCACATCATCTCATTGTTGAAGGAACTTTCATCCCGAAAATTAGAATATCATAATAGAACGCCATATTTAACAGCAACAACAGAAGTGTGTTCAGAAGCTTGCTTAGGATAGGGTTTCTGGAAATTCTAAAACAACCTAAAGAAACATAAGGTTTCATGAGAGTTGTGACACCATCCCCTTGTTGAAAGGAATTTTGTCTTGAAATTTAAGAAAAATGTATCTTAAAAATGATACTATACAAAGTAGATGCCTGATCTTTGAACTGTTATGGATACTTTTTTCATTTGATCCAACTAGCCAAACAATGACAACATTAAATTCATAATGATATCATTCTTTATATTGTACCACGGAAATAGACTAGACCCCCGTCAAGGCTATCTAATCATTTGATTCTTCGGAAAGTTAAAATGATGTTAACATAATAACCACCTAAAGTCATCCATGAAGATCCATGATACAATTATGTCAAATATAAATTTGGACTAAACTCCTATCAAGGTTATTTAATATCATAATTCTTTGAAAGCTAATATGATAAACACATACCAACCACCTCAAATCACATAATATAAAAAAATCATGAAATCCCCCAACTTGTGAATATCATACATGACTATATGAACTACAAATTTACACTAGTAAAGTATAATCACACATACACAATGATATGAGGAATTCACAACAAATGTAATGGCCTGTCCAAGATATACACAAGGGTGCGCATTTGAGTAACAATCATACATGTTCCTATCCCCATGCACCATTTCTAGTAAAATTCCATTGATACATATATATATATATATATATATATATATATATATATATATATATATATATATATTCATGAATAAATACCCTAACACACATGGCTTTCCAACATAATATGATAAATGTACCCATAAGATTTAACATATAATCAAGTCAAAAACACATGATCATTGAAGAAGATTCAAATACATGTTAAAGTCGTCAACATAATTATCATCAAAATCACATGTACATCATCAAATTAGTTAGGATTCATCTAATCTAAGTGAATCAAGAGTCTTAGCTCGTGCTAACTACAAAAACAAGCAAGAAGCTTGAATAATCAAAGAGATATATGGTCACATGAAGAGATTATCAAACCAAATCAAGCTAGATGGGTTGTATGTTGTTAGATTATTTATTGGAGTACTTGATCTTTAATCTTGACTTCTTTTCATTAATAGATGCTCAAAATGGTTTTGAGGGCTGGAGAGAACTAGAGTTTTTGTTTCCCCAAAGTTGTATCTAGGAGATGAGAACCAATTTAGGCTAAAAATAAAAATCTACACCAAACATGGCCGTGTCGTAAGAGTGACATGGTCGTGTTGCACATCATACATGTGAATCTTGATCTGATGACATGGGTATGTTAGAATGCGACATGGCCATGAGAGTAGCCAATATCAACAATTTCACTTATTTCTTGAGGTTTTCATAAAATTCATCAAGTCGCCATCCAAACCTATAAAATTCATGTAAAACACGATTAAGTGCCGCTTCAAATAAAACCAAAAAACATTCAAAATGGGCACAATATGTCATGTATAATTATAAGTATATCAGGTACACCTAGAACACACACATGCACACCATTCCCTCATATACATACACCCATCGACCTTCATATATACATGCTAACACCCATCTCCCCATACATAATCCATGTATAAGCACATGTATGCATGCAACCACATATACATAACCATCGTCACCTATAAGAACACACATACATTCACACACATACCAAATTGCATCACACACACACATCAACCTAATTACCTCAACCCTTGTTCCTGCATACATAATCATACAAAAATGCCGTAACTCAAAACTCGAATTTGTTTCATAACGAACACGAGTAAAGAACAAGGAAGAAGTGTACCAAACCGAGTTGTTTCGATCGACTTCTGCATCTACCAAAGTGGTGTCAGTTGTTGAGTGCTCGAGGGTATGGAGTGGGAGGTTGTTAGAGATGCTTGGGCGAAAGGGGGGCTGCTATAGTGAGTTGGGATGGTCGATATAGGGTTGTCGAGTATTGCATGATTGTAGGTGATGGGTTGCTGTCGATAGGGAAGTGGTGGTTTTAGGGTTTCGCAAATTGGGGGATGGGGTGGGGGTTAGGTAATCGATTTAAATAAAAACAAGTTTGATTAATTTATATTTTAGTCTCTCAATTTATACAACTTACATCTTGAACACTAAACTTATATAAATAACTTTGGTCACATACCAAAGGTAAATAATTAATAAACTAATCAAATAAATTAGGAGAAAACGTTTATAATAACTAGAGTCAAGTTAATAGTGTTAACCTAGAAATATGAGGTGTCATATCATCTCCTTGGGAAGAATTTCCGTCTTGAAAATTTGAACACGATGGGTTAACGATATGAAATACGCAAAAAATTAAGAATTTATGAAATGATCCTGAATGAAAGATTCTAAGAATTTTGATTAGGGTTACGACATAATACCCTTGCTGAAAGAAATTTCGCGCCAAATTTTAAAAGTACCTTAAGAGGTTGATGTTGGTTCTTAAGTAGATGAGGAAATTTTTTCATCCTTTGATCTCCACGCTCCCAAATAAATTCAGGTCCACGCTTTAAGTTCCATCAAACACGCATAATTGGAATTTTTCCATGTTTAAGATTCTTGAAATCACAATCCATAACTTCTACAGACTATTCAATGACAAGGAGTTGTTCATATAATGTCTAGATCTTCCAATAGAACGATAAGTGATTCGTTGAATAAGCATTTCTTCATATTTTTGGACATGAAATACGTTGTGTACCCTATTAAGTTCATCTACTAAGTCTAGTTGATAGGTTACTGGACCAATCCTATTGACTATCTTAAATGTTCTAATGTATCTCCCATTGAGTTTACCATATTTCTCAAAATGTATCACGCTTTACAAGGCGACACCTTGGGTAGCACTTTATCACCTACTTGTAATTCCAAGGTTTTTCTTCTTTTATCGGCATAACTTTTCAATCGGTACCAAGCTACCACATATGATTACTAATTTGAATAATTTTTGTGGTTTCATGAATGAGCTTCGGTACCAAGCTACCACCATACAATTATAGATTTGGAGCAAAAAGGGGATCTACATTTTTTTACAATAGAGTGCTTCAAAAAGGGTTGCTTTAGTGCTTGTGTGAGAGTTGTTACTATAAGAAAACTCTACTAAAGGTAGATATGTATTCCCTATTTCCAAAAATTGATTACGCATGCTCTAATCATATCTTCAAAACTTTAGATTGTCCATTCTGTTTGACGAGCGGTCTTTAGGGGTAGGCAATGCTCAAATCTAGCCTAGTACGCAAGTATTTTTCAAATATTTCCAAGAATAAGAAGTGAATGGCATGTTGCAATCAGAGATGATCGAAAGAGGCACATTGTGATGGGAAACAATTTCCTTTAGATAAATTTGTGTGAGTTTATCCATCTTAAAAATTTCACAAATGGCCGATAACTACATCAATTTTGTCAAATGGTCCATTATCACCCATATGGTGTCGTATCCACTTTGAGATCGAGGTAGTTTGATGAGAAAATCCATAGAAATATTTTCCCATTTCCATTTAGGGATATCTACTTGTAAAAGTAACCCTAATGGTTTTTGATATTTTATTTTGACTTTTGAACATGTTAGACATTTTGACACATAGGTGACAATATAAGTGTTCCTGTTAGGCCACAAGTAAAGAACTTTTAAATCTTGGTACATTTTATCAGGTCCTAAGTGTACTGAGTACCATGACTTGTGTGCCTCATCCATTATTAGTTCCCTGAGATTACAAAAAATAGGGACCCATATCCATTTTTCATGATAACAAAGGACGTCTGACATTTTCCTCCAATTAGTATTTCCATACTTCTTAGAGATTATGACCTAATGTTTTCTTCCTTCATAGCTTCTAGTTGAGCATTCCTGATTTGAGCAGGTAGATCTAAATGTATAGTCAATACGTATGCAAAAAATTTCGTCTTTCTTCTTAACAAAGAACAAAGAGCTCCCCACGTAGATGAACTTAGGTGTATGAAACCTTTATCTATAACTCTTGCAACTGTTTAGACAGTCTTTATAGCTGTTTGAAGCGAAACGGAATGGAGCATGTGCAATCGAGTGAGCCCGAGAGTAAGATCAATCTGGAATTTGATTTGTCACAGGTGGAAGGGAAGGAAAATTTTCTAGAAAAATCTCCATGAACTTTCTAACAATAGGATGTTGTAAATTCCCTTCTTTTAGGAAGTTTTATCTATGAGATAGCAAGTATGGTGGGGTCCCTTGCACAAATATTTTGAGCTTTCATCTAAGAGATGATGTCGACAAATGCACCACCCTTTTCGCCAAAAACATGTCCCCACCAGGGAGGGAAAGTCAGATGAGTTTCTCATAACAAATAATTTTGGCTTGGTTCTTTGACAATCAATCCATACTATTAGGTCTAGGATCAATAAATCTAGTTCATTTTGTATAGGCTTAGAACTTGAATTAATATCTATAATGAATGCTTGTAATTCATTATTGTGTATGCATTAAATGTATAGTTTAACATATATATATGTGTGTTGATTTATGAATGTTTGCAGGTAAAACATATAATTGATGAATTTCTGAAATTGACCAAGTGTAAGAAACATTTGTTCATCCGTAGATTGTTTTTTACAAGTAAAATACATCCGAAGATCTTCTTCGGATGAACAACCCGATCTGAGGAACAAGTGCTTTGGAAGAAAAGGATTCCCTCGGAAGAACAAGTGCTTTGGAAGAACAGGATTCCCGAGGAAGAACAAGTACTTCGGAAGAACAGGATTCCCTCGGAAGAACAAGACTCCTGCGGAAGAACAATTATCTACGGAAGACAATATTCCTGTGGAGTCCAAACACTTGTATTCAAATAATACAAGTGTTACAAGTCAACAAGGCAGTTATGCGAATCCCAAGAAATCTGGTGATTTCTTTATAGAAACAATTCCAAATCCCAAGAGATCCGGTGTTTCTTTAACAGAAACAATATTGTCTCTAAATATGGATCATAGGTTTCAAATCAAGGAGACAGCTTCGATGGCAAACATCCAAGAAGCAACATTACAACCACCAAACATCACATCAAATCACACAAATCAAAACCCTAGCAGCCATCACATCATCAAACACCAAAATCAATATCATTCATTCATTCATTCATTGTTCATTCAACTGTAATCATCAACATGTTTTTAATAAATATGTTTGAATTGAATATTTGTCTGATCATTAATTGTGTTTCATTCATTGTGTTCATCTTATTCTTTAATCACTACTTATATTGAAATTAATATAAACAACTAAACCAAGTTAACATTGATTCCGCAAATGTTGGCTTGACTTCAATCAACACTGATAATTCCTGATTGCGATCCTTGGATTCACAAGTGGTATCGGAGTCGGAGTTGATGGATTCATATTGATTTTGATGAGATTTCATCGTTAGATTGCTAAAATTATTGAAGATCTGAAGAAAACTTGGAGAAAACGTTAATGTGTTCTTCATGACAAATCCAATGATTTGGATTCATCAACATAATGCTACAATAGCAATTTCATCAACAATCAATATAACAATACAAGATCCGATGCGGACCCTGCAAGAAAGCAAATGAAAGAGGTTGCCTCAAGGATCAAGAAGCTATGGATTGCTTGCAAATGAAAGAGGCTGTCGTCGCTAGGGTTTGCAAATGGAAGAGGCTACTAATTAGGTGTCTCTTGCGAATGAAAGGAGCTGCCAAGGTAGCTCTTGCGAATTAAATAGGGTTGCGAAATTAGGGTTTGCAAATTAGGGTTCTTGGAAGATGGATTGTGAGGTTTCGCATGACTTGGGCTCAAGGATTAACAGGTTGGGCTGTGATCATTAAAAAGGTGGATTCGGGTTTTAGCTTAAAGCTATGAAAGCAAGCTATAACACAAAAAACAAAAAAATGGTTGTTCTAAAGTTTTGAAGATCTCGCTTCCGCATCAACAACAAAATCCTTGGCTTTGAACAACTATTCAAAAGAATCAACCCATCAAGCTTCAATTCACATCGGAAATCTACAATTTAGGGGGAGTATTATTGGGTATTCTACCTTTGAAGAAATTAAAGATTTCCAATATTATTAAAGTTGAAGACTTGAATAACAAAAGCAACAAAAAATTATTAGTCTAGGGTTTATTTTTTTAATTATTGTAAATGCTAGATTAGTATAAATATTAACATATTTCATCATTGTAAAGTGTGAATGATCTCCATAAAATATGTGGGAATTAGTTCCATCACCTACAACGTCATATCATCATCCTTCATGGATGATGATTTCAACATCAAATCAATAAACATCAAGTATTAAACACTTTTGTGTTCATCATTATTATATTTTAGCATCGAATCATCAAGTTTTGTTATTATCAATTTGAATAGCATATCTTAATTGATCAACATCAATAAATTGTTCATATCTATGGAACAAATTCATTAGTTAAAATCTTAGATCTTAACTAATCATGAGCAACTTTGGTGGATCATCTTACTAACCTCCAAAGTTGGAAACAAAAGCGGACTTTAAATCCTGGAAAATCAAGTTCAGGAATCATGTAAACTTTACAGATTCAGATTTATGGGTCTTAATAACAGAAGGTCCTTATATTCCACCCACCCTTGGCCGGATTATAATGACAATAATCAACCCATAAGTACAAAAGATTTGTCACCTGATGATATTAAGAAGGTTAAAGTTGATATTAAAACATACCATTTGATTAGTATGGCTTTACCAGAGAAAATATTAATCAGGTGTGAGAATTACAAAACAATTAATTCCTTGTGGAAGATTCTTCACACACCTTTGAAGAGTGATGAAATCAAAAGCATTAGGAAGGACACCCTGCGTTCACAATATGAAACTTTTCATCATATTTAGGGTGAATCAATTCCTCAACAACTCCATAGGTTCATGCAACTTGTTACAGAGATGAATATTTTGAAGTTGAAATACACAAATGAGGAACTGAACAAAAAGATGCTCCATACTTTACCAGAAAGTTAGAAGCAAACTGTATCCATGTTCAAAAACACCATAGAACTCAAAGAAGTTGGATTAGACACTCTAGTGGCTAAAGTTATGGCTCTTGAGATGATGAGAAATCAAGAAACAGAGTGTGAAACTCATGTATCACCATATCACTTTAAAGAAACAAGAAGTGCTGGAAGTGCTTTTATGTCCAACACTCATGGTGATAACTCTTGTACTTTGAGTGAGGATGAAGAGGAAGTAAGTTTCTATGCTTCAAAACCCCCTAAGAAACTGTAGATATTAATGAAGAGGCTGATGCAACCTAAACATCTTTAGTCTTTCCTGCATGCTGCACAAGTGCATTGAAGTGGAATGCTTTAGAAGTTTCACATGTGCAACAGAAATACTCTAAGTGTGAAATCTTCCGACCCAGCCAACATTTCTGAAGCCAAAGATGAAGTCTTCCGAAGCCTCAGAGACAAAGTCTTCTGAAGCTTCAAGTTTAGAAAGACAGATTTCTTCCGAAGACTTTTGGTAACATGCTTTATCTGATGTACTGTTCCATAAAGCTGGACACCTTTCCGCTGCAACTCTGCAAGTCACCAACTAACATGGTTTGGTGAAAAGGTCCATGCTTTTGGTAACTGTACATTGAGGTCTTGAGTCTGTAACTTTCTACTCTATGTACTTTATCCTTTTTGTAATAGAGTAGGATGTGAGCTATGGCATGTCATAGTTACTAGTCAAAAGGCAATCTGCCTTTTTATTGATTTTATGTGTGTCTAGTCAATTGTATCCAGCTGGCTTTCAAAGTATAGCCGCTGTAGGATGTTGTATAAGTATCTCATGTTCTTGTATCTTTTTCTCTTTTTTGTAACACTTCTATAGAACATAGAGAAAGCATATACTGCATTCTTGAAAACCAAACACTTGTGTTCTTTGTGTTCTGTCTCATATACTACTTGTGTTCTTAGTGTCATCACTTGGTTAATCCAGTTTACTGTTTGATCTAATTTTAGTTTATCTCCTCTCTGTGTTTTTGTGTTGTGTAACTCATACCCTTCAACGATCCTGCATTTGGTATCAGAGCATTCCAAGCTCTTGATATAAGATCTCACCATCTTTAGATCTCTCACACACACATACTAAACTTTTCAATGGCAGCCATTTCCAAAACTGATATGGAAACTGGAACCATGAACAAGTCCCCACTGATCACTCTTAATGAGTTTGACACCTGGTGTTTAAGAATGGAAGGTTTCATCAGGTCTCTTGATTCAAGAATGTGGGAGTCTATTGAGAATGGACCTTTCATACCCAGCACACTTCTGCTACTGGTGCTGGTATGATCCCCAAAGATTGGCTAACTACTAATGAAGATAGGAAGAGAGTAGAGATAGACAGAAAAGCCATGACAGCTCTTCAAACTATCCTTCCAAACTCTATGTACAGAGTTTTAAGAAGTGCAAAACAGCAAGCAGCTATGGGATGCATTGAAACTGATGTATGAGGGTTCTTCTGAAGCCAAGGAGAACAGAAGGATCTCCTGAAGCAACAGTTTGAAAACTTCACCTTCAAAACAGGTGAAACATGACTCAGCAGTACTTCAGGTATGTTGAGATTGTGGATACCCTAGTGGATGGAGGAGTTTCTCTTGAAAACAGAGACATTGTAAGGAAGTTCATGTCCTCACTTCCTAGGCAGTGGACACACTACTGTGTGGTGATCAAGAGAACTAAAAATCTCAAAACTCTTACTCTGACAGAGTTATATGGGATTCTCAGTGGCTACCAGATGGAGATGAACATGCAAGGTCATCTGGAAACTCCAACAATAAAATGGGTTCAGCCCTACATGTGGTTGAAAGGGATAGCATAGAACCCAAACATCATCTCTTATGCTACCCTGACAACTCACCCAAGGGTTCTTTCATCACCTTCCTAGAGACCAAAGAAGAACTACACTCAAGGAAGCCCATTCCAAGAGACAAGCTCTTCTCAAGCTTTTGTGTCCTGATGAAAGCTGTGGCAACTCTCTTTTCACTCTTGAAGACCTGGACTGTATCCATCCAGATGATCTGGAATACATGGAAATAGTCCAGCAGATGCTCTTCTCACTCACAGAGCCAAGAAGTTCTACAAGAGGACTGGAAGGAAGTTCCAAGCAATGCAACCAGTGGAAAGTTTGGATGGACAAAGGCAAAGTCAAGTGTACAACTGTAACTGATGGGCCACTTTGCTAGAGAGTGTAAGGCACCTAGAACAAATGGTGGCCAAACACAATCCAGACCAAACTACACTGACAAAGCTCTCCATAATGAGAAGTCAAAGCAGCAAGCTACCGTTGTGTTGAAGAAGGAGGCTTTGACTGGAGCTTTCAGGTTGAAGATGCCTCTCCAAACCAAGCACTGATGGCAGATCATGACGAAGCCAAGGTATTAGAACATCTCTGTACACCTAAATGCATTGCTAAAGTTAACAGGTACACGTCCTAAACTTGGAACTGAGATCTAATATTGAGTCCTTAAACATTTTTAAATCTGATTTTAGAAAGTCTGAAGATGATTATAAGCTGAAAATAGAGGACTTAGAGAAAACCATTTCAGTTCTAAAACATGAACACATAGATTTTAGGACTCAAATTAAAGATCTCATAACCAAGTTAACTGAGTGCCAGGCTGAGCTTGTGATCAGCAAAGCCAGGGCAGAAAAGAGTGTTCTTGAAGAAGAGACCTTCAAGAACATGATATCCTCATCCCTGCACAACAAAGTGTGCTATCAAAACAGACAGGGACTGGGATCCAATGAGATAGCTCCTCACACACAATCTTGTTAGTAAGATCTCCTAGGTGTGGAACTTGTGAAGATGAGCTTCCTCTCATAGATCTTATGAGTGAGGAGGATGAAGAAGAGATAGTGAAGAATCCCTCTACAAAGAGTGAAGAGGGAGGATTCCAAGAAGGGCCACTATCCTTCTGAGGAGAAAGTGAAGACTGTGATGACCTAAGGCTATGAGAAAGAACTTGATCAGAAAGAGCAAAAGAAAGGCAAGGAAGGCTCAAGAGATCAAGGCTACTTTTGACTCTAAGCAGAAACAAGTTTTTATTTCTGCAGGGTTAAAGTGGTAGGGACTGAAGACATCAACCAAAACTCTGCTAAGAGTTCTGGTTCTTGCTCAACTCATCTCAGCAGCAAGAAGAAGACTGATCTGTTGTGTACCACTGCTGCACAGCCTGGTCCATCAAACTCCAAGCACAGTTCTCAGCCCAAGAGGACAGTCTCAGCATCTCAAAGATGAAGGTGGAGAAGGGAAGCGACCAAAGACAGTCTTACTCTCAAGACAAGGCTCTTGTGAAGAAGAAGATGAATTGTTGTTATGTGTGACAGCACCACTACATTGCAAAGGATTGTCCCTTCAATCCTAAAGGTACTGTCCATGCGGCCAAAACAAAGGCTTCAAAGAGTTCTAAGAAGATTCAGGCTTGGAAGGAAAACAAGTTTCCTTCGGAAGTTCCAAATCTAACAAGAAGGGAAGTGAAAAATTATCTTCGGAAGAATATTTGGTCTCGGAAGAAAGGTGTTCTTCCGAAGCACTGAAGTATGCTGCAGTGTTTGCAGAATCTTCTGAAGGTTCAGTCATCAAAACTTCTGAAGCTCCAAAAGCTTCTAAAGTTTTGAAGGTCAAGTCCAAGACTCCAAAGGTGGTGTGGACGACTAAGAAAGACCAAGTGACTAAAATTACTCCATCAAAAACAGCTCAAGATCCTCTTGTACAACCATAGGATCTATTACTGTTATTTACCTTCTACAAGTGAGCCCACGACAAGCAAGGCTTGGGTTTCCAGATTAACTAATCATTCTCTTTGTGCAGGGACAGCTGAAGACAGACAAAAATGTCTGGATCATAGACAGTGGCAGCTCCAGGCACATGACTGATAATAGGTCACTACTCAAAACTTTGAAATGATTGATGGAGGACCTGGTTGCTTTTTAAGGAGATGAAGGTGGTTACATTTCTGGTAGGGGCAAGGTCACAAATGGTAAGCTCAGCATAGAAAAGGTAAAACTTTGTAAAGGAACTTAGATACAATCTTTGAGCGTATCTCAATTTTGTGATCAGAGTCATAACATGCTCTTTACTGAGCATGATGGCATTGTTCTTAAGCCTGGTGTGGTCATTCCTCATGAGCATATCCTGCTTAGAGCCCCAGGAAAGGAAACATGTACAAGATGGATTTGCAATAAACCTCTCCCTCTGGAGAAGTTTCATGCTTTCTGTCTAAAGCCAATAGTGATGAGTCTTTCCTATGGCATAAAAAATGTGCCATGTAAACTTAAGAACATGAATAAGTTAATTAAGCATGACTTGGTAACTGGAATGCCAAAGAAAGAGTTTACAAGTGATGACCACTGTGTTGCATGCCTGAAAGGGAAGCAACAAAAGGTATCTCACAAGCCTAAGGAAAAGAACTCAATCACTACTCCCTACACTTGTTACATATGGATCTCTTTAGCCCCACCAGTGTAATGAGTTTAGGAAGGACCTTACACTGTCTAGTGATCATAGATGACTTTACAAGATTCACTTGGGTTTTCTTCCTTAGAACTAAGGATGAGACTTTTGAGATTCTGAAGAATTTCATCTAAAGATTGAGTCAATCTGATCACAAGGTCAAGATCATAAGATGTGATCAAGGAACCGAATTTAAGAACCATATCCTTGACACATTCTGTGATGAAAAGGGTATTACAAGACAATTTAGTGCTCCCAGGACTCCTCAGCAAAACGGTGTTGCTGAGAGGAGAAACAGGACACTGATTGAAGCTGCAAGAACCATGGTGTCTGACTCTAAACTGCCCATCACCTTCTGGGCAGAGGCAGTCAACACTGCCTGCTATGTGCAGAAACAGAGTTTTAGTAGTTAAGACTCATGGCAAGACTCCTTATGAACTTGGCACAAGAGGAGACCTTTCATTGGTTTTCTCAGGTCATTTGGATGTCTTGCACCATCTTGAATACCAAAGATCAAATTGCCAACATTGATGAGAAATCAGATGACGGACACTTTATTGGATGCTCTTCCCAAGATAAGGCTTATAGAGTATACAATCTCATAACGGGAATTGTTGAGGGGAGTCAGCAATGTGACTTTCAATGAACACACACCTTGTGTTACTGGTTCTGGTCCAGATTGCTGTTTGATCTTGATTGGTTACCAACTGTTTCACAAATCTTGTGAGAATGTTTCAGGATCTGCAGAAAATTTGAATACAGATGATCCTGATCAAGATTTGAGCTTGGAAGATCTTCAAGACACATATCCTTAGCTCCAGTTGGAACCACTTCTGCAAATGAGGTTTCTATCAGCCCTACAATGACAAATTCAGCTGATACATGGTATGCCTTCAAATTCCAGCTCAGAGGCTCTACAACCAGATAAGAACACCTCAACTGTGGAAGAGAACAATGGTGTTAGTGACAGTGACCAAGAATTTCTTGATGCCACTTACCACACTGTGGATGAGAACATCAATGATGTCACACAATGCTTGGATCAAGTTTCACTTGAAAAGTGTTGCTGATGTGGTGGGAGAAACATCTATGCCAGATCTAAATTTTTCAAATTTAGATCTTTCTCAAAAACTTACTGTGATCCCTCAGCTTAGGATCCACAAGTCTCATCCTACCACAAACATCATTGGAGATGTTGTCTCAGGGGTAAAAACAAGAGGACAAACCCATGAAGCAAATTTTTGTCTTCACTCTTTTTTTCTATCCCAGATAGAGCCAAAGAAAGGTGATGAAGCTCTAAAGGATGGAAGTTGGGTTGAAGCTATGCAACAAGAGCTGCTTCAATTCAAAAGGCAGAAAGTTTGGAACCTTTGTCCTCTTCCTTCTGGGAAGACTACCATTGGAACCAATGGGTGTTTAGGAACAAGAAAGATGATAGAGGCATCATCATCAAGAACAATGCTAGACTGGTTGTTCAAGGATACACACAAGAAGAAGGGATGGACTACACTGATGTCTTCGCTCCAGTGGTAAGATTAGAAGCTGTTAGGATATTCCTGGCATTGCTGCATCCAAGAACTTCAAGGTTTTTCAACTTGATGTGAAGTGTGCCTTTTTGTATGGAGTGATAGATGAAGAGGTTTATGTCAAACAACACCTGGTTTTATAGACCCTGATTATCCTGATTATGTCGTAAGCTTGACAAAGCTCTCTATGGGCTGCATCAGGCACCCAGGAAGTGGTATGAGACACTGTCTGAGTATCTCTGTAAACATGGAACAGGAGGGGTACTATAGATGGAACTCTCTTCATCAAAGGACAAGGAAAAGACATATTGCTAGTTCAGGTATATATGGATGACATCATCTTTGGTTCAACTAATCCAAAGCTATGCAAAGACTTTGAGAAGCTGATGAAAACAGATTTGAAATGAGTGCCATGGGGGAACTCAATTTCTTTCTGGGAATTCAAGTGAAGCAAGTTGAAGATGGAATCTTCATAAGTTAGTCAAAGTATGTTCAGGGCATACTCAAGAGGTTAATATGACTGAATGTAAGATTGCTAAGACACCCATAGCCAGAAACCACTCTCTGGTCCTGATCTGAGGGGGAGTGTGTAGATGAGCATTTATACATGGCTATGATTAGGTCTCTTATGTATCTTACTGCTAGCAGGCCTGATATCATGTTTGCTACATGTATTTGTGCAAGATATCAAGCCAACCCTAAGATGTCTCACCTTATCACTATCAAGAGGATTCTAAGATACCTCAAGGGTGCATCATCACTTGGCCTATGGTATCCCAAGAATTCTGACTTTAACTGTATGCCTATACAGATAGTGATTATGGTGGTTGCAACATGACTGCAAAGTCTACATCTGGGGGATGTCAATTTCTTGATGGAAGGGTTGTCTCATGGCAATGCAAGAAACAATCCTGTGTCTCTGCATCAACTGCTGAAGCTGAATACATTGTTGCTGCAAGCTGCTGTGCTCAAGTACTTTGGATTCAAAATCAGATGCTGGACTATGGGAACTTCAAGGAGACTCCCTTCACATAAACAACAACAGTGTTATCTCAATCACAGAGAACCTGTGCAGCACTCAAGGACAAAGCACATCAATATCAGGTATCATTTAATAAGAGATAACTATGAAAAGGGATTAATTAAACTAGTCAAGGTTCACACAAATGAACAATACGCTAATCTGTTTACAAAGGCTTTTGATGAACACATATTTAAATATCTTATATAAGCTATTGGGATGATAAACCTTGAGTAAGCTTTTCTTAAAACTAATTCTTATTATTTCTTAAAATTGGTGTGTCCTAAGTTGTGTAGTTCACCATTTATAAGCTCATGTTTTCTTTGGATGAAAAATTTCTTTTGAAGACTTTCCTTAGATTTTTTTAAAAAAATTTCTGATACTTCGGAAGTTTGTTTTTAACTTCAGAAGTAAATCGCTTTCAAATAAATAACTGTCTAAGAAGTTTACCTTCGGAAGAGTTCCAAATTTATCTTGAAGCTTAAATACTTGTCTCAGACACTTACTAAATTTTAAGGACTATTACTCCGAAGCAAAATTAACTCCGGAAGCAAAAATTTTTACCACAAAGCACTCAAGCTTTAATTTTTCTTCCGAAGCAAAATTTTCAAATCTCTCAGGAAATTCTTTCGAAGTCATTTTAGATTCGGAAGCTTTTAAATTAAAACTTCCGAAGATAATAACCTTCGGAAGCTTTTTGACTTCCAAGAAAACTACTTTTTGAGCAAAAAGTAAACTACTTTTCAGAGGTGGGACCGACATTCGGATTTCAAAGTTTATCCTCTTTCATTAAACTTTATCTGAAATCCTTCTCACATATAAACCTAAACGGTTTCCCCCCTCTTTCTATCATCTGTTCTTCCTCCAAACCTAAAAACCCAAATTTCTCTCTGAAATTTCTTTCTTTCTTCTTCCTTCGTCCTTAAGCTACATCAAAATGGCCAACCTTGCTCACAGATATGATCACAACTTTACCATGCAGCTACACAGACAACACAATCAAGTTGCTCTGTTACGCTCTAAGAAAGATCCTCATTTCTCAGAGGTTTTCCGTTTCTTATCTCTGTCAAACTACTTCACCTCCTTCACCATTGATCCTCCACTCTATGAGGATCAGTTGCTTGAATTCTAGAAGACTTGCCAAGAGGTCATTATGGATGGGGAGAAGGCACTGTCTGCCATAGTGCAGGGGAGAACAATCTTCATCACTCCGCCATCATCAACAGACATCTTCAGCTCGATGATGAAGAAGGTGTGGTGTTCTTCCCAAAGGAAGTTGTTAATCATTCCTTTGAGCAGATGGGATATGAGGGGGATTTTTTTATAAAGACCTTCAGAAAAGGGAAGGTCTCATCCCAATAGAGATTCGTGCTTCATGTGGTCATCCACAGCTTATCAAACAAGCATGGTGGATGGGACCAGATTCCTGAAGATCTCTCCTTCATAGTTCATGGAATGGTTCAAGGGGTCAAATTCAGGTACTCTCAGTTTGTTTATACAAATTTGCTGCTAATTTAGACTCCTTAGAATATTACATGTTTCTTAGATATGTACAGTACATTCTTAACTGTGAACTAGGCTCACAGTTAAGGGGAACAGGTAACATTCTTATAATTGGGACAGATGAAGCCCGGCATCTTTAAAATATTGAGAAAGTCCACTGTTGGATTCTCTGGGGTAAAAACAGCCACCTAGTCCCAAAAATGTTAGAGCTCATTGCTCAAGGTGACAACCAGCAGCACAAGCTAGTGTTGAACCCACACCTGCTGCTCCCAACCACCCACAAAACCTCAAATCTCCATCACCTACCAAAGAAAATCAAACGAACCCTGCTCAGACTATTCAGTCTGTGGAGGCCCCCATATACTCACCAATACAGGAGAGAGAGGTGAACTAGAGCTCCCATTTCTCCCGAGGAGCAGACCACTCCCATCTATTCAAGAATCAGTGCTGAGGTTCCTCATGCTCAACCTGATGAGCTCATTAGCCCTACTGCCTTAAGCCATCACTCTGAGTCTCAACACTCCAGTGATCAACCTTTAGGGGACAGTTACCATCCCCAGCCTATAGATCTCAACCAACCAATTCCAAACCTTGATTCTATACTGATGAAGATATAGGTTTCAGTGAGTATAATGAATCTCTCTTCTTCCCCCTACTCAAAGAGAGATGAGTACTACTGAGTCTCCTACATCTATCCCACATCAGTCACCTACAACTGAGGGGACACTTCTGAACCTGTTCAGGATGTCCATATGGAAGAGGCTCTCACTTCTGAAAGTGATTACATCATTAAGACTCAACCATGGCAACTCAGCCCACTGACATCTCAACTGAGACTGCCAGTAAGCAGAGGAAATCCAGTAGCCAAGAACTTAGAACTCGTCATGAGAGAAAGGACTATGGTCCAATCTTCTCCACCCCCAGTGATTCTTTGATGAAGATGAGGGGGATCTGAGACTAAAAGTGCACAAACTGTTATAAACATGCAATTACCTAGTCTCAAAGGTCAGTCACCTTGAATCTCAGGGACTACCTTACAAAACAGGATCAACGATCAGCAACTTGAGATTTCTTATTTTAAGGAAAAACTAGCTGGGAGACCCTTAAGGTGAGCTCAACCAGGAACACAAGAACTATGGATGTGATTGACCTATCCTCTAGCTCACCTATGCAAGTGGGTGATGCTACCAAAAAGGGGGAGAAAGTCATTCCAGCCACAGAACCTGGGAGTTCTCCGAGAGAATGGACATTGAGGACTCACCATCCTCACTTGCAACTGTACACTTCAGCAAACTCCTCTAGTTCACATTGATGTGGACTACACAGACTCCTTCATACAGAGTCTGTTTGAGGATGGGATACCAAGGGCTATGTCACCTTCATCATCCTTCAATCATATTATTAGGTGGAGGTATGACAACAACAGGAGAGCCCTCATTATCATAAGAGTTCAAGGACAACAAGAAGTCTTTAATTTTCAGAACGTGGACTACTATGAAGGTCTGGATCTAGTCAACATGCCACTTGTCAACCCAAGCCAATCAAGAAAAGCTGACAGACTGGCTAGAAGAATCCAAGATAGGATCATTACAGAGTTCAGTCTAAGAAGGAGACTAAGGCAATCAGGCATTGTCATCAGTCAACTGGATGTTGAGGCAGACCCTAAGATTAGCTTCATAGGGGAAACCTTGACTGAAGGCCCAGTGACAGAACCTGAGAGCCCTGTCTCATCATCTCCAACTGCTGCAGAGATCCATATTCCTTCTGAGACACCTGCTGGTGAAGGTGCTTCTCAACCTCTCTCTAGCCTGAGCTCACATGCTGCAACAAGCAATGAAGGCCAAAGCTCTCCACCCTGAGTCATAAAGGTCTGTGAGTGACAAAGGGAAAAGAAAAATGACATTTGAGGAGATTGAGGAGGAGGAGAGAGAGAGGAAAAGGAGGCAAAGGGGAGAAGGTTCCTCTACTGAGTCTCCAAGACTCATGGAGTCTGCAATCAGGGTTGCCCCCAGACCAGATACTCAAAATGATGAGTTAAGGGCAGTCAGGATCAACTATCTACAGACTAGGAACTATGACATAGATAATATCATTTCTCTCCCCTTGGATGAATTGAATGAGCTGGTTGATCTGGAAAGGTCAAGAGAGAAGAAGGAGGCAGAAGATGCAGAACTCCTAGTACAGATCAAAGAAGAAAGAAAAAGAAAAAGACTGTACAGAGGTATGCCTACCCTCTCACCAGTTCAAGAAAGCCCTGAACAAGAGGATGTGGTTCAACAAGAACCACAAGTAGATAAGAAGAAGAGAAGACAGAATCAAGATGATTAACTACCTGAGTGCCACAGGTCTCTATCAGGCATATGCACTCCTTCCCTACCTTATGACTATGTTGAGTTTTAGTATTTAAAACAACTTGAGCTTGAGTTAGTCAAGGAAAGAAAGACAACAAAGAAGAAGATGAGGGAAGAAGCTGCAAAGTCAAGAGCCATCATCCAAAAGAGCATGAAGAAGTCTGCTGATAGGCAGAGGATGATGAGCTTCTTGAAGCTGTATGGATTCTCCGGAAGGAGACTTGGACCCATGTCTCTATCCACTATGGATGAGCATATCAGGGTAATCAAGCAGAAGATTAAGAGTGGAGTGCTCACTGACTTACATTCACTCCAAGTCAGGCCCCACCTAAAGTGGAGGTTAAGGTTGAAAAAACAGACACAACACAAGCTGGACCTCCTGCTAATGCTCAGCAAGCTTCATCTTCTAATCCACAGCAGGGTCAACCTCCTTCTCCATCTGAACCTGAGAGAGAGGAAGTCCCAACTAAGAAAGATAGTGAAGATCAATCTGGTGCTGCAGGCCAGTCTTCTCAATTAAAATTTGGAAAGAGAAGGAAAAGGATGGCTTCTAAACCAAAGTCTAAGAAGAAGAAGAAGCCTGAATCCCCTTCTGAACCTCAGGATGAATCAAAACAGCCTGAGGATGTGCAGCCAGAGGATGCTCAATCAACTCCAACTTCATAGCTCCTCTAGCATCAAGAAGACCCATCTTGTCTTGGACATACACCATAAATCCAGAAAGGTGGCATGTTATTAGAGATCAAGGCATTGAAGACATTTATACATGGCAAGATATGTTTCAGTTGCCTCTGCATGACCTCTTTGACATGAGAAGACACTTTGACAGCCTGAAGGATCCTGATCATCTTATGAAGAAAGGAATGGTGATCATCCTAATGAGGACTATTAATATCTGAAGTTTTCTAAGTGTTTTGGTAGCATCAGCCTAGGGGGAGTTTGTAGAGATTAATGAAGAGGCTGATCCAACCTAAACATCTTTAGTCTTTCCTGCATGCTGCACAAGTGCATTGAAGTGGAATGCTTCAGAAGTTTCACATGTGCAACAGAAAACTCTAAGTGTGAAATCTTCCGAAGCCAAGACCAACATCTTCTGAAGCCAAAGATGAGTCTTCCGAAGCCTAAGAGACAAAGTCTTCTGAAGCTTCAAGTTCAGGAAGACAGATTTCTTCCGAAGACTTTTAGTAACATGCTTTATCTGATGTACTGTTCCATAAAGCTGGACACCTTTCCGCTGCAACTCTGCAAGTCACCAACTAACATGGTTTGGTGAAAAGGTCCATGCTTTTGGTAACTGTACATTGAGGTCTTGAGTCTGTAACTTTCTACTCTATGTACTTTATCCTTTTTGTAATAGAGTAGGATGTGAGCAATGGCATGTCATAGTACTATTCAAAAGGCAATCTGCCTTTTGATTGATTTTATGTGTGTCTAGTCAATTGTATCCAGCTGGCTTTCAAAGTATAGCCGGCTGTAGGATGTTGTATAAGTATCTCATGTTCTTGTATCTTTTATTCATGCTTTTGTAACACTTCTAATAGAACATAGAGAAAGCAATATACTGCATTCTTGAAAACCAAACACTTGTGTTCTTTGTGTTCTGTCTCATATACTACTTGTGTTCTTAGTGTCATCACTTGGTTAATCCATTTTACTGTTTGATCTAAGTTTAGTTTATCTCCTCTTTGTGTTGTTGTGTTGTAACTCATACCCTCAACGATCCTGCAGAAACCATCTCAAAGTAAGTCAAGAAAAGAAAAAGAAAGAACTGATGATCAAAGAGATACATCATCAGAAAAGCCATCAATCAACAATCAATCAGAGTCCATCACTATCATTCTGGACTCTAAAGAACAAAAAGAAGCTTTTATAGCTTTCAGTTCAAGCTTTCAAGCTTACCTGGGAAGCTCGTTAACCTCTGCCAACATGTGCCAACAAGACTGGAAGAACTACCTCCAAATGTAGTGGAGGAGATGGAACTATAATGGCAAATGGCATTGATTGCCTATAGAGCCAAACAATATCTAAGAAGAAACAAGAATTTGGCTGCTACAAGCAAATCATCATGGATTGGTATTGACAAGTCAAATGTAAGATGCTTCAAGTGCAATCTCTATGGACACTTCTCTAGATAATGCAATCAACAAAACCCTGACTCAACACAACATCAACAACATCAGTCTAAACAAGCTTCATCATCTCAAAGATCCTTTAGGCAACCATAACTTGCTAACTCATCCCCACTAGCCACTAATAAATCAGCAGGATTAAGCAACTCAAAAGAATCTTGGCTGATCATTCTTCAAGATGGAACCTGTGATTGGAGTATGTATGAGAAGGAAGTCTTGGAAGAAAATCAAGCTTTTTGGCTCACATGGAAAACAAAGTTCCACCTATGGCAAGCGAGGTAAGAGACATGTTATGTTCATCAATATGTGTTGAGGAAGTAGAAAGATATAGAGTCATGTTCAACAATTAGCTGATAAATTTAAAGAAACAATGATTTTGAATGAATCTCATGTAAGAGAACATAAATTATATCAAATAAAAATTAACTCTTTACAAAAGGATTTAGATAAAATTGTTTCTGAAAACTACAGTTTAAAAGCACAAGTTAAGCATCTAACCACTTCCTTAACTAAATCCATGGCTGATCATGCATCAACTGAAGTGAAACTTCAGAAGTTTCAACTTTCATCTCAGCAGTATGAGAAATTATTAAATTCTCATATTGAATCAAAGAACAGGTCTGGGTTGGGATATAATGTTGTGGCACCTCCTATTAACAATAATTATGTTCCTTTGCCTAAATCAATGACAAATAACTTGTCAAATCATTTTGTGCCTAGCACCAATATAGAAACAAGTTCTAATCAACAAAAATATTAACAATGTATCTGAGGTGAATGAAACTGAGTCTTCTGAATCAGACAAGATTAATCAAATGGATTCAGAATTGACTTTGATGAGTGTGATGAGTTGGATGATTCTGATGAACATGATGATGATATACTAAACAGGGGTACGAATATTGTTTTGAAAAAATATTTCAAAAGTACTTGAAGAAACAAGCTGCCATACCCTCCTAAACAAAGAAACATACTGAAGACCATCTGTAAGAGAATAGCTCAATTAAATGAAGGACTTCAAAACTAAATCAGCAACAAAAGTCTTCCAATAAAGTGAATGAGAAGTGTGCCTCTACTGAGGAAAGACACAAATCATCCATGGAAAAGGAAAAGAAAAGGCTTTCAGCTGATCATCAGCGAAGAAGAAGAACCTTTCTTCAGTACTAGATCTACGGAAGAAGAAAACCTCTTCGGTAGAAGTTAATGTTGATTCATTAGATGATCTACAGAAGAGGAATTCAACAACAAACAAACAAAAGCTGCACAAACTAGAAAAGAAAGAATCAACTTCAAAGTGAAAAAGGATTCAAAGCCTCAAAAGTTGATAAATAATAAGAAATTAAATGATTCTGACAAAGAATCAGATGAGATGTGTTGTGAATGGTGTGACATGAAAAACCATAATACTAAAGATTATTACTTTAGCAATTATTGTTCTATCTACAATATGAACAATCACATGACATCTGATTGCTACTTCAACAAACATTGTGATATCTGCAACAAAAATAACCATTCAACTCAGGAATGTTATTTCAACAAAAGGAACAAGACAAAAGGCACAAAGAAGAAACAATCAGATAAATCTGAATCAGACACTCAATCTGCTAATTGTGAAAAGGATTCTAAACTAAAGAAGTCAGCACAAAAACAAAAGCCAAAATCAAAGGAAAAGACATCCACTGATGTTCATCCTTTGAAGAAAAGAACAAATTTTGGGCAATCAAAAACACCTCATAAAAGGGTGGACTTGACTGAACAGGAAACAAAGGCTGATGATGCATTCTTTGATAAGTTTGAAAAGAGAATTCATATATCTCATTCAAAAACAAAAGATAGTGAAACATTTAATAATCAAGATTCATCATCAAAACCAATGCCTCAAACAACAAAAATAAGTGAATAAAGAAGAAATTAAGAAACAAGAACCTTGTTCATCAACATCTCCTTCAATAGAATCATCCTCACCTAAAACAACTCAGAATGATCAAGCAAAACTAAAAATGAAACTTCAAGACTTATTCATGAAGGAGTAACTATTTTAGACACTGCTGCAAACCCAAGATTGTTAAGGCTTGGGTTGTCAATTCTAACTGATTTATTTCTGAATGCAGGAACAATATTGGAGAGCTGACAACATGTGGTATGTTGACACTGGTTGTTCCAGACATATGACAGGAAACTGTTCACTTCTCCATGACTTCAAACATAAAAATGCTTCTTATGTGGCATTTGGTGGGGATAAGAAGGGAGGTAATATTGTTGGTGAAGGAATGGTAACAAATAGTGTGCTTAAGTTTGAGAAAGTAAACTACTGTGAAAATCTATAGTATAATTTACTGAGTGTGTCTCAAACTTATGATCAAAATTATACCAAATTGTTTGATAACACTAATTGTTACATTCTTAAGCCAGGTTTTTCTATTCCAGAAGATTGGTTACTCCTTAGCATCAAGCACTAAGACATAACACTTATGTTTTGGACATGAACAACACCTTACTCACAAGACATGAAACATGCCTCCTATCTAAGTCATCAAAAGATGAATCTCAATTGTGTATAGAAGGCTTGTCCATTCTAACATGAAGAACATGAACAAATTGGTGAAAATGACTTAGTCATTGGACTGCCAAAGAAAGAGTTTCATTGCTCAACTCATTGTTCTTCTTGTTACAAAGGAAAAAACATAGAGTGTCTCACAAATCCAAAACTACCAATACTAAACTACACCACTCAAATGCTTCACATGGATCTGTTTGGTCCTACCAATGCGATGAGCATTAGAAAGAGACAATATTGTTTGGTGATAGTTCATGATTTCATAAGATTTACATGGGTCTTTTTCTTAAAACAAAAGAGTGAAACATCAAAAACAATAATGGACTTTGTAATCAAGATTGAGAATCAACTTGATGCAAAAGTTAAAATTTTTAGGAGTGAAAATGGTACTGAATTTTTCAATTTTGACTTGGATTCCTTTTGCAAGACCAAAGGTATTGCAAGGCAGTTCAGTGCACAAGAACTCCACAATAGAATGGAGTTGATGGAAGAAGAAATATAACTCTTAATGAAGCAACCAGAATAATGCTAGCTGACTCACACTTGCCTATCACCTTTTGGGCTGAGGCAGTGAATACTACATGCAATGTTCAAAACAGAACATTAATTGTCAAAGAACATAACAAAACTCCTTATGAGCTTTTATTTAAAAGAAAACCGTACATAGGATATCTTAGAGTTTTTGGGTGTCATGTATTAGTTTTAAACATAAAAGAATCATTGGGAAAATTTTTAGAAAAAGCATATGATGGTTCTTTGTTGGATATTCTTCAACATCCAAATCTATAGGATCTATATTCCACAACATAACATTATTGAAGAAACTCCTAATGTATCTTTTGATGAATCTATATTCACTAAATCTGTTATAGGATGCTTTAATAGAATCATTTAACTATGGTTATTTGAACAATGCTGGAACTGATGATACATGCTATCCTTTTGTTCCACCCAATATGAATGAAGTGACATTATCTGCTGATCCTCTAATGATTCACACATCATCAGATGGAAACACTTTAGCAGCTGCTACTGACATTGCAACTGCAGATATACACTGTATATCCGGAGATGTGAATGTTGTGCATGCAACTGCTCCATGCTCTCAAGTGAATGCAACAAACATTGGAAATGTTTCAAGTCCTCATTTATCATCCAGAGAAGTTCCTGTAACTCTTACGGAAGAGCAAAATAATTCAAGAGAAGTTCCTAAAACTCCTACGGAAAAAACAAAATGCTTCTAGGGAAGCCCCTACACCTCTTGCGGAAGACACTCATGATGCTACTGATATTCAACCCACGGAAGATCATTCAACACAAAATGTTGAACAGTTTGACTACTTCCTAAACTATCAATCTGGTTTGGATCAGTCTATAACAATGGATATGACTAACTTGGAATCATCTATTCCAGTTGAAACAACTCCATCAACAAGAATCCATAAGACTCATCCAGTCAAAAACATCATTGGAGATCCTGCAAAAAGAACAACAAGAAGCTAAAGTGGAACCGCTAATATTTGTCTTTTCACTTGTTTTCTTTCACAAGTGGTTCTTCCAAACATCACTGCTGCTTTAAAAGAAAATAGCTGGATTGAAGCTATGCAAGAAGAGCTTCAACAATTCCAGAAAGCAAAAAGTGTGGTCTCTAGTTGATTTACCTGAAGGCCAACATCCTATTGGAACTATATGGCTCCACAAATGTAAACTGGATGATAGAGGCATTATTATGAGAAATAAAGCAAAGTTGATTGCTCAAGGTTACACACAAGAATAGGGAATAGACTATGATGAAGTTTCTGCACCAGTTGCAAGAATTGTAGCCATAAGAGTGTTCCTAGCCTATGCATCATATAAGAAGTTCACTATGTATCAAATGGATGTCAAGTGTGCTTTCCTATATGGGAAAATTGATGAGGAAGTTTATGTGTCACTACCCCCTGGTTTTGAAGATCCTCGTTACCCTCATAGGGTATACAAACTTGATAAAGCCTTGTATGGTCTTCACCAAGCACCAAGAAAGTGGTATCAAACACTATCTTATTTCCTTCTCAAGCATGGATACAAAAGAGGAACCATTGATCAGTCTTTATTCCTCAAACAAGAACATCAAGATCTATTGGTTATTCAAATATATGTTGATGACATTATATTTGGATCAACTAACAAGAGATTGTGTGTAAGTTTTGAAGAATTGATGAAATCAAAGTTTCAGATGAGCTCAATAGGAGAATTAACTTTCTTTCTTGGTCTTCAAGTTCATCAAAAGACATGGAATATTCATCAATCAAGAAAAGTACATACATCAAATATTAAAGAAGTATAATCTTCCTAATGCATCTTCATGCAAAACACCAGCCTCAACAATTGAAAAGATTTTACCTGATCCATCAGAAATATCTATTGATCAAAGATTATATAGATCAATGATAGGATCCCTTATGTATTTAACTGCCAGTAGACCTGACATTATGTTGTTGTGTGTGTTTGTGCTAGGTACCAATCTGATCCAAAAGAATCTCATTTGAATGCTGTGAAAAGGATCTTCAGATATCTCAAAAGAAAACCAGGACTTGGTCTTTGGTATCCAAAAGATGTTGACTTCACACTCTACTCATATTCAAACAGTGACTATAGTGGATGCAACAGCAACAAAATATCCACAACTGGTAGATGTTAATTCATCAGACCATGACTAGTATCATGGCAGTGCAAGAAGCAAACCAATGTATCTATATCCACAGCTGAGGCTGAGTACATAGCTGCTTTAGCTGGTTGCTCTTAAGTCCTTTGGTTGCAAAACCAATTGCTTGACTATGGTTACAATTTCCTTCATCAATTTACATAGACAATTCTGCTGCTATGTTTATAACTGCTAATCCTGTGCAACATAGTAAAAAAAACATATTGAAATAATATATATTTTCTAAGAGATTGCTCAGAATAGGGTTTGATTAAGTTAGTTAAAGTGGATACAACAAATCAGCTTGCTGATTTATTCACTAAAACCTTGATTCAATCAGATTTAATTTCTAGTTGAGTCTCTGGGCATGATTAACTTATATTAATCAATTTGAACAAACAAAGAAAAGCATGTGTCTGTAACTAATTATAAATAGATTACCTTCGGAAGAAATACTTGTTATAGTACAATTTTTCTTTCGAAAGCAATTTACCTTTGGAAGAAAGTTCTGAAGTATCTTCTGAAGCATATAAGATGATTCAGCATGACATATGCATATGAAATGATAGTACACTATATCTTTGCTTATTCCTGACTTCTTAAATATCATTAAAATCTGAATAAGTTTCTTGATATGTGAGTAGGTTCATATTGAGTGGAAACTACACTTAGCGCATGCCAAACATAATGTAAAATGATTGTTTGTGGGAAACTTCATTTTGAGGATAAAGAAAGTAAGTCTTATTTTGATGTGATCAAATCACTCATCTAAGCACACTATGTACTAACACTTTATAATATCTATCTTTGCAAATCATATTTCCTCTGTTTTGTGTAAACAAAGACCTGGGTGTATGATCACCATGTTGTATATCAGTAACCAAATGGTGAAAAGATCATGATCCTCATCATCTCTCTGTTTTGTGTAAACAAAGACCTGGGTTAAAGGAACCTCTGTTTTACGTGAGTAAAGACCACGTGACCTGATGATGATCATATCTAAGCTCTCAAAAGAATCCTATGTGATCAACTATATATTAATCTGGAGCTTTTATATCAAAGCATTAATAAGATGTCCAATGCATCTCAAGATAGATCTTATAACTTAAAGTACATAGTTATTAAGTGTAAAAAAGTGATGATTTGACTCACAAAGGGAGGACAAAATCTTCATGGATCGAATGTGAAGCTCACAACAGTTATTTCCTAACCAACATGATAAACAACATGTCTAGTTAATACATTAACTGTTGTATGGATTTAAGTGGACAATATACTTGCAATCAAAACTATGATCAGGTATCAATTCAATAAAATAACTCATCAGGAAGAGGCTTAGTATTATAGTATGATCCCATTATATGTGTATATATATGCTTGTGCATTAACACACTTCCAAATGTTCAACATGATAACATTCTTTGAAATTTATGATAAATGAATTCTGTCATCATTAATCACAAATTTAGGGGGAGTAGAATTCATGAAGATAAGTTAATTCATCAACAGATTTGTCTATTTCATTATCAATTTGAAGGAATTGGAACCTGAGCATCACCTTAACTCTTGGATACATGAAGTTTTTAAAATCTAAACTTTCTTGTGCACAATTGGCATGAATACAAAGTCAACAAGGTCCAAAAGTAATAAATGGTTCTAAGCAGTGGACTTGGACCATACAATAAAATAAGTTGTTCATAGTGCCTTTTTAAGAATCAGCAGAAGCCACAATGCCTTTTTAAGCATCAGCAGAAGCTACACTATGGAAACTTTATTAAATTTGTCTATCCGTAGATTGGTAAACTGCGGATGAGCAAGTTCAAAAAGTATAATGTAATTTCATAGTTTGGTAACCTATGAAAATGTAAGTTATACTTAATCAATAGAAGTTTTTAAGTCACCCGCACATGATATACGAAATCCGTAGATAATGTGCGGAAGAACTAAGAACTACGGATAAGTTAAATTTTTTAGGGTCCCACATCATTAAATAAATAAAATTAATGTGTCTGAGAGAGTATAAATGATGTTCTTTAACTTCAATATTCATTATTCACTTTTTCAGAACAATTTTTCAGACCTAGAAAAACGCACTCAACAAACTTTTCCCCCTTTCTCTAACATTCAAAATTTCCAAATCAAAACATTAATCAAACGCATAACTCTATTTTCAGATCACTGTGTTCAAGGTAAAACATGTCATAATGTTCAATAATGAACCGATTGATTCTGGGTTATTCTCACAACTATTCGCATTCTCATATCAATAATGTGATTTTAACGAAATCTTCTTTATTCTTATGAACAGATGGATAATCAATTTGCAAGAGAGCACAATGTGTGTGCTTTCTTAAACCCTGATGACCTTGTTTCAGAAGGGTGTCAAGACATTATTCGATATCTAAGAAGATCCAGGTTGTTCTATGCCTTATCAGCAGAGCCTGTGATTCATTAATCACACATCACTGATTTTTGGAAATCCGCCCAAATAGAAGAAGATGGACAAGTTATTGTGGCTGATGTGAAGAATCAAAGAAAGAGAGTGGATGAACATACAATAAGAAGGGTTCTTGAGTTGGGAGATGTAGAAGCTGGTCACCCTGATGTGTTGAGAATGAATACATAGAGAAATTCTTTCTTCTGATAAGGTATGATGGTGACTTCAAGAAGGGAGAAATAAAGAAAGGAAGACTCGACAAGCCATACAGACTTCTCTACCACACTATCTTAAGTGCATCTCAAACATGAAATCTGGACTTGACGAATTTTCAAGGCATATCTGTTCAAGCATTATTGGTGTCTTTGAGGGAAGAACCTACAATTACTCAAAGTACATCTTCAATTGCTTATGTGATCACATCAAAATGTAGAAGGTTGACAAGATGTATATGTTTCCAAGGTTTCTGCAACTGATCATCAATGCTGATCTGACTGGGACTGCTGTAGATGGTGATGTGTTTGTTCAAGCTCACCTAGGTAGATCCGTACTGATAAAATATCCAAGAAGTATGAAGGAGGATACATGCCCATGTTTGCTCATGTGGTAGATGCTAATGCAAACATTCCCCAAGAACTTGTGTGGGAAGATCAACAGGAGGATTCACCAACCAACTCTGTACAAGTCTCTCACTCACCAGATCTATCACCTATTCACCAACAACATCAATCTCCACAACATTCCTCACCATCAAGCCAAAGCACTCTACCCATTTCACCCATTCACTCTATTCAGTTTCAACAGTGTCCATCACCAAGTCCAAAAACTCAGCCAATCTCTCCACTTATTCATCAATCATCTGAAAGTGTGCATACTAAACCCATCTTTGTCACTTAGTCTCTAAACTCAGTTCACACTAGTGAGAGTGAGTTGATCTCTCAAGCAAGCACCATCCCTCTATCACACTCCAACTTTGAAAAACTAGTTGCCTCCAAACAAACAAAACCTTTAGTGCTCAGCATGAATCTTGAATCACAACCTCATCATGACAATCATGCTCAAGCAAAAGAGGAATGCTCAGTTCAGCAAGTGTGGCTTATACTGAAGAACATAAAGATGAGATTGCTGACCAACAAGAAGAAAGGGGAGAAGAAGAAAAATATGAGAAAGTAGTTGCCTATGATGAAGATGACATCAGTGAAAAGGACATTCTAGTGAGCAAAAGCTATCTAGTGGCTGAATACAATAAGCTTGTGATAAAGTCTAACTGCAGAAAGAAAAGAATACAAGAGTTGAAAAGGATTGTAAAAGAAAAGGATGTTCAGTTGATGCAGCAAAAAAAATCATCACAATATTAAAAGAAGATGCTCAATGCAACAATGAAGTCATTGATGCTTTGCTGAATGTTGTTGAAGAAGAAAAGGAATCTGTTGCTAATCAAAAGGCTGAAATAGAAAAGCTTGTGATGGAGAGAAACTGAGCTAAAAAGTCTATGGAAGAACAACATGCTGAGGTACAAAGAAATAATGAATAGGTTGAGAAGCTGAATTTGAAAATAAGTGCCCTGGAGTCTATGCCTGCCACTGCTTTAGTACAACTAAAAGAACCTGCAGCATCATCTAAGAAACTAATTCTATATTCCAGAAAGAGAAAAATACTTGGGCTCTACAAAGAAACAGGTAATCAATGTTGATGATTCACCTAAAAATCAAGGCATACATCTTCTGAGCACACTTATTCAATGAATGTTTCAACATCAAAGCCAGTCACTACTGATGAAGTTGAGAGTGATGTTGAATGGAAAGAACTGACTGAAGAGGTGTCTAACAAAGAACATGAAGAATTAAAGGCTGATGATCTTCTGACAACAAAAGACATAATGGAAGAGAGGCCTGAATCAACTATGCTTATGACCCTGATCAACCATGGGTTTCCATATGACATGGTTGAAAGGATGAATCTGATTGAGATGAAGAACATGCTGAAAGAGTTTGAGCTTGCAAGATTCATAATTCCAAATTGTGACTATGAAGCATTCATAACTTTTCAAGCCATTTTGAAAATCAAGAAAGACCTAGGTCACTGTGATACAGCTAAGCTCTCAAAGTACAATATGATTTGCTGGTTACAGGGTCACAACTACAAAAGCTATGAACTTGAAGGAAGATCAGTCAGTGAGCTAAGGAGGATGATGGAGCATGTTATGGCTATTGAGCTTGACACAGGAGTAAGATTCAGAACTGAAGCTCCAATCTTGTCCTATGAGGAACAAAGCAAACTCCCTGCTGATCCTATAACTGTTGAATCTAAAGATCAGCACAAAGGGAAAGATAAGCTAATAAGAGAGCCTAGGGCAGTTATCCCTGGAAAAGTGTGGCCTCTAGGCACAACAATAAGAGAAATTATTGAACAAAAATGTACATTGATAGAGTTGTATGACCACATCACAACTCCCAGTTCTATGGAAGAAAACAAGATTATGGCCTGGAAATATGATCCAGACTAGGATTGTGCAATGATCAAAAGAATATCCGGAAGAATCCAATACTTCCATGATGTAGAAGCATTATTGAGTCTTCCTGAGAAAGATATTAAAGATCTACAAAGCCTAATCATGTCTAACTATCCAATCCATTCAAGGGGAAGAGATTTTCTGTTTCCGTGAGAAAGATAAATACAAAATTCATAGATTATGTGCTCAAGGAGGCTAAGAGAGATGATGCTGAGCATAGAAAGAGAGTTCAAGCAATCAAAAGAACAACATCTAAGCCCTCTTCACTTGTAGATGATGAAATGTTAAAAAGGGTTGGATACAGCAACAGACATGCAACATCTATCAAAAGCTTCAAAGGAAATCAATATACATCTCCTATAACAAAATGGGGTTATGTTGAGAAAACAAAATAGCTAGTGCTGCTGAGGAATGCTGAATGGAAGAAAGCTGATAAGATAAGAATTTTTGACCCAGTGGAGATCAAATTGCTTCACCCAAGCTATACATCATACCTTCATGACAAAGTCTTCCTAAAGCTAACTGATGAAAGGGCTCAGAATGACTTATGTCTATATGTGCACATGATTCAAGTTATGGATAAGCTGCATGCTAAAGCATACAAGAGAAGAAGGTATAATGTTGGGATGCTAAAAGGAGCTAACATTGAAGATGTATTAGAACTGAAAATCTTAGAAGAAGATGAGCTGGAAATAGTCAATAACCAATGTGTGGTGGAAACTCTGACTACAGAAGAAGACATTCTAGGATTGAGCTTTGATACTCTTAAAAATATCTGCAGAATGGAGATCAAATACAAGAATGATGATCAAAAGGATGCAGTATCTTACTTCAACAAAAGGATGGTGGCAAGATTGAAAGAACTTTTAGTTTTGAAGAGCTTATTACAAGTGTCTAAGCCTAAGGGGGAGAATTGTTAGGTCTAGGATTAATAGATCTAGTCCATTTTGTATAGGCTTAGAACTTGAATTAATATCTGTAATGAATGCTTGTAATTCATTATTGTGTATGCATTAAATGTATAGGTTAACCTATATATATGTGTGTTGATTTATGTATGTTTGCAGGTAAAACATTATAATTGGTGAATTTATGAAATTGACCAAGTGTAAGAAACATCTACAGATGAACATTTTGTTCTTCCGTAGATATGTTTCTTACAAGTAAAATACATCCGAAGATCTTCTATGGATGAACAACCAGATCTGAGGAACAAGTGCTTCGGAAGAACAGGATTCCCTCGAAAGAACAAGTACTTCGGAAGAACAGGATTCCCTCGGAAGAACAAGTACTTCGGAAGAACAGGATTCCCTCGGAAGAACAAGTACTTCGGAAGAACAGGATTCCCTCGGAAGAACAGGATTCCCTCGGAAGAACAAGACTCCTATAGAAGAACAATTATCTACGGAAGACAATATTCTTGTGGAGTCCAAACACTTGTATTCAAATATTACAAGTGTTACAACTCAACAAGTCAACAAGGCAGTTATGCGAATCCCAAGAAATCCGATGATTCCTTTATAGAAACAATTCTGAATCCCAAGAGATCATGTGTTTCTTTAACAGAAACGTTATTGTCTATAAATATGGATCCTAGGTTTCAAATGAAGGAGATGGCTTCGATGGCAAACATCCAAGCAGCAACATTACACCACCAAACATCACATCAAATCACACAAATCAAAACCCTAGCAGCCATCACATCATCAAACACCAAAATCAATATCATTCATTCATTCATTGTTCATTCAACTATAATCATCAACATATTTTTAATGAAATACATTTGAATTGAATATTTTCCTGATCATTAATTGTGTTTCATTTATTGTGTTCATCTTATTCTTTAATCATTATTGATATTGAAATTAATATAAACAATTAAACCAAGTTAACGTTGATTCCGCAAATATTGACTTGACTTCAATCAACACTGATAATTCATGATTGCGATCCTTGGATTCACACATACCGACCACTACATTTTTAGCTACCAAGAGTGACTAGTATAAGGTCAATGTCAAAATGGTATCTAGATAAGCATAGCTTATAACTACTAAGTATATGAAAGTCTTTTATTATTTTTTTCATCAGCTATCTCTAGGGTAACATCTAAGCTTGAACTTGTAGTGTAACTTCTAGCAACTTAATAAACTTAATGAAAATAAAACTCCTATCGGCACCCAAAAAAAACAAACTAAAGCAAAACAACCTTTCATCAGAAATTTACCAGTTGCAGTATTAGGGTCTTTATCTGCCACACTAGTGCTTATGACAAATTCTTGTCTTTTTGCACCGTTGCTTCCATTATTGTTGTTGTCCCTCCTACTGTCACCCCCTTTGTTGCCACTATTAACACCATTACCATTTTTCTAGATCTTCATGCAGTTTCTTTTATTTGTCTAATTTGGCCATAATCGTAGCGTCCTTTATGTGTTTCCTGCATCTGTGAAGGGTTAGTTTTGATATTCACCTGGAAATTCTTGGCTACATAACAAAACTTTCCATAATGTTCATAGTTGTTCTTATTGTAAATAACCCTTGCGATAGAACACAACCTACCTACGGTCCCACAGCCAAATAAGACAAATGATCTTGACTACAAAAAGAAACTCGTACAAGCTTGACCTCGATGGCTGGTAGTAATCCAAACACCGAGACTGACCAAAAAGAGGTAAACCAAACATAGGCCAAGGTTACTTATTGTAGTCATCACCAATTAGGAAAGTCAAAACATATTGATAAAAAAGATAAGGTAAAAGCTAAGGGAACTATAAATGAAAGTCAACATATTACACCAAGTAGGCATGTATCCTGGGACCGATGTGGAGAGGACAAAACAAGGAAGATCATCCCACCGAAATAGGGAAATACTCATTCAGGAAAAGCCTTCTCATAATAGAACATCTTCAAATATAAATAGAGCTTCTTGGACAACCAGGCATTCATTCAATACTCAAGTTACTACTCTTTAACATAACACTCCATTCCTCTTCCTGAGAACTGATTCTCACGTCAGAGGTGGATCGCAGGAAAAACTCCCTGCGATGAGCCTAATGGTTCTTTGTCTTGAGTGTTGCAGGTTCTTCGAAAGGCAAGATCATCCAACCAAGTTCCCTTTGTAGTAACACCACCTTTTTAAAACCTTCGGATATAAAGGTGGCCAATAGCTAACTCAAGGTTTTTTTCCTCCAAATTATGTGAATAGTTTTCAGAAGTTTTTGACCTAAGCAACTACAAAATGGAAAAAAGTTCTAGCTCCATAGAACTAAACTTTACCCTATGTAGCAATGGTGTAGACCGCATATTAAGGTAATAAATATATAATATCTGGTTTATCAAAATCAAACATCCATCACACACACGTGATCCGGAGTATTACTAATTTTATTTCAAAAAGTTCAATTCGGTTTTGCTCTCGGAGTTTCGATAGATATAACTATTTTCCTTTAAAATCTTAGAAACATCAATTATCTCAAATATTCATCAGTTGTTCCAATCCAGTCTAAAAGTTTCATCAACTTAAATCCCAAAAATAAAACTTTTGGACTGAAATTGAAACAAATGATGAAACTTTTGAACTAAAATTAATTTTTTTTTAAATTTTTTAAGGAAAAAAATTATTTTTGAAAAACCTTAATAAGCAAATCGAAATTAACTTTATTTAAAAAAACACGTGAACTTGGGAGAAGCATGTTGTGTGGGTTTGGTATTAATCGCAGGGTTATATTTGTTTTTATTGTTTTTCATTTTGGGGGCGTTTGTTCGTGGAATTTGTTGGAGTTGGAATTAGAATTAAAAGGAATTTATAAGGCCCCGTTCCCGGGACGCTCACAGCTGGTCAATCATCGCACATAAAACATATATTTTCATTGACTTAAAGAAATCATTGCAGCGGAAACATTTAAACATCCATTTCACTATAATCACTTTTACAAAATAATACATTGTTGACTGGTTACAAAACATCATTATTTGCATTACATCACAAAAACATCATAGTTCTATCAACTGGATGCCATCCAAAAATACCAAGTAGCTCCCCCGTGACATCCTCAGCAATGCTCACCTACCAACTGGAAAATGCATAAAAAGTCAGCATTGTTGAGTGAGTTCTAGTTTTATAAAAACATTACATTACCTTCCATTTGTTAAAATATTTTCATTACTATCGCATGTGATCACACATCATACGTACATCAAGGTAATCATTATTATCTTTATCATCGTTTTTTAAGTACATTTCGCACGTCTCGCACATTTCATACTTATTGCACTTTTCGTACTTTATTATCTTTTGCTTTTATCTAGGTCATGTTATAAGCTTAACCCCCCTCTTAAGCACTAGGCCTTATCATCTAGGGTTTAGCGACAAGGACCCCATATCGCACATATCACATGTATGGAGTGGTCATCGGACAGACTCCTCCTGTGTGTGTGAACTCTTACGGATCAGCCAAAATCGTACACTGTAAATAGATATACACACAGTAATTAGGAAATCACACGTATTGGAGCAGTCACCAAGACTGAACTTGTAAAGAATATTTGAAGAGGCTGAAGCAACCAAAGTCTTTCTACATGCATACAGCACAAGTTCTGAAGAAGAATGCTTTGGAAGTTTCACACAAGCAACAAAATACTCTAAGTTTGAAATCTTCCAAAGCCAAGACCAATATCTTCCGAAGACAAAGGTGAAGTCTTCCGAAGCTTCAGAGACAAGTCTTCCGAAGCTTAACTCTTGAAGACAGATTCTTCCAAAGACTTTTAACAACATGTTTTATCTGATTTACTTTTCCATAAAGCTGGACCTCTTTCCGTTGTAACTCTGTAAAGTCACCAACTTGCATGAGTTGGTGAAAAGGTCCATGCTTTTGGTAACTATACATTGAGGTCTTGATTCTATAACTTTCTACTTCATGTACTTTATCCTTTTTGTAATAGATAAGGATGTGAGCTATGGCGTGTCATAGTCACAAAGTCAAAAAGGCAATCTGCCTTTTTGACTCTACAATTGATTTTGTTTTGTGTCTAGTCAATTGTATCCAGCTGGCTTTCATAGTATGGCCGGCTGTAGGATGTAGTATAAGTATCTCATGTTCTTGTAACTTTATTTTTATGCTTTGTAACACTTGTAATAGAACATTGAGAAAGCAATATGTTGCAACCTTGAAAACCATCTCCTTGTGTATCTTGCTCTTGTGTTCTGTCTCTTAATTACTTGTGTTCTTAGTGTCTTTACTTGTGGTTAATCCAGTTCACTATTTGATTAAGTTTAGCTACCCTCCTCTTTGTGTTGTTGTGTTGTATTTAACCACCCTTCAACGGTCCTGCATTTGGTATCAGAGCATTCAGGCTCTTGATATAAGATCTCACCATCTTAAGATCCCTCACTCAATCAAATACTAAACTTTTCAAATAGCAGCCATTTCCAAAACTAATATGGAAACTAGAACCATGAACAAGTCCTCACTGATCACTCTTGATGTCTTTGACACCTGGTGCCTGAGAATGGAAGGTTTCATCAGGTCTCTAGACTCAAGAATGTGGGAGTCTTTGAGAATGGACCTTACATACCAAGCACCCCTTCTGCTACTGGTGGTGGTATGATCCCCTAGGCTATAGCAAACTACTCTGATGAAGACAGGAAGAGAGTAGAGATTGATAGAAAAGCCATGACAGCCCTTCAGACTACTCTTCCAAACTCTGTATACAAAGGTTTCAAGAAATGCAAAACAGCTAAGCAGTTGTGGGATGTATTGAAACTGATGTATGGAGGTTTCTTTTGAAGCTAAGGAGAACAAGAAGGATCTCCTGAAGCAGCAGTTTGAAAACTTCACCTTTAAAGCAGGTGAAACCATGACTCAGCAATACTTCAGGTATGTTGAGATTATGGATACCTTTATGGATGGAGGAGTTCCTCTTGAGAACGGAGACATTGTAAGGAAGTTCATGTCCTCACTTCCTAGGCAGTGGACACATTACTGTGTGGTGATCAAGAGGACTGAGAATCTCAAAACTCCTACTCTGATTGAGTTATATGGGATTCTTAGTGGCTACCAGATGGAGATGAACATGCAAGGTTCATCTGGCAACTCCAACAATCAAATGGGTTCAGCCCTTCATGTGGTTGAAAGGGATAGCATAGAACCCCAACATCAACTCATATGCTACCCTGACAACTCACCAAAGGGTCTTTTCATCACCTTCCCAGAGACACCAAGGGAGAACTACACTCAAGGAAGCCCATTCCAAGAGACATGCTCTTCCTAAGCTTTTGTGTCTTCTAATGAATGTTATGGAAACTTTCTTTTCACCCTTGAAGACCTGGACTGTATCCATCCAGATGATTTGGAGTACATGGAGATAGTCCAGCAGATGGCTCTTCTCACTCATAGAGCCAAGAAGTTCTACAAGCGGATTGGAAGGAAGTTTCCCAGCAATGCAACCAGTGGAAAGTTTGGCCTGGACAAAGGCAAAGTCAAGTGTTTCAACTATAACTTGATGGGCCACTTTGCCAGAGAGTGTAAGGCACCTAGAAGAAATGGTGGTCAAACACAGTCCAGACCCAACTACACTAACAAGGCTCCCCAGAATGAGAAGCCAAAGCAGTAGACTGTTGTTGCTGTTGAAGATGGAGGCTTTGACTAGAGCTTTTAGGTGGAAGATGCTTCTCCTAACCAAGCACTGATGACAGATCATGATGAAGCCAAGGTATCGGAACATCTTTGTACCCCTGAATGCATTGCTAAAGTTAATAGATACAGATCCTACAACTTAGAAATGAGATCTGATCTTGAGTCCTTAAATATTTTAAAAGCTAATTTTAGAAAGTCTGAAAATGATTATAAACTGAAGATAGAGGACTTACAGAAAACTATTTCAGTTCTAAAACATGAGCATACTGTTGGACCAAAAGAACCAATGAGCCTGATCAGAAAAAACTCCAAGTACCACAGACATTACAACTGCTGAAGAAGATCACAACAGCTGAAGACATCAGTTGATTACAAGGTCTGAAGACAAAGTCTGAAGACAAGATCTGAAGATTTCTACTGAAGACAAAGTCTGAAAGTAAAGTACTGAAGACAAAGTCTGAAAGTGAAGTACTGAAGACAAAGTCTAAAGCTATCAGCTGAAGACAACGTCTGAAATAAAAGTCTGAAGAACAAAGACTAAAGACAAAGACTGAAGACCAGAGTGATCAGTAGTTGTCACAACAGCTGAAGTTATTAACTTCAGTAGTTGTGATGGTTTTCCTTTTCTGTACTTGTAATTTACCTTTCAGTAGATTATAGTTTCAGTAGTTTTAGTTCAGTAGTTTTATGTTCTTGTACTTAGCATTCTCTGAGATGTGATCAGTTGTTGAGAACATTCTCAGTAGTTTGCATAGTTTCAGTTGTTTGTATAATTATGTTAGATGTCATTATCAAGTGACATCAGCAGACGTCACATTCCTTATATAAGGAATGTTGACCTAATTGTAACGGGTGACTTTCAGCCACCACGAAAGCATTTGAATGAAATATTCCTTTTGCAGAATTCTCTCTCTCTCTATAACCGTGTACTATTCCATTGAATATCAATTGAGTTCTTGCTAAATTGTCTAATTCATTGTTCGAATTCCGCTGCAATCTACTCTGATTAATCAAACTTAAATCACTGATCCTAACACATACAGATTTTAGGACTCAAATCAAGGATCTCATAACCAAGCTGATTGAGTGCTAGGCTGAGCTTGTGATCAGCAAAGCCAGGGCAAACAAGGGTGTTCTTGAAGAAGAGACCTTCAAGAACATGATATCCTCATCCCTGCACAATAAAGTGTGCTATCAAAACAAGTAGGGACTAGGATCAAATGAGATAGCTCGTCCACACACAATCTTGTCTGTAAGATCACCTAGGTGTGGGACGTATGAAGATGAGCTTCCTCTCATAAATCCTTTGAGAGAAGAGGATGAAGAAGTGATAGTGAAGAATTCCTCTGAGAATAGTGAAGAGGAGGATTCTAAGAAGGGTCACTATCCTTCTGAGGAGAAGAAAAAGACTGTGATGACCAAGTCAATGAGAAAGAACTTGATCAAAAAGAGCAAAAGGAAAGCAAAGAAGGCTCAAGAGATCAAGGCTACTTTTGACTCCAAGCAGAAACAAGTCTTTATCTTTATAGGGTTTGAAGTGGTAAAGACTGAAAACATCAACCTCAACTCTTCTGCTAAGAGTTCTAGTTCATGTTCAAATCATTTCAGTACCAAGAAGAAAACTGATCTGCTGTGTACCACTGCTACCCAGCCTGGACCATCAAACTCCAAGAACAGTCCTCAGCCCAAAAGGACTATCTTAGCATCTACAAAGATGAGAGTGGAGAAGGGATGTGATCAAAGTTAGTCTTGTTCCTAGAAGGCTCTTGGAAGAAGAAAATAGATTGTGTTATGTGTGAAAGTACTGCTCATCTTGCTAAGGATTGTACATACAATCCTAAGGGTACTCTTCACATGATCAAACCAAAGACTTCCAAGAGTTCTAAGAAGATTCAAGCTTTGGAAGGAAAATATGTTTTATTCAGAAGCTCCAAAACCAAGAAGAAGGCAAGTGGAAGATTGCCTTCAGAAGAAAAGTTGGTCTCGGAAGGAAGGAATACTTCCGAAGCACTGAAGTCTGCTGTAGTGTCTGCAGAATCTTCTGAAGGTCCAGTCATCAAAACTTCCGAAGTTTCAAAAGCTTCCGAAGTGTTGAAGGTCAAGTCCAAGACTTTAAAGGTGGTGTGGAAGTCTAAGAAAGACCAATTGACTGAAAATTCCCCATCAACAATAGCTCAAGATACTCCAAGCACAACCATAGGATCTATTACTGTTGCATTACCTTCTGTTTCACTTAGTGAGCCCAAGACAAGTAAGGCTTGGGTTTCCAAATGTAACTAATCATTTTCTTTGTGTAGGGACAACTCAAGACAAACAGAAATGTCTGGATCATTGACATTGGCTGTTCCAGGCACATGACATGCAATAGGTCACTACTCCAAAACTTTGAAAGGATTGATGGAGGGCCAGTTTCTTTTGGAGGAGATGAAGGTGGTTACATTTCTGGAAGGGGCAAGGTCACAAATGGTAAGCTCAGCATTGAAAAGGTAAAGTTTGTTAGAGAGCTTGGGTACAATCTTCTGAGTGTATCCCAATTTTGTGATCAGAGTCATAGCATGCTCATTACTAAGCATGAGTGCATTGTTCTCAAGACCGGGGTGGTCATTCCTCATGAGCATATTCTGCTTAGAGCCCCCAGGAAAGGGAACATGTACAAGATGGATTTGCAAGAAACATCTCCCTCTTGAGAAGTTTCATGTTTTCTGTCTAAAGCATATAGTGATGAGTATTTCCTATGGCATAAAAGAATGTGCCATGTAAACTTTAAGAACATGAATAACTGATTAAGAATGATTTGGTTATTAGAATGCCAAAGAAAGAGTTTACAAGTGATAACCATTTTGTTGCATGCCTGAAAGGGAAGCACACAAGGTATCTCACAAGCCTAAGGAAAGGAACTCCATCACTACTCCCCTACACTTGTTGCATATGGATCTCTTTGGCCCCACCAGTGTAATGAGTCTAGGAAGGACCTCTTATTGTTTGGTGATCACAGATGACTTTACAAGATTCACTTGGGTCTTTTTCCTTAGAACTAAGGATGAGACTCTTGAGATTCTGAAGAATTTCATCTTAAAGATTGAGAATCAATCTGATCACAAGGTCAAAATCATAAGATGTGATCAGGGAACTGAATTCAAGAACCAATTCCTTGATACATTTTGTGATGACAAATGTATTACAAGACAATACAGTGCTCCCAGGACTCCTCAGCAAAATGGTATTGCTGAGAGGAGAAACAAGACACTGATTGAAGCTACAATAACCATGTTGTCTGACTCTAAGTTGCTCATCACCTTCTGGGCAGAGGCAGTCAACACTGCCTGCTATGTGCAGAACAGAGTTTTAGTGGTTAAGACTCATGGCAAAACTCCTTATGAACTTTGGCACAAGAGGAAACCCTTCATTGGTTTTCTCAGGTCATTTGGTTGTCCTTGCACCATCTTGAATACCAAAGATCAAATTGCCAAATTTGCTGAGAAATCAGATGATGGACACTTTATTAGATACTCTTCCCAAGCTAAGGCTTACAGAGTATACAATCTCAGAACTAGAATTATTGAGGAGTCAGCCAATGTGACTTTCAATGAACACACACCCTGTGTGGCTAGTTCTGGTCCTGATTGGCTATTTGATCTTGATTTAGTTACCAACTGTTTTAACAAATCTTGTGAGACTGTTTCAGGATCTGCAGAAAACTTAAATACAGGTGATCCTGATCCAAGATTTGAGCTGAGAAGACCTTCAAGTAACATATCTTCAGCTCTAGTTGGGACTACTTCTGCAAATGAAGTCTCTATCAGCACCATAATGACACACTCAGGTGATACATCTGGTATGCCTTCAAATTCCAGCTCAGAGGCTCCACAACCAGATAAAGATACTTTAAATGCAGAAGACAATGATGGTAGTGGTGATAGTGATCAAGAATTTCTTGATGTTGATAACCACTCCATAGATGACAACATCAATGATGTCACACACTCCTTGGATCAAGTCTCTCTTGATAAGTGTGCTGATGTGGTGGGAGAAACATCTATGCCAGATCTAAATTAGATCTTTCTCAGCAACTTACTGTGATCCCTCAGCTAAGGATCCACAAGTCTCACCCCACCACAAACATCATTGGAGATGTTGTCACAGGGGTAAGAACAAAAGGACAAACCCATGAAGCAAATGTTTGTCTTCACTCTTATTTCTTATCCCAGATAGAGCCAAAGAAAGTTGATGAGGCTCTGAAGGATGAAAGTTGGGTTGAAGCTATGCAAGATGAGCTGCTTCAATTCAAAAGACGGAAAGTTTGGAACCTATGTCCTCTTCCTCATGGGAAGACTACCATTGGAACCAAATGGGTGTTTAGGAACAAGAAGGATGATAGAGGCTTTATCATCAAGAACAAGCTAGACTAGTTATTCTGTATGGAGTGATTGATGAAGAGGTGTATGTCAAATAACCACCTGGTTTTGTAGATCCTGATCTTCCTGATTATGTCTGCAAGCTTGAAAAAGCTCTTTATGGGCGGCATCAAGCACCCAGGAAGTGGTATGAGACTTTATCTCGGTATCTTTGCAAACATGGATATAAGAGAGGTACTATAGATGGAACTCTTTTTATCAAAGGACAGGGAAATGACATACTGCTAGTTCAAGTGTATATAGATGACATCATCTTTGGTTCAACCAATCCAAGGCTCTGCAAAGACTTTGAGGAAGGACAAATTTGAAATGAGTGCCATAGGGGAACTCAATTTCTTTTTGGGAATTCAAGTGAAGCAAGTTGAAGACGACATCTTCATAAGTCAGTTAAAGTATGTTCAAGACATACTAAAGAGGTTCAACATGACTAATTGTAAGATTGCTAAGACATCCATAGCTAGAAACCACTCCCTTGGACCTGATCTTGAGGGGAAGTGTGTAGATGAACACTTATACAGGGCTATGATTGGGTCTCTTATGTATCTTTTAGCTAGCAGACCAGATATTATGTTTGCCACTTGCATCTGTGCAAGATATCAAGCCAGCCCTAAGATGTCTCACCTTATCACTGTCACAAGAATTCTAAGATACCTTAAAGGTGCTTCAACACTCGGTTTATGGTATCCTAAAAATCTTGACTTCAATTTGTATGCTTATACAGATAATGATTATGGTGGTTGCAACATGACTGCAAAGTCTACATCTGGGGGATGTCAGTTTCTTGGTGGAAGGGTTGTCTCATGGCAATGCAAGAAACAATCATGTGTCTCTGCATCAACTACTGAAGCTGAATACATTGTTGTTGCAAGCTGCTGTGCTCAATTTGGATTCAAAATCAGATACTGGCCTATGGGTTAAACTTCAAGGAGACTCCCATTCATATAGACAACAATAGTGCTATCTCAATCACAGAGAATCTTGTGAAGCACTCAAGGACCAAACACATCAATATCAGGTATCATTTAATAATAGATAATTTTGAAAATGGATTAATTAAACTAATCAAAGTTCACACAGATGAACAATATGCTGATCTGTTTACAAAAGCTTTTGATAAACGGAGATTTAAATATTTAATATCAGCTATTGGGATGATCAACTTTGAGTAGGTTTTTCTTAAAACTAATTCATATTATTTCTTAAAATATGTGTGTCCTAAGTTGTCTAGTTCATCACTTTCATAAGCTCTTGTTTTCCTTGGGTAAAACTGTTTGAAGATTTTCTTTAGAATTATGATAATTTTAAAACTTTGGAAGTTATGTTTTTAACTTCGGAAGAAACTTATGCCTTTAAAACAACTAACTGCCCAAGTATTTTACATTCAGAAGAAATTTCTGAAATATCTTACGAAGCTTAAAATCTCCTTTGGCACTTATATGTTTTCGAGGATAATTTTCTTCCGAAGCAAATTAACTCTCGGAAGTTTTGTTCTTCTGAACAAAACTCTCAAGTCTTAATTTTCTTCTGAAGTCAAAATTCTCAGAATCCTTAGGAAATTCTTCCGAAGTCATTTTAGCTTCGGAAGCTTTTTCATTAAAACTTCCGAAGATAATTTACCTTCGGAAGCTTTTTGACTTTCAAGAAAACTACTTTTTGAGCAAAAGTAAACTACTTTTTCAGAGGTGGGACCGACATTCGGATTTCAAAGTTTATCCTCTTTTATTAAACTTTATCTGAAATCTTTTTTCACATATAAACCCAATGGTTTCCCCCTTTTTCTATCATCCCAAATTTCTCTCTGAAATTTCTTTCTTTCATCTTTCTTCATCCTTAAGCTCTCTCAAAATGGCCAATCCTCAACATAGAAATGACCCAAACTTTACCATGCAGTTACACAGGCAACATAACCAGGTGCTCTGTTAAGCTCTGAGAAAGATCCTTATTTCTTAGAGGTTTGCCGCTTCTTAGCTCTGTCGAACTACTTCAACTCCCTAACCATTGATCCTCCACTCTATGAGGATCATTTGCTAGAATAAGAGGTCGTAATGGATGGGGAGAAGGCACTGCCTGCCACAGTGGAGGGGAGAACAGTCTTCATCACTTCGGCCATCATCAACATGCATCTTCAGCTAGATGATGAAGAAGGTGAGGTGTTCTTCTCAAAGGAAGCTGTTAATCATTACTTTGAGCAGATGGGTTATGAGGGAGACTACTTTGTCAAGACCTTCAGGAAAGGGAAGGTCTCATCCCAATAGAAATTCCTGCTCCATGTGGTTATTCATAGCTTATCAAACAAGCATGGTGGATAGGACTAGATTCTTGAGGATCTCTCCTTCATTGTCCATGGAATGATTCAGGGGGTCAAGTTCAGGTATTCTCAGTTTGTTTATACTAATCTGCTTGCAAACTTGGACTCCTTAGAATATTACATGTTCCCTAGATATGTCCAGTACATTCTTAACTGTGAACTGGGCTCACAATTAAAGGGAACAGGTAACATTCTTAAACTGGGACAAATGAAGCCCGGCATCTTTAAAATACTGAGAAAGTCCACTATTGGCTTTTCTGGGGTAGAAACAGCCCTGGTCCTAAAATGTTAGAGCTCATTGCTCAAGGTGGCAACCTAGCAGCACCAGCTAGTGTTGAACCCACACCTTCTACATCCCAACACCTAAACAACCACAAATCACCCTCACCTACAAAAGAAAATACAAACGAACCCCTACTCAAGCTATTCAGTCTGTGTAGGCCCCTATACACTCACCCATACAGGAAGAAATGGAACTGGAGCTCCCACTTCTCCTGAGGAGCAGACCACTCTCATCTCTTCAAGGATCAGTGCTGAGGTTCCTCATGCTCAGCCTGATGTGCTCATAAGCCAAACTGCCTTAAGTTATCACTCTGAGTCTTAACACTCAAGTGATCAACCTTCAGGGGACAGTTACCATCCCCAGCCTTTAGATCTCAACCAACCAATCCCCAACCTTGACTTCTACACTGATGAAAATCTAGGTTTCAGTGAGTACCATGATTCTCTCTTCTTTTCCCCTACTTAAAGAGAGATAAGTGCTTCTGAGGATCCTATTTCTCCAAATTTCCTCTTTACTCATCCACATTTGTCAATGCTCATCTGCATTTCCTATTTACTCATCCGCATTGACTTTTACTCATCCGCATTTGTCAATGCTCATCCGAATTTCCTCTAGTCGCATGGCCATCCAGGCGCATAAGGACATTTCAAGCGCATGAGCACTATTGGGGCGCATGACTAACACTTAGTCAAATTCAGCCTATTTCTTGGCGCATGAGTACTATACAGGCGCATGAGGTTTTTGGCGCATGAGGACACTTGGGCAGATTTCCATACTAGGCGCATGAACCCTATTTGGGCACATAAGCAACCTATTTCACACTTAACATCATATTTCAGTCCCCAAACACCATCTATCATGTTCTAAGCTTAAATCATGCATTCCAAGCCTTAGAAACATAACTATAACATCATCAAACATGAACATAGTCTAACCCCACCCGCAACATACACACATACATACATACGGGTATAAAAACCCATTTAAATAAAAACGTTCATACATGTATTTTTAGCCCCAGAATCAGTTAAAACATGTAAAAGAGGGGTTCTAGAACTCACCTTAGCAGCCTCTTCGGGTAAGACTTCCTTCAAACCCGTTGCTACAGGTTCAACACCTAAAACCCACCAGAAACACACACCCGAACACACACAAACATTCATAAGCACATAACGGGGCTAAGACCAGTTGAGAACATTATAAACACACGAATTCTTACCTTGAATTCGAACTTTTCCGCTCTTGCTCTTCAAAGAACCGAACTTTCTGCTTTCTCTCTTTCTTTTTCTCAAGAAACCTGAAAGAAATGGGTGTGTAAGAGGTGATGGACGGCTATCTAATTCTAGCTATCTAATTCTAGCTATCTAATTCTAGCTAATAAAGAAACGTTTTAAATGCTGAAAACCAAACAACATGATGATAAATAATGGCTAGGTATTAAACTTGGATTTTAGTTAACCTGTGAGGGTTTAGAAATTAATAGGTTAATTTTGGAGATAAAATATTGGCGCCGCTTTATAAATACAAATATAGTATTAGATTATATATTAACAATTAAACATTCAGTTAGGAAACACGTAATGACCAATTAAACAACTTAGTAAAATTAGTATGAAAGAAAATTAGTTTTTTGAAACCTTTTAAATAATTAGTTGTGTCGTCTTTCTTGAAAACACTTGAAACAGTATATGTGAAATCCTAAATGTAACTGTCTTAGTCGTGTTATTGGGCCTTGTGTGCCGGGATGATGCGGACTTAGCATGATATCCTGGAGTCTTGAGCCGGTTGCACACGTTGCTAGTAGATGAGTGACCTTTCACTCAAACATGTGAGAAGTCGATAACCAGTGGATTACTCGCATAATACATAATAGATACTAATAAACTTCAACACAATGTGCTTTATGTTAACACAAAGAAATGCTAACAACACAACAAAGAGAAATAGATAACCAGTCTCAAGTATGGTTGAGAATCGGTGGACTGATTCCAATGAAATTAGGTGGTGGTGAGTGGTGACAATGAGCGTTCGCAGTCATGATTTTAGCAAAGAAAATGAATACAGAAGGATGAGAAAGCTGGTGCAAACATAACACAAGAGAATGAATTTGCCCTTTATGGTGACTACGAACAATTTATATGGAGTATAAGCACACTGCACATAGTAGGTGCACAAACATTGATTCAGTTCCAAACCCATCTTGATCCATTACCTTACTAGTAAAACCTTACAGCGTACCAAACACGATGGACTTGATATTCAACAACAGATGATAGAGTAAATAAAGGTTAATCTAATCCCCTTTATCTGCGTTTTCATTATCCTTTAGGCAGTAGTGCACATCCATTTGTTGATACAAAAAGTTGGTAAAATGTTGAATTGGAGGGGTAACATAATACAACACAGCTTACAAATATGATATAATGAACAATTGCATACACAAAGTTGGTTTTTCATATACAAACCTAAAGAGTAAACAAAATGCCACTTCTTGACTTGTATTTCTTGAAGTCTAATGCCTGCTTCAGTGTACAATTGTGTGTCGCTAAACCAAACTCTGCACACACGATATACCAAAGTAAGCCGACCTAGGTCAATATATTCTACAAACTTGAGCTCAAGACCAAAAGTTTCACATTTTAATCAACTGTACTTGATTTTAGCTTGCAATCAATGATCATCTTGCAAATATATCAAAAACAAAAAAAGAATCATAAACGCATTTCGAGTCAACCGTTCAAAAACCAATCAAGATCCTCACTCCTCACCTGAGAAGCATTTCACTAACCACCTAAGGAGCAGTAACAAGTACCTCAAACTTTCAAAATAATGAATTTAAGGCAATTTATAGTTCTGTACAAGTTACCATGCCAATATGATGACATGTCAGTAACTTGACCATTTTATTTCAACATGATGCTGACATGGCACCTTGAAACTAATTTTCAAGAATTATGGAAATTGTGTTTTTTTTATTATTATATTTCTATATTATTCAATATCGATCATTCTTTGCAAACCAGAGTGTTCTTGTGGCATTTTTAAGATGGAAAGTAAAAGCACATACCGTATATTGGGTATCTTTTTCGGGCCTAGTCAGCTAAAAGGCCATCATCTTCATTCCCCTCAAGTGAGGATGATGCATCATTATTTCTACTATTGACACTTGCATTATGTCCATCTGAAGAAGCATTATTTGTCATGCTGTGGCTATCGAGATGAGAGAAATTTAATGGTTTCTTGCAGATGCATGAAGAAGGGTATTCGTGGAATCAGCACGCCCAGGTTTCATATCATCTGGTTCACCCATAAATCCCCTCTGGGCTGATTTGACTTTGCTAGAGAAAGTGGCCCATGGCATCTTCTCTCGTTGCAAAAATAAAGCACTAAGCTTTCTGGCATTTGGTCGAATGGTCCTTTTATGACCTGTGTACCTCCTTTAAACCCCACATTCAAACAAACAAGCAAGACATAAATAGTAACATTAGTTAGCTGGATGTGTTTCAAACACAATAATTGCAACTATATTTCAAATAATAAAGTAATAGTTCAGAAGATGGGCTGTCAGACTAGTAACATATTCGCTAGTTCGAACTGCAATGTCATTTTCAGAAGGGGACAAAAGAGGCTGGGCCAGGCCAGGTTAACTTGACCTGCTTAACACTTCTTGGTTCACTTCAAGAGCAGTTGCTATAAAAATGGGTTTTGCTCAGTGCTAGCTAAAAAATGTAACATCCGTACTTTTTATGCTTAAACTATTGTACTTAAACCACCAGTTTACACCACCAATACGTTTAAAAATAATAATCTATAATATAAAAATCAATACGATTTAGGAGGTTATGTGCATTAAAAATAGAATTTGGGCAACTTTAAGCCCAACAGACTTGTTCCTCTTTCAGGTAACTGATTTAAGTTAACATGTTTAACCTATATGATAAAAACCACAACTAAAATCACAGGAACGAATTTCCACCTTGATGAAAAATGTAAAAAACTATTTCTAAAATATGAAACAATACAATTCAAAAGATTAGAACTCTTGCAAGTTAATACCATCAGTTTATTTGTAACAATAATAATGGAAAATATGAATCACCTTATAAATGAAGAAATGCTGCAACTTCACGAAATCACAAGAAAAAAAGTTGAAATCAAACCTATATATTACACGCATACACTTAGCATTTACTTGTCACTCACTCGTATGTTACACCTCTATTCTCCGTTTTGAGATGATTGTAAACTAATAAACCATTTCCCTACTCATAAAGTTTAATCAACATTTACCTATTTGCCAATACCTTCGTCCAATACCTTCTCAATATATATATAAAAGATTTAGCAAGATGATTTCAGCATATACCTTCGACCAGCAAGAATTTTTGCCATGTTCCCATTGTTGTTTGTCACAAAGACATCACTCTCATCACATACAATGTAATCTATTGCTGCAAGACGAGACGAAAAGGGGAGAAAAGGCTGGAGCTCTTTACTAGCAGCATTTCCTTAGTGTAGAAATTGGGAAAAAGTTCCCTAAGAGGCTGTAATGTTTCTTCTCCACCATAATTTCACCGGATGCAACGTAAAATATGTGTCATTATCAAAACCAAGTGCACGCAGCATCAGTCCCACCTCATGAGGTGTAAGGGGACACTTCCCTCGTTTCCGCTGCTCTCCATCAGGAAGTATTTCCTAAATTTAAAAAACATTATATACATACATATATATAGGAGCGGGTTGAATACATAACCAATTTAAAATAGGACCACATAAGCACTTGTACTTAGTGTTCATTAGAGTACGAGTGATAAAGATAAGCAGTTATGTGGTTACATAAGCCTTATGTAAAACAGTTAAAACAATAGGTGCATGTGTTTATGTGGTTATCGCGATGCTATGCTTGATTGCTAACAAAAATTTAAGAAAAACATCTCACAGGCAAATTGTCCATCTTTTCTGATTTCACCAAGCTCGTATCTCTCTTTATCGCCGCCGCCATAGTAACAACCAGAAAATGCAAGCATGTCAGGTTCAAACCTATCATAGAACGAGCAGTAGATCAACATGACTGGATAAGATAAGGTTTAATTACATGTGATCAAATTGAAAGGAGCCAACATTGTAGATGTTCTTTTTCTTATAAACTGAACCTTTCCCAAAACTTAAGAACAAAAAAAATTTAATATTCTTAAACCACCCATCTTTTTACAGATTTTCTTGATTCTAGCGATTAAGTGATGGATTTTGAATTCTTTCTACACTTTCAAGTAAAATCCTTTTGTTGGAGGATGGTTTGAAGGTGACAACTATAATCTTAATTGATTGATTGTCTGCATATGTAGAGTAATAATAATGTTTTAAAAATCCTTGTGAGTCTTCGAGGCACTTGGGCACACCTCTCATGCACCTTTGACAGTATAGATTCTCAGGTTCAGGAGAATTACATGCAAAATGATATAAAAGAATATATCAGCAACGAAAGGACAAACCTTAGTGAACAGCAATGTAGCGATTTGCCATGCTCCTCATATTCATCACCAACTTATGACCAAGTTCATGTAGTGGTTTTGTAAAACGAAAAGCATGGTAATTGACCCGACATCTTAACCTTTGTAGCTCTTCACTTAGGTCATTGGCAAGCCTGTAATCAAACTTTGTCAGCTGAACCACCTGCATGATTTTATCATCACAAATCAAAAACATGTCTTTTTTTTCAGCATAACAAAGAACCAGGACGCATTGAATACACTACTTGGTAGTTCGACTAGATCAGGAGTTCCCATTTTTGGAAGAAAAGGGCTTCAATAGTTGTAACTGAAAGAGTGTAGATTGCATTTTGAAACCACTCATAAGATACACCAATTGGATGGTCTTCATCTCAAGCAGGTCAATGGGCAAATTAACTATAGGAGGGACAGGTCAAACGTGTTAAAACTTAAAAGCTGCCTGACCTCAAAGATTATTGCAAACCACCCCAGAATTGGTTGAAGCTTCAAATTATTATATAACAGCTGTTTCTTGTACTTGAGAATAAAAGATTAACTATTTACTTAAAAATAAGTATTAAAAAGTCTTTGCAGGTAATCCAGCCAGACCCGTTACAGCTTGTACTAAATATGGCTAGTTTTAACCCATTACTCATATCACCCGGCCTCTAAATAGAAAATTCAATATCAAAAGGTTTGAAATTCCATAAATGTGGCAAAGCTTTCTCACATGCCGCCTCAAGAGTGTGGGCAGAACTTCATCAAGGTAATACTGAGGTTCTGATTTCCGTGGGACCCGCATGGTATAGGGGGGTTTCTCAAGCGCACGCATATATTTGTCCGGGACCCTTTTTACTACTGGAATATCCTTTGCGAGGAAAGAGATAAACCAATCCACATCAAATATGTTGGCAAAGTCACTGAAAAGTTAATGAATATCAGATAAAGATGGGAACATCACGCCACCCACAGCATCTTTAACTAAATCTTAACTCACCTATTGTCTTTCCAAAACGAATAATGGTCTAACTCGGGAATGACCAAAGTAGCATTTAATATGCGTGCAACAACAACAGCATCAGTTATCTGTCGAGAAAAGGTTGCAAATAAACAGATGATTTATTGCAATCAGATTATTGTGACTTGAAGTTGCAATAAACAGATTATGCTTATAAACATCAAATTAATTGAGTTTTTGATTAGCAGTTTCATGGAAGCAGGAACAAAACTGACTATCAAACATTAAAATAAAACTGACTGGTTACCCACCCTTTTTAAGTTTTAACCTAATTGGGAGGCTACTACTTATCGTCTGATCTTTCTCAACAAGATTGCCTTTGGTCATTTCATCTGATTTTCTTAATCGAAATCTGGCAAACACTCAGACAACAAATTATCTGATTATCACTTCTTCAAACAGAAAAGTACTACAAACATTACCTTTGCAGTCTGCTTTATTACAGTTAATTATCCGATTCTAATTTTAATTATTCGATACAATGGAATCACTTTCAATAGCACATCCAACATCCAAGAAATTATAAAAGAAAAAAATGAATGCTTACACCGGTTCTTTGTTGGTTCAGCCCTCCACTAGCAGCAATGAGCAGATAGCCATTTGATAGTTGCTCATGAACAGGAGCTGTGTAGGAAAAAAAATAGTGTGTTAACCTCTAAGCAATAGATATTTAAATCAGATTTAACATTAAGAACCTTAGAAATTTTGAAGCGTAATAGTAATCCAAAGGCAATGAATGATTACATAATAACATAGACTCTTCCCGGAGGGATAATTATCTCAAAAAATAAAACTTTCAACAGTGTTGAACTCAAAATAGTTAGATTCAAATGTAAATAACATTTTAAATTGGGATCATAATTTAGTTGATATAATAGCCCAAATGTCTAATAAGGAAAACCCATAGAACTTTAAGAGCACGTAAAGTCATATAAAAAATTTAGATTTCACATTAAAGCACACATTGGAATTGTATGACACTAACATAGCATAAAAACTAAGTAATATGTCAAATAATGATAAAGAAGTCTGCCTCAGTTCCCATAAAAAAAACTTACGTGCAAAATGAGGGCCTCTTTCACTGCATCCGTAATAGAACTTTGAGGACTTGGATTTCCAGATGTCAATTGGTTCATGACTGAATCCACCCTAAAATTTAAAAGTTAGCAACGCTATGAAGTATGAAGTCATGATTTATGAACTTAAAAAATGTGATTCATTAATGAAACTAATTAGACGCTATTTAAAATCAATTTGACTCCCCTAAACTCCACATTGGAAGACAACAATGTACTATATAAAAAGATACAAAAGGAACAACAATCTGTCACTAATTTAAGGACCATTAGCTACTATGTTGTATGCCTTTATCAAAAGTATAGACAATGCATGAAAGACAACCCCATCACGCCTAAAAGCAATATCTAATAAAGATCAATTCATCACAAATCAAAAGGAGAAAGCTCTTGTATAAATAAAAATCCAAGAAAAGACCAGCTAAATATGAAGAAACAAAAACGTAACAAATTCAATTAACTACATATGAGAAGGAGCGCCAATCACAATCAACTCAATGCAATAAAGTCCTGACAAAATCCTTACCATAAATTCTGCAAGTGAACAAGCTTAACTATGCAGATACCAAAAGGTTTGCCCTTGACCCTACATTATAGCTTGTTTTCTAAGAGTCAAAGCAATAAATCAATGCAGATAGAAAGATACAAGACACGTCTATACAATCTTGCTCCAATTTCACAACATACAAAAAACCCCTCAAAATTCTTCTAAATATAAAACCTATTAAATTATTGATTGATCAACAAGAAATAAATAAAAAAATGAAAACACAGAATCTAATGTCTTTGTTTGCGAGATGCAACGAAAATGCAGAAGAGATTTACCATTTTCTTGTACCAGAACCGATGTTTAACGAGTTTTTGCGAGTACCACTCAAGATTCGAAGCCACGTGACCTGTAAAGAGCGAGATTAGACCTAAAGCAACAAGATCACACCACAAACCATCGCCATGGGATCCGTCGCCTCTGTCCTTTGCCCATGGCCGCCGTATCCGCCAGCGGCCATAACCAACACCGATGCCTGTGCTGCTGATTATACTTGACCTTCTTACGATGATTGGAGTGATTATTATTAGCCAAAGCCAATGCCCCTCTGCTATACCTCCAACCCTTTGATTCCCTCATTTCGACGGTGACTTTTGTTGTTATGACTACATACAATTAGAATATGCTCCCTCAATTTCATATTACATTCAAGTGAGAAACTCTGTATCTGTTGTTCTTGTTGTTGTTGAAGGGATCGTTTACGTAGAAAAAAACCCTAATTTTGGGTGAATTAGGGTTTTTGTATGCGAATTGTTTGCAATCAACTACAGCAGGTTGGATTTCGAAATGAGAAAACAGTGTGTTGGAGGTGATTTGAGAGGAATTGTGGGAAGAAATGTTGTTGAAGAAGAAAATCGAATTGAATTGAATTGAACTGAATTGAATGGGGATGAAGAATTATTATTAGGTGGTTGGGAGGGGCATAGAATAGAATAGAATAGATGCAGCAAATTTCTGATGGCGATCAGATTCTCTTCCTCACAAAGACGAACAAACATCATCTTCTAAATTAATTATTTTTTCATATTATTTTATTAATTAATCTATATCTATCGATATCTTTATCTTTATCTTTACTACTATATAATACAAAACTTATGGACAAAATTGTAAATCACATAGGTTTGTAAGACGCGCCCTTTTCGTTCCCTGCGTTTTCCAATCCTCCCCGCCCTGGCTGGCTGGACGTTCGTTCAGAAGACGTTTCCATGGCGAATTGATGGCAGTCGGTTCCTTTGTATCTTTGAAGACAGTTCGTATATTCAACTAAGGTAGTGAATTGAAGGCAATTGAAGCGGGCATTTAATCACTTGCGCAATTTATGGAGCATCAATTGAAGTCTCCGACGAAGTCAAAAGGCAACCAATGTCTTTTATATTCGTATCCTAACTCTTATCGAACACACAATCGCAAATCAAAAGGATGAGACTTAGGTCAATTGACTTTTATCTAGAACTGATGTCCAATGTATGTAGCCAGAATCAACTTGTAAGGTTTATGTAAAGGCTGATGCAACCAAAACATTCAAAGTCTTCTGCATACGTGCGTTGAAGTATAGAAGTAGAGATGCTTCGAAAATTTTACACCATGCACTATAAAGTAGTCTAAGTGTAAAATCTTTCAAAGCCAAGACTAACATCTTCTGAATATTAAAGTGAAGTATTTCGAAGCTTTAGAGATAAAGTCTTTTAAAGCCAATAAGTGAATACAGATTATCTTCCAAAGACTTTTGAATATATGCTTTATCTGATGTATTTTACCATGAAGCTGGACTACTTTCCGCTACAACTCTGTTGACTCACCAACTTTCACAAGTTGATAAAAAGGTCCATGCTTTTAGTAAACTGTATATTGAGGTCTTGAGTCTATGCTTTCCACTTTATGTACTTTTATCATTTTTGTAATATATTAGGATGTGAGTTATGGCATGTCATAATCACTAGTCAAAATGAAATCTACCTTTTGACTTTACATTTGATTTTGTTGTCTAGACAACTATATTATCCCAACAAGATTAGTGAATGAATGAGTAGTATTTATGATCGGATCACTTATTACCTAGATTTTATAGGGGAGTTTCGTTTTATGAATGTAGGTTAGAGTTTTATGATCATCAGAGGTAGCTTTCGATGGTGATTTGCATAGATCGAAGAAAACTAATAGAGAAATTATCACCATAAATTACCATCTTTATTGTTATTGATTGTTAACAACTAGCAAAGGAAATGGGAAGAGGGTTTAGCGCTCAATAGTAATGAACAACCAACATTGAAAGTAAATGGCAGTTTTATTTGCCCACGTGTATATGATTTAATATTTGTATTATAAGAATCATATGTTATACTTTATTGTAAGGGTATAAATGGAATAAAATGACTAATTTTTTACTATTTATGCATGACTTTTCATATGGGTGTCTTAATCTATATGCAAAATTATTATTTTATCCTCCTTTTAATTTTATTATAAAAGATATAGATAAATATTAAAATTATTAAACTCACAATATGCCCCTAAGAAAATATTAGTATTATAGTTACTACAAATATGAAGATATATAGAAAACCCGCGCGATGGAGAGTAACAACAATTTACAATTTGATATTAAATTTTTATTACTTTATCAGTCATCTTGTGGTATGTTATATGTTAACTTTGTTAATTTGACTTACCTTCCGTTCTATATATTCATTGTAAATAAAAATTACTGAATTCAAAAACTATAATAAGAATGATCAAAGAAATCAAGGTAACTTCATGCAATGATGAAGACGTTCGGGAATCGGAATGAAGGAGAAATTAAGAAAAACATCGATTGAAATTAGATCGGAAACTCGAATAGCTTTCGGAAATGATGAATATAAAAGTCGAAAGAAGCATGCATGATTGAGCTAAGATTCTTTGATTGTTTCCAAATAATGGTGGAGTCTGGTTTTGGTGGTCTGTGGTAGTAAGGTTGAAAAAAGATGGGTCTAGTTGAAGGGGAGGGTATTAAGGGACAAAGTTGTTATTTTAGTTTTTATAAAATCCACTTCAAGTATCAAATTTACCAACAACATGCTATCAGTTTTTAAGGATTCCTTTCTAATTCCATTTCGAATTCCAATTCTTATTCCTTCACACAACATTCCATCAACCAAACACCCTTTAAAAGTAACTACATGTTCTAGATGAGTATTTTCAAGTCCATTTCATACATAATAAGCGATCCACACATGCCTCCATTAGCAGAATGTTTCCCTCAATTCTGTAATCTACATACTGAATAAGATATCAACAACATGAACCCAATAATTGCATACATTTACATTCTCTACATAATTAACTAACAAAAGTGAACAATATTCCATATGGAAACTTAATCATACTATAACCTACCAAAAACACTTACTAAAAGATTAATGAAATTATAAACTCATCAAGCAACCCCTAAATTTTGATTCTTGACCATCTTAGAGCATGAAAGTTAAGTGTAACTGATTCCATCTTAAAACACATTTAGTATATAGTCATGATCATAAAAAAGACACAGAATGCTATTAGTTTAACATACTACATTCTAATTCTTTACACCTTAAAACACATTTAACATATAGTCATGATCATAAAAATAGGACACGAATGCTATTAGTTTAGATTTATACCTATTCAAAACGGGTGGCTAGATATAAAATAATATCACATCCCATTGGTAAGGTGACCCAATGTTATTAATTTTACTTCTCACAAGTACAACAGATCACGAAAAGAGACTTCTCATTTAAATAACACAATCACCTAATGGAATAAAAAATAAAAACATAAATAATCAATAATCGGAAATACGTAGTCTGGGGTCAACAACTTGAATAACCAATTTGCTAATTTCTTAGAGTTATGACTCCATAATTACAAAGTTCCCTAAGCATTTGAGTACTTGAAAACCAACTAAAAGTAAATATAACTTTAGCTAAAAACAATGTAGCAACTATTAGAGATATGGTTATGACGGTTGGTTACATATTGCTTAGAGGTTGTTATGTTAGTTGTGATCTAGAGGTTGTTATGTTAGTTGAGATCTAGTTGAGATTTTATCTAGATTCTTCTACCAATCTCTATAAATAGTCATTGTATCTTACTTGAGATAATAAAGAGAATATACACTTTACAACATAGTTTACCTTTGTTTCATGGTATTAGAGCTAGTCTCTATGAGTTTCGGAAATCTTCTCCGGCAACTCTAAACCTTTCTGCCACCGTAACACCGCCGCCTACCGCCATGACATCAACAACTTCATCTTCATCCTCTTCTGAAACAACACATTCTACCACAAATTCTTTCAGTACCTTACCTAACATTGCCAATTTCTTATCAATCAAACTTGATGATTCAAACTATCTAAATTAGAAGCATCAAATTGTTACTATTTTGAAGACTTTAGGCTTACTGAAGTTCATCAAATCTGACATAGTCGAACCATCCTCTACACCAGTTGATAGAGAAGCATAGGAGAAAAGTGATGGTTATGTTCAAGCATTGATAGCAACTACTTTATCTCCTTCGATTCTTCATATTGCTAGAAATTCATCTTCTACCTCATCATTATGGAAAGCAATTGAAGATTCTTTTATTCAGATCATGCTTGCTAAACAATCTCAGTTAAGAATTCGGTTCTATCTTTTAAAACAAAATACTAAATCAGTGATTACTTTTCTAAATGAAGCAAAAGAGATTGTTGATTCACTAAATGCAATTGGGGATCCAATTTCTAATGATTTACTTGTTTTGCAAGTTCTTCAAGGATTGAACACCGATTTTGAGAATTTTGTTATGAATATTAAAATCAAGAGAAGATTCTTACCTTCTCTCAACTTCGATCGAAGTTACTTACATATGAGGAACGTTTGAAGCAACGTCAGTTGAACACACAAGCTCTAATTGTTGTAATGAATGCTTCGACTATATCTACACCACATTCAGAATCAAACAATCTGGTTGTATGTCAGATTTGTGCAAAATCTAGTCACAAAGCAATTGCATGTCACTTTCGATATACACCTACGGACTTTGCTCATGGTGGAATCGGTGGTCGGTCAAATTGGCGAGGAAATAAGTTTAAACATACCGAAGGTCGATTTGGAGGTGGTCGCGGTGCTCCAAAGTGGCACAATCATGGCCGTTTTACTGTGAATCTGGCTGATGTCAATTTAGGGCATCTGTTTTGGGGAGATGATACTCATCGATACACTGATGGGTCTAGTGGTACTAGTGGATCTTCTGTTGGGCCTTCTTTTGGTGGACCTGGCCTTCTGGGTGCTAGTCCACAACAAGTTTGTGCTTCTGGATCTGGATTTCAGCAATTCTCTGGGCCTCTCTGTTCTGGGCCTATATTTTAGTAGCCCATGTCGTCTGGTGTTGGTTTTGGCCCAAATCATTTTCAGACCTGGGCTTCTCATGCATCCTCTCCTCAATATGGGCTTCATGCTGATCTCTCCCAGACATGTTTTAATGTTGAGTCGTGGATTCCTGATTTGGGTGCAACTTCTCATATGACGTCTGATCCTACTATTGTTTTTGGTACCGTTCCTTACACCAGATCTGAACGTGTTATTGTCGGTAATGGTACATCTCTGTCTATATCTCATATCTGTTATTCATATCTTTATTTGCCTCGATGTACTTTATTACTTAGACATGTTCTTGTGGTTCCTGGCCTTGCCAATAACTTATTGTTAATCACTCAACTTGTGATTGATCATCCCATTTTAGTTATATTCTTATGTTTTGGTTTGTCTATACAAACTCACAAAGGACAGCCACCCCACCACACGCAAGCTAGTCCTCATCATTTGTACTCTCTCACAGCAATATCCACCATTTCTTGTGAGCTGTGGCACTCTCGACTGGGTCATCCTTTAGATTATGTGTTGTCTAGGCTTGAATTTTCACGCTTGTCTCGTTTTTCATCAAATAAACCATGTAATTCATGTTGTATTTCTAAATCTAGTCGTTTACCATTTCATTCAGTTGTATCACATTCTACTGTTCCATTATATATGATTCATTGTGATATTTGGGGTCCTTGTCCTATCTTATCTCGCTTCGGCTATCGTTATTTTATCACGTTTATTGATGATTTTAGCTTGTTTACATGGATTTATCCTTTGACTTCTCGTTCTTAGGCTATTGATTGTTTTCGTCATTTTCAACCCTTGGTTGAAAATCTTTTCTCATGCACCATTAAACATCTTCAATGTGATGGTGCTCTTGAGTTAGTTCATGGAGCTATGGCTCAATATCTTACTGATGTTGGTATTGCTTATCGGATTTTGGTATGATGCGTAAGAATTGTCACTTATCTGAGATTGGTCGTGCCCTGCTATTCCATGCTCATCTTCCAAAGAAATTTTGGTATGATGCGTATGCTACTGCAGCCTTTCTTATTAACCGACTTCCTACACCGGTTCTTCATCATTCTACACCTTATGAGGTCCTCTTTGGTACTTCTCCTGATTACTCTATTCTTCATACCTTTGGGTGTTTATGTTATCCGTTTCTTGGTGATACACGATCGGATAAACTTTCTCCTAAATCTACTCCATGTATATTTGTTGGCTATGCTCCTAGGTACAGTGGTTATCTTTGTTATGACCCTAGTACTTCTCGTACTTTTACTTATCGTCATGTTGTATTTCATGAGATAGTTTTTGATATACCAGCATCTACTCCTTCGTGTGTCTATTCTGATTTGTCTTATTTATTTGATTTCTTTATTCCTCCTCTCACTTACTCTCCCTCTGCTACTTTCCTTTTTCACCTCCTCCTCCTCCACTATCTACTTTTCCTCCTTCACCACCTCCTCCACCACCACCTCCTCCTTCTTCTTCTCACCCCATGGTCACTCGTTCTCGTGATCATACTTGTCAGCCTAGAAAATTCCCTGATCATGTTCTTTTCCATGTCACTATTGATCCTACTACTGAGCCTTCCTCATTTTCTCAGGCTCAACACCATTCTATTAGGTGGGATGCTATGCGCACTGAGATCGGTGCTTTGCATTCTAATAATACATGGGATCTTGCTCTTCCACCTGCTCCGGCCAATATTGTTGGCTGTAAGTGGGTTTGTTGGATTAAACATAATCCTGATGGTTCTGTGAGTCGCTATAAAGCTCGTCTTGTTGCTAAGTGCTTTCATCAGATTGAGGGTGTTGATTTTATTGAGACATTTAGTCATGTGGTTAAACCCACTACTATTCGTCTAGTTTTATCTATTACCTTTTCTCGTGGGTGGACTATTCGTCAGGTCGATGTCAACAATGCCTTTCTTTATGGTGACTTATCTGAGATAGTATATATGTCTCAACCACCCAGTTTTGTTGACTCTTCTCGACCTCATCATGTTTGTCTTCTTAAGAAGGTACTTTATGGCCTTAAGCAGGCTCCTCGGGTTTGGTTTTCTAAGCTCTCCACTGCTCTTTTGGCTAGTGGCTTTACTCAGTGTCTCTCTAACACTTCACTTTTTGTCTATCAGCATGATGGTTCCACTTGTTATGTTCTAGTGTATGTTGATGATATCATTGTTCAGGTAGTTCGTAAGAGTTTGTCTCTTCTCTGATTGCTACTCTACATTCACAGTTTGCTCTCAAGGATTTGGGTACATTATCCTATTTCTTGGGTGTGCAAGCAACGTTTACTGATGATAGTCTTCATCATTGTCAGCAGTGCTACTTACTTGATTTACTACAGCGTATTGGTTTAGCTCAGTGTTGCCTACTATCTACTCCTGTTGCCTCTAGTTGGCAACTTTCTAAATATTCTGGTGTACCATTAGATGATCCTACGTTATATCGTAGTACTGTTGGTACTTTGCAGTATCTTGTCTTGACTTGCCTTGAGATTGCTTATGCTGTCAGTAAGGTGTCTCAATTTCTACAGACTCCTACTGATTGTCATTGGGTAGCTGTCAAGCGTATCTTGAGATATCTTCGAGGTACTGATTCACTTGGATTGACCATCCGTCGATTTCCTAGCTTTGATATTCATGGGTATTCTGATGCAGATTGGGTAGGTTGTCCTGATGATCGTCGTTCTACTACTGGTTATTGTGTTTTTCTTGGTCCTAATCTCATTAGTTGGAGTTCCAAGAAACAACACACCGTTGCTCATTCTAGTACTGAGGCAAAATATCGGGCACTTGCTCATACTGGTGCTGAAATTCGATGGCTTATGTCATTGCTTACTGAGCTACACGTTCCTCAGCTGCATTCTCCTACTCTATGGTGTGATAATATTGGTGCTACATATCATGCTTTCAATCCAATCTTTCATTAGCGCACCAAGCATCTTGAGATTGAACTGCATTTTATTCGGGATATGGTTTTGTCCCGGTTGCTTTGTGTCCGATATGTGCCTACTGCTTCTCAACTTGCTGATGTTTTGACCAAGGGTTTTTCTGCTTCCCGGTTTGCTCAGTTGCATTCCAAACTTCACGTGACTATACCCCGTTCAGTTTGAGGGGGCATATTAGAGATATGGTTATGACGGTTGGTTACATATTGCTTAGAGTTTGTTATGTTAGTTGATATCTAGTTGAGATTTTTATCTAGATTCTTCTATCAATCTCTATAAATAATCATTGTATTTTACTTGAGATAATAAGAGAGAATATACACTTTACAACATAGTTTACCTTTGTTTCAGCAACTAGCAAGAATTAGTATATTGAAAGCACCAACCTATATCTACTTCATCTTTAATAAGCATATTCATGGAGAATTAAGATCATTCATTCCTAATTGGTATAAAGAATATCCCAAAGGTTAGCTAAATTCTCTTGTTTTTCATAATTTACTAATGTCTTGTCCATACAAACCATATCAAGATCTAGCATAGATAATAACATAACATATAAAAGCTTACATGATGAAGACACATTAGATTACTTAGAAATCAGAAAAATATGAGTTAAACGTTAATTTATATCAACCCATTTGATGCAAGTTAAACTTCTATTGGTCTATCTTCTTGTTTTTCTTCTTAGGACAACTCATGGGTGCAACTTACCACATTAAGTTACAAGAGCCTAAAGTAATATAAAAAGAAAACTGTATTATAACATTAGTATAAATTGTATATATGAAACAGGTAATACAAAATTTATGGGTTCTCCACAACCTAATATCATAAAAATTTATGATTTAAACGCAATAAAATAGAGGATTTTGGCACCTTGAAAGGTTCATTATCGGTTCTTGAGATGATTCTAGGAACATACTTCAACCAAACGAGAAACCCCTTTCAAAACAAAGAAATCATTACTAAAATCACCAAAAAGAGCATAACAATGCTTAAAATATAAGTGTTTCTAGGATCAAATTACCTATAGTGCTGCTTTGCACCAAATGGTCTACTATGAAGATGCATATACATCTGTGCTTTCTGAATCGGCTTTAGAAACCACACTAAATCATATCCTTTTTCAAAATCATACTGTACTTATATAAAATCAATAAAAGTTAGTCATATGAGATGAAGCCACCATCAAATTATTACATTAAAATTTTTAAAAGCAAATATGAACAATAGAATAGAGTACATTGGCAGGTGAAGGTTCATTGTCATTCCAAAACTCAAATTTTAAAACCATTAATCTTGAGTTTTGAATATTTTTATCGCAAAGGTTAATTTTAGTGATATTATAAAAATAAAATATAAAGAAGTTAAGAAAAATAAATGAATTTTGGGGAACACGTGAAGCACACCAATAGAAACCAAAAGAATAATTTTGATAAACATAGGGCTAAGTCTTGATACTGAAATAAAAGAAGAAAATTAAAAAGCGAACCAACAGAAAATTGAAGAAACTCAAAATATCATAGATTATAGAGATAGAAACCTTTGAAGGATTTGAATTTGACTGCAAAGAACCATTAGGGTTTATAGGTCTCAGCATTGCAACATTGATTTGCTTGATTTGTTTCAATCCCTTTTTCTTCATATTCTGATGAACAAAGAAAATCATAATAAAGGTTGAAATAATTCATTTATTATGTACATCTAAGAATTTGAGAAAAAAGAAGTGAAAGTAGGGGTTAACAACATAAAATCCAACTCCTTACTATGTCTAACCCGAAAACACATTTTAAGACCCGCAACAAAGAAAAACCGATGGCCTTGAAGCTAGTCGCGAAGGTCAACGATGAAGAAAGACCCGATCTAACCCACAAACTCATCACAAAGACCTGCAATGAAGAGAAGAGGGATCAGAGGTTTTGAATTTTGAGATATGACAAATACACTGATGGAGTTATAATGCATGCATTAGGGTTTGTAAAACTCTCAATTTTAAGAATTCTGGTAAAATTGCCATTGTATCCTTTCCATATGCATATTAATATAGATAGATGCTTTAAATTTAAATAAAATAATATTTAATTTAAATAGTATTTAGTTATAAAAATATAATTAGTAAATATAAATTTAAATATCAATTTATAGTATCATAAATAAAATAAAATTTAATGAAGTAAATTAAATAATATCATATTATTAAATAATGTATTAATAATGTTTACTAAATACATGAAAAAGGCAAAGGTAAAAATCTCAAGGTATATAAAATTCGATGGATAAATTTACCATATTGGTCGTAAAGTGTATTAAAATCTTAATCAATTCTCTATTCTACCACTCTTAAATGTTTTGCACTCCTTTATACATGTTGCTTCAAAACTTATATGATTGACAAAATTACATCTCTATCCAAGAGATGTATTATATAGTAGTATAGTTATAAGTATTTTAATAAAATAATATTAATTTAAATAGTATTTAGTTATAAAAATATGATTAGGGTAAGTATAAATTTAAATATCAAGTTATATTATAATAAATAAAATAAAATCTAATAAAAAATGAATTAAATAATATCAAACTATTAAATAAAATATTAATAATATGTATTAAATAATATAATAATTAGGATAAGTTAATTAAATGGGGGCAAAAATAAAACTAGTGCATAAAGCACTTGTACTCTATGTTTGAAATGTTGTATAGGTATGTTACATTTTAAAATGAAATTATCGTCTTATCATTCTAAGACGTATTATATAGTGGTATAGATTATAGATAATCCCTTGTATATAATTAAATTTATAGCATATGTTTATCATGTTATTATTTTTATAAAAATTCAATTAGAAAATTTTTATCATTTGAAGTTTCACCATATATTTCATACTTCCACATCAACTTATATTATAATAATTACATAGCTATACTTTTAACCACTCTTATTGTATGTTCGAACATAAAATTCTAACCAAAGCATAAACTACAATTCATTAGAAACTAGTTCATGATTTTGATTTGCTTTGCCTTTGAGTGCTTTATTAGATTCCTTGTGATGGAAATTACATAGTTGTTGTCAATGTAAATTGGTTTGTTTAAAAAAGTATAGCATAGTATCTCAAATGTCTTGAATCTGTAGCACTCAATCACTACAACTGGAAACAACTATACATTTGGCTTCAACAGTAGATGTTAAAACATATGTTTGCTTCTTGCATTCTACGAGACAATTCTATCATCAAGAAACTTGCATCCATCTGAAGTAGACTTTTTAGTAAAATGTCATCCTAGTAGTCATTGTTAGTGTATACATATAGGCTGAAATCTGAATTCTTCGGATACCACAATCTTAGACTAGGTGCTGCTTTGAGGAATTTAGTGATTCTTTCAACAACCTTCATGTGTGATGCTTTTAATTAGAGTTGCTTGAAATCTTACACACATACATGTAGATAGTCTACTTGTTTTTAAATACATTAGGGAGCCAATCGTTTTTATAACATGTTGATCATCATCTTCCCCCACAACATTAGGGATCAAAGATGTTATAGACATTAAAGTTTTAGCAAATTTAGCATCAATGAAGTGGAATCCTACCAAAATGTCTTTAACATACTTTGAATAGTTTAAGAAAAATACTATTTGTAACTTGTATTGCTTGTAGACCAAGAAAGAAAAGATTTCACCAATTTAGCTCATTTCAAACTTACACTTCAAGAAGCTTTTAAAGTGTTTGTAAAGCTTTTTCCTTATAGATGCAATGATGATATTATTCACAAGCACTTGAACCAGGATAATGTCTTTTGTTATCCTTTTCATGAAGAGGATTTTGTTAATGTTTTTCACATGTATATCATTTATCTAGTAGGAAATTGGAGTGTCTCATACCACTTATGGATGTTTGATGCAGTCTATAAAGGGCTTTATCAAGCTTGCATACATAATGTGAATATTTTGGGTCTTCAAAACCATGAGGTTAGCAAACATAGACTTCTTTATCATTAATGACATATTAGAATGAACTCTTCATATCCTGTTAAAAGACTTTGAAGCACTTTTAGGTGGCAAAAGCCAAGAAGATTCTAATCACCTTAACTCTTGCTATGAAGCACAAACTTAATCGTAGTCTATTCCTTCCTCTTGTATACACTTTAGTACCATAAGTCTTTCCTTATTCTTTTTCACCACCTCTCTAACATATTTCTTATTTCTAAATACCTATTTGGTTCAAATGGTAGTCTTCCCCTTAGAAGTGCACATAGGTTTCAAACCTTTTATTTTTTGAACAATAAAAGTTCATATTACATGGCTTTTACCTAATTATCTTTTTAGCAGTTCATCTACCTTCTATGGTTCAATTTGAGACACGAAGCATGAAAATAAAAAAAATATTTGGTTCAAGTGTTTTGCTTCTTGTCTTAACTCCATTGTCTACACCGACACTAATGTTTTCAACTATGTTATTTGAGAACCTTTAGTCTTGCAGTTACCTCTAGTTGATAAAAGAAATCAAGTTTTGAAAAGTTTAGATCAAGATTTATTAAGCTTTGACCTACAATAGTGTTTCCATTAGACCTTCAGTTTGAGGAAAAGTAATGGGAACTGTTTATTTAGGCCCCTTCGTTAATATGATCATCACCAACATTATACTCTTCTTTCAAATAATTTTCTTCATTGTTAAGGGTAAGAATCACATCATTTGTTGTACAGGGAAGGATAATACTGGTTGTGAATTTGAGTCCCACCCTATTTGATGTATTCATGAATAATAGGCTTGTAAGGCCCCGTTCTCGGGATACTTACAGCTGGCCAATCATCGCACATAAAACATATATTTTCATTAGTTTAAATAAAATATCGCAGCGAAACATTAAAATAACCTTTCATTTCGAAATAAATGCTTTTGCAAGTTAATACAACATTCGTTACAAAACATCGTTTGTTCGCATTACAATGCAAAAACATTAAACACAAGAATGCCGTCCAAAAAGAGACGAGTAGCCACCCCGTGCCATCCTCAGCAACATTACCTGCCAACTGGAAACATATAAAAGTCAGCGTTGCTGAGTGAGTTCTAGTTTTATAATAAAACATACTTTATCTTTCGTTAAAACCATTCTTTACTTTCTTTGAAATCATAACAGGCTTTAGAACGTGATCACACATCGTATGTACACATAGATAATAGTTATTATCTTCATCATCGTTCATTTCGTACATTATTATCTTTCATTTCCATCTAGGTCCTGTCATGTGCTTAACCCCCCTCTAGAGCACCAAGCAATTCATCTAGGGTTAAGCTACACGGACCCCATACATATGGTCAATCACAAAGATTGAACCCCTGTGTGCATCCTCATGGGGTATTTAACCCGCACACAATTGAGCTGACACCCCTCATTGGGTATGAACCTCCATACATTTGCTTAATCACACGGATTAAGCCCAAGTGTGCATCCTTTTAGGGTAGCTTACCCACATACGGTTGAGCTAACACCCTTCATTGGGTGTGAACCTCCATACATTTTCTTGCAAGCCTTTATTACGTTCACTCATTCATTAATGCATGCATTATTAATTTATTTCGTTCCTTTTTTCGTGATCTTCCACTTTACATTACATAATACTTTTAATTCATTCATTAACATACAAAGTAAAACCACGGGAAGACAATCATACATAATCAGAAACATCAACATAAACATACAAACATCGCCATACACGGCACCATCATACATACGTAACATGCATCATACATACCATCATGCATAAACATCAATCATACATCATCATACCCGCCCATCATAACATCTAGGACCTCAAAAGTCAACTTACTTAGCCCTCTCGGGAACATCCCAATTCAAAGCCTACATCTACTCATTCCCCCGAAAATCAGAAAGTAGACTAAGTCTTTTGGGCGCATGAGCCCTATTTGGGCGTATGGACCATATTAGGTCGCATGGCCTCTTAGGCGCATGAGAACACCTAGTCGTATGGACACTATGGGGCGAATGGACTCTCAGTCGCATAGACTTCAGTCGTATAACTATCAGGCGTATGGCCTCAGTCGCACCCTGTTAAGGCGCATTGCCTTAGTCGCATGACCTTTGGCCGCGTTTCCTCCAGTCGCATGACTATCATGCGTATGAACCTCAGTCGCATGGCACCCATGCGCATGGACCTCAGTCGCATGGCACCCATGCGCATGGACCTCAGTCGTATACTTTTGGCTGTATGGCCTCCAGTCGCATTCCATTCGGTCGCATGGCTCCAGTCCCGAACCTAATCTATAACTTTTGGCCTCCAAACCCTCTCAAACCTGTTCTAAGCTCTAATCGACCATCCTAAACCTTAGAAACACCTACCACAACACCATTCAAGCACAACCAAGCCCGAAATCAACCCCAGCTGAATCACACACATACACATACACATACACATACACATACACATACACATACACATACACATACACATACACATACACATACACATACACATACACATACATACGGATTTAACACCCCACACAAGCAAAATGGTTTCAGATGTGTTCTAGCCCCAAAATCATTCAAAAATGTGTAAAAGAGGGGTACTAGAACTCATATTAACAACCCCTTCGAGTAGAGCTTCCTACAAACCCGCTTGCCTTTGACTTATGCACTTGATTTCCAAGAAACCCTCAGTTTCATCCCTTTCTTCTTTTTCTCCACCCTTAGAACCGATTGAATGAGTATGGGAGAGGGGGAATGGGCTGCCATCCCCTTTACACCCACTCTTCCAAACTTTTCCCCTTTTTGGCAAGATTGGTCCCTCCACTTGGGCTTTAGTTCTTTTCTTTCTTTTTCTTCTTTCTTTGGCTTCAAAGGAAACAACCGGGTGTTACAAGTCCACCCCCTTATATAGATTTCATCCCCGAAACCGATTATTCCTTAAACAATTGTGGGTAATGCTGTCTCATCTCTTCTTCAGTCTCCCACGTAGACTCAGATCCCTTCTGTGCTTCCACTGTACACGCACAAGAGGAACCACTTTATTCTTTAACCTCTTTTGTTTACTATCGATGATCGCCACTAGTTGCTCCACATAATTGAGCCGTTTATCAACCTCGATATCCTCTAGCGGAACAATCATATCCTCGTCTGCTAAACATTTTCGCAGATGAGATACATGGAATGTCGAGTGAATTCTGCTTAACTCCTCTGGTAATTCTAGTTTATAGGCTACCTTTCCTACTCGGGCAATGATTCGGAAAGGCCCTATGTATCTTGGGCTCAGCTTGCCCTGCTTTTTGAACCGAATAATACCCTTCCAAGGTGATACTTTCAACATAACTCTATCACCCACCTGGAACTCAATCGGTCTACGTTGTTTATCAGCATACAACTTCTGTCTATCTTTGGCCGTCTTCATGAAGGCTTTAATCCTTTCTAAATTCTCAATCATAGCCTCGACTACTTCGATTCTCCCTAACTCTTTATGGCAGATATCACCCCAACACACGGGTGTTCTACATCTCCTACCATATAACATCTCATAAGGAGGCATACCAATGCTGGCATGATAGCTATTGTTATATAAGAACTCAACTAACGGTAAGTGGTCATCCCAACTTCCTCCAAAATCAATGATGCATGCTCGGAGCATATCCTCCAGCGTTTGAATCATCCTTTTTGACTGACCGTTCGTCTGAGGATGATAGGCCGTGCTAATGTGTAACCTCGTCCCCATTAAGTCGTGGAATTTCCTCCAAAATTTAGATGTAAACCGGGTGTCACCATCAGACACTGCACACCATGATGAGTTACAATATCCTTGATGAATAAATCCGCCAACCTCTCGGATGAATATGTCTCGCAGATCAATAGGAACTGAGCACTCTTCGTTAATCGGTCGACGATCACCCATATAGTATCATACACTTTCAAGGTACGCGATAGCTTCGTAATAAAATCCACGGTGATGTGCTCCCACTTCCATTCCGGTATATCCAATGGTTGGATCTTCCCATACGGCTTTTGGTGCTCGGACTTCACTTGAAAACAAGTAAGGCATTTACTCACATACTCTACCACATCACGCTTCGTACCTGGCCACCAATAATATTTCTTCATGTCTTAGTATATCTTCATAGCACCGGGATGAATAGAGTACCGAGTGTGTTTTCACCCAACTCCGCGACCATACCTCTCATTCTTTCTAAGTTAAGATGATCTTCTTTCAATGCCTCATCTTGGAACTCCTTGACTTGCTTCATCACATCAGAGGTCATGATCAACTGATAAGCTTTCACCTGAATTGGCTCGGGTCTCTTATTTCGGCTAAGGGCATCCACCACCACATTGGCCTTACCCGGATGGTAATGGATCTCGCAATCATAGTCTTTTATGAGCTCTAACCATCTCTTCTGCCTCATGTTTAGGTCCTTCTACTCAAAGAAGTACTTCAAGCTCTTGTGATCAGTGAATATGGTGCACTTCGTCCCGTACAGGTAGTGCCTCCAAATCTTCAATGCGAAGACCACAGCTGCTAGTTCCAAGTGGTAGGATAGTTAACTTCATGAACTTTCAACTATCGGGATGTGTAGGCTATAACTTTTCCTCTCTGCATTAACACACACCCTAACCTTGAGTAGGAAGCATCAGAATAAACCACTAGATCTTCACTTCCATCGGGTAACGACAAAACAGGAGCTTGAGTCAACCTCACCTTTAACTCCTCGAAAGCCTTCTCTTAAGCTTGACCCCATACGAACTTTACATCCTTTCATGTCAACTTGGTTAGTGGAGAAGCGACCTTAGAGAAGTCTTGAATAAACCTTCGGTAGTAGCCCGCCAGACCCAAGAAACTACAAATCTCGGATGGTGTCTTTGGATACTTCAATTGCATCACCGCCTCCACCTTTGTCGGATCCACCATAATTCTTTCGGGATTCACCACGTGACCCAAGAATTGAACTTCGCACAACCAAAACGCGCACTTGGAGAACTTGGCGTACAACTTCTCTTTTCTCAACGTCTCCAAAACCTCCCGAATGTGACTAACATGTTCCTCCTCACTCTTGGAATAAATCAAAATATCATCGATAAACACAATCACTGATTTATCCAACATCGGCCGACACACTCGATTTATCAAGTCCATAAAAGTAGCTGGCGCGTTGGTCAATCCAAATGACATAACAAGGAACTCGTAGTGACCATAACGCGTGCGAAAAGCTGTTTTAAGAATATCCTGCTCTTTCACCCCGATGGTAGCCAGATCGAAGATCTATCCTTGAAAACCAACTGGTACCTTGAAGCTAATCAAACAAATCATCAATCCTTGGTAACGGGTACCGATTCTTCACCGTCAACTTGTTCAGCTCAGGATAGTCTATACACATCCTCATGCTACCATCTTTCTTCTTTACGAATAAGACCAAAGCACCCCAAGGAGAGATACTTGGTCTAATAAACCCCTTATCAAGTAGCTCTTGCAATTGCTCCTTCAACTCTTTCATCTCAGTCGGAGCCAAATGATACGGTGCCTTGGCAACAGGTGGGCACCTGGTATCAAATCAATCTGAAACTCTATCTCACGGTCAGGTGGCACTCCTGGTAAGTCTTCGGGAAAGACATCTGGAAAGTCACAAACAACCGGTACATCGGACAGTTATGGTGTTAGTGTATCCACATCCTTTACATAGGCCAAGTAGGCACTACATCCATGCCTCATGCACTTTCCCGCCACTGCCATCAATATCACTCTCGAAATCGTAGTGACTCGATCACCATAAACCGTCACCATACTCCCATCAGGCGCTGTTAACCTAATCATCTTCTTGCGACGCATAATGTTCGCCTCGTAGTCCGCTAACTAATCCATCCCAAGGACTACATCGAGACCACCTAAGGTCATCACGAATGGTCTAACAGGAAACTTATGACTGTTGGAGCATATAATGTCATATATAGTGTGTCCGTCGCTTGTCGAATAGTCTAGGCTTCATGTAATACACCTGATATGTTCTAAACACATGAATCTGGGTCATTCGCAGGAGCATATGCGAATGAGACTCAGTCGTACGACCGAGCCATTCTAATGGACCAGTCGTGCGACTGAGAGATGCGATTGGGCCATTCGTAAGACTGAACCATGTTAGGATCATTTAGGTACGGAGTACTAACTGATTTACATGTATACCAAACCAAATAGTGCGGAATCCTATTTGATTGGCGATCCAATTAGTGAGAACGCAAGTATAATCGATCTAAGAATGAATCAAAACGTTAAAAATGATTGTTAGATGATTAACTGCGATCTATGAACTTGGAACAGGTTTTCTTGGGTCTCTGGACGGCTATGATTGAACCACACGCATGGCCCAATCGTACGAATGGGCCTAGTTGCATGTGATATGGGTTGAGGCATATAAATACTAGTTTCATTATGCAGAGAGATTAAGGATTGTGCCGGGGCCTAGGTGCTGCCGGATGAGAGGGGAGATCATGCTCGATCTCCCCTTGCCAAGAGTCGTGATTCTTATGTTGTAATGAGCTTGTAATCAATAAGTTTTATCAATGAAACCATTTTGTTATAGTTCATGTTTATTGTTTGTCTCTTGGTTTTGGTTTTGTTTCCTTCCGTCAAGAACACGCTCAGATGTCTACCGATGCAGCGACTTCACAATGACCTTCTAATTCCACGTCACAGCCTTCTACCATCTCAAAAATCCGGGTAGACTTACCTATGGCAGTTTCCACATCAAAGGGCGCATCTACACTCTTACAGAGAACAGGCAGCTTAGCACAGAAAGTAGCAGAAATAAAATTTTTACCGGCACCAAAATCAAATAACACAGAGGCTAAAGTTTGGTTTACTAGAAACGTACCTGACACAACATCAGGGTCTGTCCTAGCCTCCTCATGCGTCATCGTAAACGCTCTGGTGCTCGCCCTTTGTCCTTCTCCCCCAGCCTTCTTCACCCCCGAACCTTTAGCCCTCGGCTTCTTGCAGTCCCTACTCATGTGTCCCTCCGCGCCATAGTTGAAACATCTCCATGCTTTGCATTACCTTGCCATATGACCAGGCTTCCCACACTTGAAGCCCATGTTTGATCCAAACCTACATTCACCGGTGTGCTCCTTCCCACACTTGCTACACCTCTTCGATCCCGCACCGGATGTGACCACCGGCGGTCATCCACCCGTGCACTTTTGTTACTCGTCGTGGCACTACCCCGACCAAATCTTTTCCCATTCCAATTTTGATCACCACCACCCTTCTTGCTTGCCTTAGCCACCACCTCCTCTCTCTCATCATACAACCTTCCTGCCAAATCAACCGCCGACCTAAACGTGCTTGGCCGGGCAACGATCATGTGCCTACAGATATCTGCCGGCAAGCCCTGAGTATACCTCTTGATCTTTCGTGACAGAGGCGTTACTTTATCTGGCACCAGCCATGCCATCTCATTGAATTTGGTGGTGTATTGCAGATGTGTCATTGTTCCCGCCTGCAGCTGCAGGAATTCCCTTTCCAACTTATCCATCTCTTGATGAGGACAGAACTACTCAATTACTAGCTTCTTCAATTTAGACCACCTCGTTCTCCCAATTTTCCGACTACCCTCGGCTTGGACAATATTGTCCCACCAACACAGAGCCGAGTCCACAAACGAGTAGACAACAAACTTCACCTTCTGGTCTTCTCGACACTCGCTGATATTCAAAACAACTTCCATTTCCCTCACCCATCGGTGAGCAGCAGCAGTAGTGCCATTACCATCAAAAGTAAGGGGCTTACACCTTTGGAATGCCTCGTAGTTACAGCCTCGTGTCGCCTCCGGCGTAGGCTCTTCTTTTTCCTTCTCTTCATTATCGGAAAGAACTGTTTCCGGCTCCGGTTGCTCCTGTCCTCCCGAGGACCTATTCTCTCTTTCCTTTATCCTTCCCTTACAACCTTTATTACTTCAGTCACCATAGATGGTAAGATCATCTGCATGACCTGATGAACTTCTTCCACAACAACCTCCTTTACAAGGCTCTCAAATTGGCTCTCTTATCTCTGCCCTCCGGATGACGGGTCTCGGGTTCTTCATGAACCAACTTTTCAACTTTAGGCCTTCCTCTTTTGGGCTACAGTTCAGCACCAAGTCCACCGCGACCTCCACCTTGTAAAGCTTTAGAAGATCTACCACCGTTCATCCTTTAACACACACTAAAAGATTCAAACACCAACACGGTCATTCAAGGGAACAACTTAGTTTATGTCAAGTATAGTAAGTCCCTAATTGCAGTGGCCTGTTTTGATTAGCCACTTACTTCACTCTTCATACCCCAAGCATTACCTATCCTCACTACACTGGTATCTAAATCTACAAATAACATAATAACCATATAACATGTGCACATAATACCGGTTAACATTAAAGAAAATACCTGATGGCATGTAGCTACTCAGACTGGCATCCCTTCCCTTTCCGTCCTATTTTCAGTTTAAGTTTAGGTTTATTTTGAAAATTTACCCGTTTCACTTAAACTTTGGCTCTGATACCAACTTGTATGGCCCCGTTCCCGGGACGATTACAGCTGGCCAATCATCGCACATAAAACATATATTTTCATTAACTTAAATAAAATGTCACAGCGGAAACATTAAAATAACCTTTCATTTCGAACTAAATGCATTTTCAAGTTAATACAACATTCGTTACAAAACATCGTTTGTTCGCATTACAATGCAAAAAAATTAAACAAAATAGTGCCATCCAAAAAGAGCCGAGTAGCTGCCCCGTGCCATCCTCAACAACATTACCTGCCAACCGGAAACACATAAAAGTCAGCATTACTGAGCGAGTTCTAGTTTTATAATAAAACATACTTTATCTTTCATTTAAAACCGTTCTTTACTTTCTTTCAAATCATAACAAGCTTTAGAACGTGATCACACATCGTACGTACACATAGATAATAGTTATTATCTTCATCATCATTCATTTCATACATTATTATCTTTCGTTTCCATCTAGGTCCTGTCATGTGCTTAACCCCCTCTAGAGCACCAAGCAATTCATCTAGGGTTAAGCGACAAGGACCCCATACATATGGTCAATCACAAAGATTGAACCCCTGTGTGCATCCTCATGGGGTATTTAACCCGCACATAGCTAAGCTGACACCCCTCATTGGGTCTGAACCTCCATACATTTGCTTAATCACACGGATTAAGCCCCAGTGTGCATCCTTCTAGGGTAGCTAATCCGTACATGGTTGAGCTAACACCCTTCATTGGGTGTGAACCTCCATACATTTGCTTGCAAGCCTTTCTTACGTTCATTCATTCATTAATGCATGTATTTTTTCATTTCGTTCCTCTTTTCGTTATCTTCCACTTTACATTACATAATACTTTCAATTCATTCATTAACATACAAAGTAAAGCCACGAGAAGACAATCATACATAATAAGGAACATCAACATAAACATACAAACATCACCATACACGACACCATCATACATACGTAACATGCATCATACATACCATCATGCATAAACATCAAACATACATCATCATACCCGCCCATCATAACATCTAAGACCTCAAAAGTCAACTTACTTAGCCCCCCGGGAACCTCCTAATTCAAAGCCTACATCTACTCATTCCCCCAAAAATCAAAAAGTAGACTAAGTTCATTCGGGCGCATGAGCCCTATTTGGGCGTATGGACCCTATTCAGTCGCATGGCCTCTCAGGGGCATGAGAACAGTAGGCGTATGGACACTATTGGGCGAATGGACTCTTAGTCGCATAGCCTTCAGTCACATAACTATTCAGGCGTATGGCCTCAGTGGCACCCTGTTTAGGCGCATGGCCTCAATCGTATGACCTTTGGCCGCATTTCCTCTGTTCGACCTTATATGCCCAAGACACATACAAGATTGATGTGGTTAGTATGCTATGATCCAAGTTGGTTCATACCCAATAACAAGCTATACAACACCAATAAATATTTATTTGTTGATATGATCCTACAAATAAATATTAACACCAATTTAGAAAATAGGTTTTCTAAATCATTGCTTTTGTAAGAGAACAACATTATATGGATAATTTGTTCATGAGATATTATTTGTTATATTATTTAAATGAGTTAAATAATAGCAAATAAAATGTGTTAATGTTATAAAATTAGAAGATTTTTTTTTTTAATTTTATAAACATGATGGTTAAGAGTGTTCTTTTAATAAAATTGAAATGGGGGGAACCCATTATAAAATGGAATTCGGCCACCCTTAAGGGTGTCTTTTGGCCATCAATTAAGTCTTGGTATTTGCAAGACTTTAGCCATTCCAACACTCTTCCATTCTAGCACACTCTCTCCCACCCAAAAGCTTGTTCTTCTCTTCCTTCATTTGCTAAAAAAAACGTTTTTCAGAGCTGGAAATTCGGTTCTTCAAAGCTGAAAAATAACAAGTTTTTTTGGGCATTTTCGGTTTTAGCAAGAGGAGGATCTTGTGCTTTGGTGTTCTTCTACCTAACAAGATTAGGTGTTGGGTAAGGCTTGTGGGTATACAAGCTTGAGAACTCCCTTTTAGAGTCTTGACATTCCAGGGGCAAGATCTCTTTTCTTCTTATCCTTACTACACATCTTGTGCAAGAAGGTTGTTTCTATGCCTCCTCTATGGTTATTTTATGGTTTGATAGCATATCATTTCACATATATTAATATGATCCTTATTATTGGGTTTTGTTTGTGCTTCAAAAGATGAAATTTTTCAGAATGTAACAACATGTTTAAGTCATATTTCCGCTGCATTTTACAAGTTTAAAATGGTTAAACTTGCTTTGATTAACATGTTGCAAAACCCAACAATGACATCTAGAGCCGGTTATGTGGAATATGTGCTTCAAAAGGTCTTGAAAAGTTAGTTTTCATGGACGTTTTGACTGGGTTTGAGTAAGAGTGATATTCTTACTGAGAATCAAATATGATAATCAAGTCAATGATTGAGTGGCGGAAACAAACAATCAAAGAACATTCAAAGCAAGAAAATTACTCATAAAATGCTGTTTGTATTGATATATGAAAGTTGATAAGTTACAGAGAATAATTACAACAAAAATTCTCTGTTTATCAGCCGTCACCTTAGTACGAGGTTAACTATTCTATTTATAGGCATACAAGATGCCTTTACAAAATGACTAAACTACCCCTGACCTATTACATCAGAAACTAGTCTAAGTCTTGATCCGCATCTCTACTTGTTCATCCGCATTGACAAATGCAGATGAGATAATCTTGATCAGCATTTCCACTTGATCATCCGGATTAGTAAGTTGGTCATATGCATTGGTTAATGCGGATGAACAAATACTTGTGCGCATTTGGTTGGTCATCCGCATTTGTCAATGCGGATGAGCAAAGTCTTGTCCGCATCTTCTTTTGTTCTTCCGCATTAGTCAATGCGGAAGGGTAAACACTTGTCCGCATCAGAGTTATGTCTTCCGCATTAACTAATGCGGAAGATAACACTTGTTATTTTCCTTGCAGATCTTCATCCGCATTTCATCTTGGACTTATGGGATTCCAGCTGAGCAATCATCAATTCACCCATTGAGTTGGCATGTATGATCCTTTCAGGGTGCAACAATACTCCCCCTAAGGATTATACAACCTAGTTTTCCTTAATGTTTAGGAGGTGATTGATGTTGTGATGATTCAGCTGGGTCTTCTGGAGGTAGTATGAATGCAGCTTTAGTAGGATCTAGGATAGCCTTGATCATGTTTACAAAATCAGTTGCATCTGACATCCTGTCTCTACTTAGCACATGTATCTTCATTCTGCTCATGTTGTAGATGGCTTCCATTGGTAACTTCTTCAGTGAAATAGGTTCCCAGATGGAGATTGTAGAAAGACAATCTCTATGAATCAATAAACTCCCCCCACATCCACTTCAAGTTTAAAAATATTTCCAAGTTGTAGTGGTGTACTGTAGGTTTGCGCTCGTCTCACTATAAAGTCTCTCAAATTCAAAAAGTATTAAATGACCCATTTAAATTCCTTTAAATAGTCAAATAATACAATTTGAAAAAATTTATAAGTTTACAAGCAGATACAGTCAACATTGTAGCAAATGCTGAAGGTTAATTTGTTTGATTTTTGGTCATCCGCATTTGTTGACCGTAGCAAATGCGAAAGACAAACTTTTTACATTGACAGTCCGCATTTGACTACTTTTGGTCATCCGCATTTGTGACTGTAGCAAATGCGGAAGGTTTAATTTTTGACTGACTGTCCGCATTCCCCTACTATTAAAAATGCTAAAGTTTTGTTTCTTAATTTTTTATTCTATCCGCATTTGTGTACTGTTGCAAATGCAAAAGTTAAACTTGAAATTTTTGGCAGTCCATATTTGTGTTGTAGTAAATGCGGAAGAACATTGTATCAGCATTGTAACAAATGCGGTTGAGTTGCTTGTTTTATCATATCCGTATTTAAACACAGTAGCAAATGCGATAGAACAAAGTCAATCAGCATTTGTGCAACTACATCAATTGTGGTTGACAAGTCAACACAGCACTGTAGCAAATGCGATAGAGACCTGTTCATACGCATTTGTTAACTATATCAAATGCGGTAGAGTAATTTCACATTCACTTCACACACTAATGCGGTAGAGTAAAATCATTGTCCGCATTAGTTGCACTTCAAAAAATATTGTTACCCACATTAGTTACATGCATGGGTTACCATCACCTGCATTAACTAATGCACTTACCTGCATTAGCTTTTGAACTTAATCAAAAGTTAATGTGATTAAATTAATTATTCATCTTATTAAGAGGTGTCCTTGATTGATTTTTCTTATGAAGTTGGCTATTGAAGTTGTCAATTCTTGCTTGGATTGACTTGTATGTCACAACTAATACATGTTTCCTAATTTTGATAGATCTTGGGCTTATCATGCTTCTAAGAATCTGCATATAATGGTAAAACTTATTGCAACAGCACCAACTAAAACTCTTTTTGTTTTGTTTTTCAGAATTAAGTTAATAAACAAAAAATTTAGACTTACTCAAACCTTTTAAATTACTCCCCCTAAAGTTTATGTCCACATTTGGAGAGAAACTTTAAAGATTTAAAAGTTTTTAAATATTATTCTGATTAATACTAATAATGATAAGAAAAATCTCGTTGTTGGGATCATATCAATCTTACATTACACATATGCATCCTTTATGATTAAGTGGACATGATTATGAACTTGAAGATTGAAGGTATGTTTGTCCTCTTAAACTCATACTTGGTTGATATTTTGATGCAAATGACTTTTATCATGTTTTGGTTGATTTATTATTCAATGTGTACCTCACACACATAAGCATGAAATAATCAACCCTTCTTATACAATGCATGGTAGAACTTTTTCACAACTTTTCTTACCAGGTTACTTAAGTCATGAAATCTCATTTTCACTAATCCTCATTGGGATTCTTTTAATTTGATCCTTTTTCATGTTGATCCACATTGGGATTCTTTTCACTTCACTTTGGAAGGTGATCCATGATAGGATTCTTTTGTTCATTCACTTGGAATGTATTACTTTGTTGATTCATCCAATTTTTGGATGTGTTCCACATTAGGAATCTTTTGGATCATGACATCTGCACTATGTGCAAGTTTCATCAGGTCTTTGCTCAGCAAAACAAAGATGAACCATGATGTGGTGAAAGAGATTCATAAAGTATCATTACCTGGTGTGTTTAGGCTACTACACACACATGTATTCAGATAAGCCAATACAGACCTGTACTTTGTGATGAGTGTTTCACAATTGAATATGTCTTTAATTCATCACTGCATGTATCTTTTCTTCCAAGTTGAGCCTACCAACATATCTGGTAAGTCATTTCAGTCTTTTACATTTTGAAATTAAGCATAGTGAATGATATAACGACTGTAATTATATCATTTCTCAAAGAATTATTTTCTTCATAAAACTTGATTTCTCTTTGTGGTTTTTCTGATGTTTTAAATTGTTTTTGATGTTTTTCATAGTGTTTAGTCAAGCTTAATCATGCCAATTGACTGAACCAGAAATTCAAACCTACTAGGTTCAAATGCCTTGGTAAACAAATCAGCTAATTGATTTTCTATTGGTACTTGAATCAATTTGATTAAACCCTTTTAAGCACAGTCTCTCAAAAAATGATATCTAATCTCAATATGTTTTGTTTTTGAGTGCTGAACTGGATTATTAGTTATAAAGAAATCAGTTGTGTTGTCAATAGAAATTGGTATATGCAAAAAGTTAAAACCATAATCAAGCATCTGGTTTTGAATCCAGAGAACTTGAGAGCAACATGCTGATGCAGTAATATACTCAGCTTCTGCTGTGGACACAAATACATTTGTCTGCTGCTTGCATTGCCAGGATACTAGTCTGGGATCAAGAAATTGACAACCGCCAGAAGTGGATTTTCTATTGAAGTTGCATCCTCCATAATCACTGTCTGTGTAGGCATAGAGATTAAATTCTCCTTCCTTTGGATACCATAATCCAAGAGCTGGTTTGCCCTTCAGATATCTGAATATCCTCTTGACTGTGTTCACATGTGATTTTTTTGGATCAGCTTGATATCTAGCACACACATAAACACCAAACATAATGTCAGGCCTACTGGCTGTTAGATACATAAGTGAACCTATCATTGATCGATAGTGAGTCTGGTCCACTGATTTGCCTTCAGGGTCAGGTCCAATCTTCACTTTAGTATCCACAGGAGTTCTGATAGACTGACAGTTAGTAAAGTGGAATTTCTTCAACATGGTTTCTACATATTTTGATTGGTTGATGAAGATTCCATCTGCTGTTTGTTGTACTTTCACCCCTAGAAAGAAGGTGAGTTCCCCCATAACACTCATTTGGAACTTTGAATGCATAAGATCTTCAAAATCTTTGCAGAGTTGCTTGTTTGTCGAGCCAAATATAATGTCATCCACGTAGATCTGGACTAACAACATGTCTTTCCCTCTTATTCTTTTGAAGAGAGTCTAATCAATCTTTTCTCTTTCATACCCATGTTCAAGAAGAAAGGATGATAGAGTCTCATACCACTTTCTTGGTGCTTGATGAAGACCATACAGAGCTTTGTCAAGCTTGTAAACTCTGTGAGGGAAATCTGGATCTTCAAAGCCAGGTGGTTGACTCACATAGACTTCTTCAGCAATCTTTCCATACAGAAAGGCACACTTTACATCCATTTGACAAATAGTAAATTTCATGGACGCAGAATATGAAAGAAAGATTCTGATTGCTTCTAATCTGGCAACAGGAGCAAACACTTCATTGTAGTCGATTCCTTCTTCCTGAGTGTATCCCTGTGCCACTAGTCTTGCTTTATTTTTGATGACTATCCCTCTATCATCAGTCTTGTTCCTGTACAGCCATCTGGTATCGATAGGGTATTATCCTTCGGGAAGATCTACCAGCTGCCATACTTCTTGCTTCTTGAATTGGAGCAATTCTTCCTGCATTGCTTCAATCCAACTCTTGTCTTAAAGCACCTCTTTGATGTTTTTGGGTACTGTTTGACATAGAAAGCAGGAGAACAAACAGATGTTTGCAATACTAGACTTGCTTCTTGTCACCCTTTCATTAAGATCACCAATAATGGTTTCAACTGGATGATTCTTGTGTATTCTTGTGGTTGGAATGGTGTCACCAGCAATAGTTACATCAAGATTGGAGACATTCAGTTCATTATGGTTAGAGGCACATTCATCTTGTATTGTTGTTGAATTATGAAGATTCTCAACTTTTGTTTCAGTAACTGCTACATCCTCAGCAACACTGAGGTTGCTTGCATCATTTGATGTACTTGGAGTTTCTACTGGATGAGAAGTCTATTTTTGATTTCTGATCTCATGTGACAAGTCATCTGAGTAAGATGGTACCAGGTTGGGACCTTCTTCAGAAGAAACACTAAGGTTTTGTGACAGATGTCTGATGGGATCAGCTTGAAGAGGAACATCTTCATTCATATGTTCATCAGATGTAGGTGGAATCAATGGATAATTATCTCTTCTTTCTATAGTTGATGAAGTATCACCTGAATGTATATTTCCTGCATCAGACAAGTGAAATTGGTCAAATGATTTAGTAAAAGTGTCAATATCAAACAACCAATCAGGACCATTTATAGATTTGGGAAACAAATGTTCTTTGAATTGAACATTTGTAGATTCATCGATAATGTTCAGACTAGGATTGAACACTCTATAAGCCTTTGAGACAGAAGAATAACCTACAAAAAATCCTTCATCGGACTTAGATGAAAATTTTCCCAAATGATCACGTGTGTTTAATATTGAGACTGGACAACCAAATGATTTGAGGAATCCAATAAATGGTTTCCTTTGAAAGATCAATTCATAAGGTGTCATGTTACTTTTTTTAACAATCAGAGTTCGATTTTGCACAAAGCACGATGTATTAACTACTTCTGCCCAGAAGGTGATTGGCAGTTTAGCATCGGCTAGCATCGTTCTTGCTGCTTCAATCAGTGTTCTATTTCGCCTTTCAGCTACCCCATTTTGTTGAGGAGTTCTAGCTACACACAATTGATGAGCAATGCCTTTGGTTGCACAAAAGGAACTCATATTTTCATTTTTGAACTCTGTACCATTATCACTTCTTATTATTTTGACTTTGAGATCAAGTTGATTTTCAACTTTAGTGATAAATTCTTGAATGATTTGGGATGCTTCGTTTTTATGAAGTAGGAAGAACACCCATGTGAATCGAGAAAAGTTATCAATGATCACTAAACAATGTTGTTTCTTTCCCATACTCATTACATGAGTTAGTCCAAAAAGATCCATGTGAAGTAACTTCAATGGAGTATTATTAGTGTTCACCAGTTTAGTTTTGTGAGACGATTTGTGTTGTTTTCCTTTGAGGCACGCCAAACATTGATCAATAAAATTGAATTCTTTTTGAGGAAGACCAATTACATGGTTTCCTTTGACTAACTTGTTTATATTTTTAAAGTTAGTGTGCCCCAAACGTCTATGCCAAAGCTGTGACTCATCAAATGATGCTTTAGACAAAAGACATGTTTCTTCCTTAGGTAATGCAGAACACAGGTTTAGGACATATGTATTATTCTTCCTCGGAGTCTTTAAGACAACCCGATCTTCAAGAATCTGAAATCCAGGTTTTAGAATGTAGAAGTGAGTGTTTGTAAAGTGAGTGGAATATTTTTTGTTGCAGAATTGAGACACGCTTAGCAGATTGAAATTCAATTGTTCACAGTATTCACTCTGTCAAAGCTCAGCATCCTGTTTGTCATAGATCCTTCTCCTGTAATCCTACCACCTTCTGAATCTCCACCGAATGCCATAGTAGTTCCTTGTATGTACTTGAAATCATGAAGGAGGGAACGATATCCAGTCATGTGTCGGGAGCATCCACTGTCTACGTACCATAGGCTATTAGACCTGTGTGGATGAACCTACAAACAAAAAGAACTAATTAGAATAAGGAACCCAAGCCATGATGGTCTTGGGTTTCCCGTTACTATTCATGATAGTCACCTCCTGGTATTTCCCTCTGAATAGTGATTTAGATGGAGGTGTTCTGGGAGACTTTTGATAATGAATTGGTCGAGTCATCTCATCAACATCTACTGAGGATTCAGATGAATAATGAAATTGTTGGTCTCTATTTCTTTGTAAAAGTTTAGCCCGAGTTTCATTATCAAAAGTTGGTTTTTGCTTAGGAAGGTCAAGTTTGTGTTTCATTGTGTCCTAGATTGAGTATTATGAAAATGAGGTTTGACAGAATGCATCACAGTAGATGTTTTTGAGATGGGCTTGTGTTGTGAAATTCTCAACCCCTTCTGATTAAAGTAACAATCAGATGTATTGTGATTGTTCATGTCACAGATTGAACAATACTTGTTGAAATAGCAATTTTTGGTGGAGTGATTGTTCATATCACAGATAGAACAAAATTGATTGAAGAAGCATTTATCTGTCTTATGATTGAACATGTCACAAATATCACAATACATTTGTTTGTTTCTTGAATCAGATTTTTCCTTGTGTGACTCAACTGATACTTTATTTTGATGAGTCACTTTCTTTTCTTTAGGTGATGAATCAGAATCAGCCCTTTTAGTAGATTGTTTCATAACACTACTTTTGTTCAGTTGTCTAGGCTGTTTCTGTTTCTTTAACCTACTTCTCACCTCTTTCTCAAACTGGTCAACATGTTCTTTATTACATATATCAAACCCAACTACCTGCCTTAACCTTGATGACTGAGGGTCTGATGAAGTTTTATGTGTTGAACTCAGTTTTACAGTTGGTTTCTTTTTCAGTGAAACTTTTTCTGATTTGCTTGAATTTTGTGGAGATACAATCTCATTATCAGAACTACTCTCAGTATTGGGTTTCACTGTTTTGACATATTTCTTTTTGCCTTGTAAAACAGATGGTATGAATTTTATAAAAGGTACAATTGATTTTACAGGGCTTGATGGTTTCATGACACTCACTGTCTTGTCTGAGCACTCTTTGATTTTGATTGGGTGTCCTAACTTGATTTTATCCTCATTGGTTTCAAAATAAACATCAGATTTGTTTTGAGGATTGTCACTTGTTTCACTACTGATTTAGGTACTATAGTTTTAGGTTTGATTGATTCAGAGAGTGAGACAGAGTCAGGCATGACAGTGTAATTGTTATTGTATAGTGGAGGACATGAATTATACCCAATCCCTAACATGTCCTTTGGATCATTTTGTGAATCCAGCATCTCTTGCAGCTTGACTGAAGACATTTGAAACTTTTCAAGTTTCACTTCAGTCATAGATTGTTAAGCTTTAGCTTGAGCTAACTTTTCAGTAAGTAGCTCATTTTCAGCTGCACGATTGTATTTCTCACCATGCAATTTTTCTATGTCAGAAATGAGAGATTTGATTTTGATTTCAAAACTTTTTAGTTCTCTCTTCCTCATTTCTGACTTCACTTTTTCTTCTTTAATTTTATCTGCCAGTTTATGGTTGTGTTCTCTATACTCTTGTAATTCATTTATGCATTTCTGTTGGATCAAGAAGAAGGCTAATGCAACCAAAACTAGATCACTTAAGCTATTTTGGTGCTGCATGTAAAGGCTTCCGAAGCTTATCGTGGAACTTCTGAAGGTTGTAGAGTTCTTCCGAAGACAAAGGGAAAGTCCAACTTCCGATGACAGAACTCTACTTCCGAAGACAAATGCATACTTCCGAAGTTCAAGACTTAGAAGAATAAAGTAAAGACCACTTTCGAAGTATGATGAAAAGAAGAAGTCTCCAAGCCTTGGAAGAAGCAGCCTCTCCCGAAGTATAAAGTGGCTTCGGAAGTACTTACTCTTCTGAAGCCATTTAACCTTCGGAAGACACTGCTATAACCAGTGGACACAAGTATGGTCTCTGACACTCCGCTGCAGACTTCTGATACAACATGGCTTCTTCCTAAAGAATCATGTTGTTGACCATACTTTATTCCACTGTTTACCTTTTCATGATAGTACAGTTGCCATCTTTAGTTGGTGACAAAAGGTAAGTCAGGGACATGTCCTGACTACCAAATCTCAGATAAGACTTTATCTGAGATACCTTAACTATAGTCTTGTAGTATAGGCTTTAGCTAAAGGATCCCAGCTGGTATTAAAGTATATCCGGCTGTAGATAGTATTATATATAGGTTCTCCTTGTAACTCATAGAGGTAAGATTATCATCTGCTTGTAAGAGTCTTTGTATCTTGAGTTGAGAATCAATATATAAAAGTATCTTGAAAATTATCTTTCTGTGTTCTTAGTTACTTTTCATATTGTGATCAACTTTTATTGATTCTTACCCGAGTGTGATTCTAGGTGAGTTTGAGAGAAAACCTTTGTGTTTAAGTGACAAACACCGATCCTGCAATTGGTATCAGAGCATCTCAGGCTCTTGATTGCGTGATCTAACCATCCAAATCAACCTGTTTTCACTCCTCCCTACCAGCTACTCACTCAATGGCCCTCAACAAATCTGAAGTAGAGATGGGGACGATGACCAAAGCACCCATCATCACCCCTGAAAACCTCAGGTCTTGGAGTAGAAGAATGAAAGGCTTCATTAGATACCAAGACAGAAAAATATGGAACTCTATTGTCAATGGACCATACAAGCCAAAGGTGGCTTCACCTGGTGGAAATGGTGCCATGATAGAGAAAGCTGTCGAGGACTATTCTGATGAAGACAGAAAGAAGATGGACATCGATAGCAATGCTATGACTATTCTCATGACTGCAATACCGAACTCTATTATGGTGGGGTTCGAGCATTGCAAGACTGCCAAAGAATTGTTTGATGCACTTGCTCAGATGTATTCTTGCTCCAACGACTCAAAGAAGGACTCACTGAAGCAGCAGTTTGAGAACTTCACTCATATTGCTGGAGAGACCCTCAGCCAACAGTACTTCAGGTACATGGATCTTATCTCTTCCCTTTAGTCTGTGAAGATCACTCTTGAACTTAGAGATCTCACCAGAAAGTTCCTGAGTGCTCTTCCAAATTAGTGGACATTCTACTGTGTCTCTATCAAGAGAATAGAAAACTTGAACACTCTTTCCATGACTGAGCTCTATGGCATCCTTGATGGATACCGTCTAGAGATGGAGAGTAAGAAGGGCCACCAAACAAGCAGACCCATGAGTCTTCCTGCTAGCAACGCTTTAATGGTTGCTGAAGGCTCATTAACCCCTCAACCTCAGCATTTCCTGACTTATTAGTAGCCATCCTGCTCCTCTAGTCCCTACATCACTTATCCTGAGACTCCAAGGTCTCAACAGGCTCAACACAATCCCTTCCAGGAAAGTTGTGCCTTTGTTTCAGGAGGTGGACACTCAGGACATTTTCAATAATGCTTTGATGATCTTGAGTGTTTTAGCCTAGATGATGTAGAATACATGGACATTGTCCAGCAAATGGCTCTCTTAACTTATAGAGCAAAGAAGTTCTTTAAGCGAACTGGAAGGCATTTCCCTCAAAACCCAACTACCAGCAAGTTCGGGTTCGACAAGACCAGGGCAAAATGTTACAACTGTAACCAACTAGGTCATTTTGCAAGGGAATGCAAGGCTCCCAAGACCAATCCAGGAACCCCACAGGCCTCCACACATCCCTCAACCTCAAAGCCCACTAAGAAGTCAACTGAAACAGCCGCAGTGGCTCAAGAAGTTGACTGGAGCTTCATGGTACAGGATGTGACTCCTGCTCAAGCTCTCATGGCTGGAACAGATGATGCCCAGGTATATGAACATCTCTGCACTCCAACCTGTATAGCTAAAGTTAAACTCTATCAGGATTACAATATGGAAATCAGATCTGATATTGAGTCTTTAAATATTCTAAAATCTGATTTTAATAGAGCTGAATCTGATTATCAAAAGAAAATTAATGAGTTAGAGAAAACTGTATCTCTTTTGAAACATGAACACACCAACTAAAAGACTCAAATCAAGGATCTGATATCCAAATTGTCTGAGGCTCAAGCCCAGCTTGTCACTGCTGAGGCTCAGGCCAGGAAGCATGCTATCTCTGAGCAGAACTTCCAAGTTATTCTTGTATCATCCTCCCATTCCAAACTCTGTTATCAGAACAAAGGAGGGTTGGGAACCAATGAAATTGCTCCACCACATTCCTATGAGTCTATTAGATAGCCTAGATGTGGTACTAAAGAGCAAGAGGTTCCAACTGCTGACCCTTTCTTTCCAGAGTAAAAGGATGAGGCATCAATAATAGCCACCACTGGGAAGGAACAGGTAGATGTACCCATCACCTCCTGTGACGATCAAATCCTAACCACCAAAGCTAGAAGAAGCAGAGCTAAAGCTGCTAGGAAAACTGCTAAGAAAGTGGATGAATCCAAACTGAAAATTGACCCCAAACAAAAGGGTGTCTTTGTCTCAGCTAGATTCCAAGTGTTAGGTACTTCTGATTCAGGAAATGAATGTAATACCAGCATTCCTGTCCTACCAAAGGATCAGAAGTTAAAGGGAAAAGTTGCTGACGAAGAAAAGAAAACCAAGAAACAGCAACCCTCACTTTCCCAAAAGACTAACATTGCATGCATCATGTGTGGCCTGCAAAATCACATGGCAAAAGATTGTTACTACAATCCTGCAAGCACACATTATGCAAATAATGTTAGAAGAGAAGGAGTCAGGGAAGGTTTTCATTTGGACCCTTCCATACAGTTCAAGTGTTGAAGAAGGGAAAGCTAGTTTCCAAAGCCAAGTTGCTTTCGGAAGAAACTCCTTCTTCCGAAGGGAAAATGGCTTCGGAAGCAAAAGCTACTGAGGTTCGGAAGAACAAGAAGGCTCCCTTGAAACCATCCCAGAAGAAGATGCTTCGGAAGAAAAGGTGGTGAGGACTTCTTCTGAAAAGAAAGAAGCTTCGGAAGAAGACCATGCTACAAAAGCTTCAACAAGCTCATCTTCCAAGATCAGCCAAAGGGTGGATTGGAAGATCCAGGTAGATGCTGCAGCCCAAACCTCTTCTTCAAAGTCCTCTATTGAACCCCCATGCATATCATATGGTTCACTCATGTCATTATCCTTGGAAGAACCTAAGACCAGCAAGGCTTGGGTATCCAAACAAAACTGAAATCTCATCTTATGTGCAGGAACATCCATTTGACAAGAACAACAATATATGGATCATAGACAGTGGATGCTTCGGGCACATGACAGGGAACAGATCTCTCCTTCAACAATTTCAACATTATGATGGAGGTCCTATCCAGTTTGGAGGTGAGGCCAGAGGATATATTTCTGGCAGAGGGAGTATATCCAATGGTAAGTTAACAATTGACAAAGTTAACTTTGTCAAACAGCTTAAACACAACCTGTTAAGTGTTTCTCAATTCTATGATCAAAAGCACCAAATGCTTTTCACAAAACATGAGTGCATTATCCTCAAACCAGGGATGACAATTCCTCCGGAATTGGTGCTTCTTTGATCTCCCAGGAAAGGGGATATGTACAAGCTTGATATGAACAATGCTTCCCCAATGGGTGAAGTATCATGCTTTTTTTCCAAAGCTGATAGCGATGAGTCAACACTGTGGCATAAACGTATGTGTCATGTAAATTTTAAGACAATGAATAAATTGGCTAAAAATAACTTGGTACATGGTTTGCCTAAAAAGGAGTTTTTTTTGCAAAGACAACTGTGTTGCATGCCTGAAAGGGAAACAACACAGGACGTCTCATAAATCCAAATGTGTTAACTCTATCACTACTCCATTGCACTTATTGCACATGGATCTTTTTGGTCCCACAAGTAAAATGAGCATTGGAAGGAAATCATATTGCCTTGTGATAGTTGATGATTTTACAAGATTCACATGGGTATTCTTTTTAAGAACTAAAGATGAAACTACTGAAACATTAAAATCTTTTATTCTTAAAATAGAAAATCAAATTGATCATAAGGTTAAAATAATTAGATGTGATCAAGGGACTTAGTTTAAGAACTTCATTCTTGACTCATTGTGTAACTCAAAAGGGATTGCCAGACAATACAGTGCTCCCAGAACTCCTCAACAAAACGGTGTTGCTGAGAGGAGGAATAGGACACTTATTGAGGATGCTCGAACTATGTTAGCTAATTCAAAGCTACCTCTAACATTTTGGGCGGAGGCAGTCAACATTGCATGCTATGTGCAGAATAGAGTTCTTGTAGTTAAGCCCCATGGAAAACCCCTTATGAGCTATGGAACAAGAGGCCACCGTTCATTGGCTTTCTAAGGTCCTTTGGCAGTAGGTGTACCATACTTAACACAAAGGACGATTTAGCAAAATTTGCTAAAAAGTCAGATGCTGCTATCTTTGTTGGATACTCTTCTAGCTCCAAAGCTTACAGAGTATACAACATTAAGAATCAACAATTTGAGGAGTCATCCAATATAGTTGTTAATGAGCACACTCCTTGTGTTAGGGGGGATGGACCTGATCATATCTTTGATTTAGAGTTGTTTCCAAACTATTCTAAACCATCTTGTAAGAATGTTTCAGCTGGAATAGGTGCTCAAAATGATGCTGATGCTGCTGCTAAAGATCAACTGTTTGAGCTTCCCAGGCCTAGACCAAATTCTCCAAGTGCTGCAATACATCAAGCTTCCACTATTCACAGAACCGATAGTTTAACTATATCAAGGAATAATGAAGATTCAACTAGCGAGTCACCTACTGAGCCTCAAAAATCATCAGGTGATCCACCACAACACCAGGTAGAAAGAGGTAGTATTTTGAAGGAACATGCAACTGTTAATACTACTTCACAGCCAACTATTGATGATGTTTCTCATTCATTCAGTCAGTCCTCATTGAATGACTTTGAAACAGCAGCTGGACAGAGTGTTCTAGTTCCTAAGAAGAATATGTCTAACCTGGATCTATCTCTACAACTGGAAGTGATTCCTCGTCTTAGGATTCACAACACTCATCCACCTGAAAACATCTTAGGGAATGTCTCTGATGGCATGAGAACAAGAGGACAGAATCATCAAGGGAATGTCAATTTGTACTCATGCTTTTTATCTCAGATGGAAGCCAAGAAGGTAGAAGATGCCTTGAAAATCGATGCAAGAGGAGCTGCTTCAATTCAAGAGACAGAACGTATGGAACCTATGTCCGCTACCATCTGGTCAAGTACCTATAGGCACCAAATGGGTTTTCAGAAACAAGAGAGATGATAAAGGCTTGATCATTAAAAATAAGGCAAGACTTGTGGTTCAAGGATACACTCAAGAGGAAGGAATCGATTATACTGATGTCTTTGCACCAGTTGCAAGACTTGAGGTAGTTAGAATCTTCCTTGCTTATGCTGCATCCAAGGACTTCACAGTATACCAACTTGATGTCAAGTGTGCTTTTCTATATAGGGATATAGACAGGGAAGTCTATGTATGCCAACCTCCAGGATTTGAAGAGCCACAACACCCCAACTATGTGTGCAAATTGGATAAAGCTCTATATGGGCTGCACCAAGCACCTAGGCTGTGGTTTGAGACTTTGTCTCAGTTTCTTTTGAAGAATGGCTATACTAGAGGTACCATTGACAAGACCCTCTTCATCAGAAAGTCTGGAAAGGACATTTTGCTCGTACAAGTCTATGTTGATGACATTATATTTGGTTCTTCAAATGACCAAATGTGCAAGGACTTTGAGAGCATTATGAAGAAGAAGTTTGAGATGAGCTCCATAGGAAAAATAGACTTTTTCCTTGGAATTTAGGTAAAGCAATTGAAGGAAGGGTTCTTCATTAATGAATCTAAATATGTCTCTGACATCTTAGAAAGATTTGAGATGAAGGATTGTAAGCCTGCCAAGACACCCATACCCAGAAACCATAATCTTTGTCCTGACCTTGAGGGGGAGGATACTGATCAACATCAATATAGGGCAATTATTGGTTCTCTGATGTATCTTATAACCAGTAGACCTGATATCATGTTTGCTACGTGCATTTGTGCAATATATCAGGCTGCTCCTAGGTGTCTCACCTAGCTGCTGTTAAGAGAATCCTCAGATACCTCAAAGGAGCACCTAAACTAGGTCTCTGGTATCCCAGAAACAAGGATTTCAATCTTTATGGATACTCTGACAATGACTATGGAGGCTGCAATATTGACAAGAAATCAACATCAGGAGGATGTTAATTTCTTGGTGGAAGGATCATCTCATGGCAATGCAAGAAACAATCCTGTGTCTCTACATCAATTGCTGAAGCTGAATACATTGCTGCTGCTAGCTGCTGTGCTCAACTGCTATGGATTCAAAATCAGATGTTTGACTATCGATTTAACTTTATGAGTACTCCTATCCATATTGACAACAATAGTGCTATCTCCATTACTGAAAATCCGGTGAAGCACTCCAAGACTAAGCACATTGAAATCAGGTATCATTTCATTAGAGACATTCATGAGAAAAATCTAATCAATTTAATCAAAGTTGATTCAAATGAACAATATACTGACCTGTTTACCAATGCTTTTAATGAACAAAGGTTTAAGTATCTCATAACAGCTATTGGGATGATAAACATTGATTAATCTGATCTCTTTTGAAAACCTTTTTAATATGTAAGTCTTTTGTCAATACAATTTAAGCCCTGTTACAAGAAATTCTCTCTGAAATTTTCTAAGTGTAAATTTCTTCCAAAGAGAAATTAACCTTCGGAAGACACGCTCATATCTTCCGAAGCAAAATTTCTCAAAGGATAACTTTCTTCTCGGAAGAATTTTTGGTCTCGGAAGAAGCGATTGATTGTATATCAGATCTACTCCTGAAACTTACAAATTCTCCATTCGGAAGCAACTCTAACCTTCAGAAGCAAAGTTTTAGCTTCGGAAGTAAGAATTGCCTTCGGAAGACAAGTTACCTTCGGAAATGTTTTACACTCGGAAGAGAGATTTCACTGTGTAACGTAAATTTCTTGGGCCCCACACTGTAAAAAGCAAAGATTTTGTTAATGATGTCGGATTATTTAACTGATTCTTAACCTTACCGCCACTGTCATTTCATCCACTAAACCATCACATCATCTTATCCTAACCCCATTACCGCCATTCCACAATCTTTTAAATAATCTTGACTATTCAATTTTGCTCTCTTACTTGCAAATTTTACAGCCCTAGACATTTCTCCTACTCAACTTCACCCAGCTCAAATCATCCCCATTCACCTTTCCAATGGCCTTCAACCTCAGCACAACCAAGTCGCACTTCTTGATTCTTCAAGAGATGCTGACTTCTCAGATATCATCTCCTTTCTAACCCAATCTTCTTACTACATCGCTCTGACTGTAAACCCCACAATTTACTCAAACCATATGTTTGAATTTTGGGCAAACGGTAAGATTGAAACCCTAAATGGGGTTCGTGTCATTCGATCGAGCATCTGTGGCCAGGAGTTGGTCATTCTGAACAGATCATCAGGGAGCATCTAGAGCTTCATGATGAGGGCGCTCCAACGGAATTCCCCAAAGCAGATTTGGACAATTCTTATCTCCAAATGGGATATGGTGGAGACGTTAGCAGGTCAACTGTTTACAAATTTAACTTCTCATACAAATGGAAGTTCCTGCTACATGTGGTCCTTCACTGCTTGTCGAATAAATCTGGGGGATGGGATCAAATCCCATATGAACTTGGGTGCCTTGTTCATGGGTTAGTGAAATGCCTCAGCTTCAATTATTCAAGATTTGTGCTGACTACCTCATGGGAAATCTTTAGAAGGACACATTCTTCATGTATCCTAGGTTTCTCCAGCACATAATCAACTGCGAACTAGAGCAGAGTAAGCTTGTCTGTGCAGCTGCTCTGACCTCTCCTCAAATGAGCCTGACCATCTTCAAGACTTTGAAAAAAGTGTCCACCAACTTCACAGGAAGAGATACTGCACTTCTTCCAGGTATGACTGAGCCAACGGCTCCTGGTGACATCCCTATTTACCCCACAGGTGATGAACCCACACCAGCAACTACCCGCATAATGCCAACACTACCTTCTCCACCCATCACCATCACTTATCAAAGACACCCCAAACAAACCCTTGTTCACTCTACTCTGATTGAACAAGCCCCTCATGTTCAATCCAAAAAGACTAAAGTGGAAACATAGGCTCCCACTCAATCAGAGGTCTTTCCATCCTTCTATTTTGACCTCAATTTGGGTCTTGAGTCTCCTCAGTCTCAGACCCATGAGCCCATAACCCAAGCTAAAAGCCCTCAGGGTGAGTCTCTATACTCCCCTGAGCAGCTAACAAGGGACAGCCCCACCAGAGGCTCAATGCCTGTAGACATTGACCGAAGTCCCGGGTCAGTAGGTTTACCCGTACTATCTTTCACTGACCTTCTGTTTAAAACTGATGACGAGATAACATCTCTCCATGGCAATGAAGTTGATCTACAACACCTTCTCCAAGATCAATAGAGCCTGGAGAAATCCCTTTTCTCTAGCCCCCATCAGCATCCAACAACTGAGGTGAGTCCCACTGATGTGGAGGGGACTCATGTAGATTCAGCTGCCACTACAGAAGGTGCCTCAATGGACCTTGTGGATAGTGGTAACATTTCTCAAACTGAATCTACGGCTACCGAGCCCTTTGATGACTCTGAAAGAGACATCATTGAGCATGGGAAACCAGGGTGCCAAGAAACCACATCTGGTGGTGAGGCTGAACATACTAGGTATGTCACCTCATCTCCTCGTGATTCTTCGAAAGAAGATGAGGGAAGCATGCAACTCCTCATTCAAGATCTTCTTTCTAAAGTTTCAAACCTGGAATCTCAGGTTAGGACTTTAGAGGCAATATCTGCCACTCAGCAACTTGAGATTGACAAGCTGAGAAACTGACAGAGAGGTCTGTTAGGCATGTACCTATTCAGGTCTCCCTGACTTCCTCCTCCAGCTCATCTAGCTCTCAAGATGATGCTACCAAAAAGGGGGAGAATGTTCAAAGACAAACACACAAGGAACCACAGAGCTGGCCTTCTACTTCAACATCTTCCTCTCCCATCATCTCTGCGCCTGAAACATCTCAAGTCACTCTTCAGATTGATCCAAGGATGCTTAATGATCTCTACAGACTCTTCACTAAGTTTTTGTAAGATCTTCCTTTGAGCAGCCAAGCCATGATGCTGCAATGATCTACTTTGGAGAAGAAGAGCTTCAAAGGCTGACTGCACCTTCTACCACTGTGGAAAAAGTTGGTCAACCTAAGGTCCTCATGGAACCTAAGATTCAATTCGAAGGGGAAATGGGAACTGATGGCCCAGCAACTGAAACAGTTGGGACATAATTTGCATCTCCTTTAACTTCTGAAGCTGAAGTTAAAGCTAGGAAGAATAAGCTGAATCTTCGAAGCTGAAATAGAAGCTGCGGAAGGACTGTTCAAAATGTCCGAGGAACTGATCATCACAGATGCTATCCTGGAAATCGCATCTGAAATGAGCAATGAGGATTTTCCAATTGCACCTCCATCTCAAACACCATCTCTGACTCTCTCACAATCAAAAACCTCTCTCAAGAACCACCACAGTCAGGACCTTCAAAGAATAAAGAAAAAGGAAGATGACTGCGGAAGAGCTTCAAGAAGTGGAGAAGATTGAGAAACTTAAGAAGAAATGAAGACTTCAGATTGAGAAGTTGCTAGCTGCCAGCACAAAAGCATCTACTTCCAATCAGGAGGTTGTCATCAATAAAAGAAGAGAGCAGATCATTGACCAGCTCATTGAAATAGGAGCTGCCAATTAAGAAACACTCCTGCTACCATTAGAGGAGTTGGTGGATCTAGAAAAGGCAACCAGGCTGAGACTTGAAGAAGAAGCCAGATTGGCCTTAGAGGAAAAGGAAAAGAAACAGAAGAAGGATGAATTGCAGCTGAGGAGAGACAGGATAAACTTCCTACTCTCTAGAGGCTTTGATCTTCAAGAACTCTCTCCACACAACGATGATACGATCCTCTGGCTCTACAATAAAGAGCAGGATCAAATGGAGAAAGAAAGGAAGAAGGCTGCAAAAGAAAAGGCCAGAGAGAAGAAGAAGAAATAAGAAGAGGATAGGGTTACTACCTCCAAGAAGCTTACTGAGAAAGCCTGGATGAAGGACTATCTTCGGGCTCATGGCTTCTCTGGTAGGCAGGTGGGTCCTATGTCTGAAAGGACACTCCAACAGATTGTCAGTGAAATTAAGGCTGGCATCCGGATGGGGAAAAGGAAAGAGATGTATAGAAGGGTAAAAGGGATGACCTTCACTTCTTTTACCCAACCAAAACCTGAACCTTTCACCCCTGAACCCATATTAGTACCTACTACTACTCCATCACTTCAACCACCCAAACTTCCCCTTATCCATCCCAAAACAGTAGAACCTCTAAACCTAAACCTACCCAATTACCCACCAAACCATCCCTTCAGCCTTCTCAACATCTCTCCCTTAAGGAGTTTAAAGCAATCAAGATGAAGCTCACTAATTGCACTACATTGAGCGAAGTCTCTTGTGTAGAAGACTCTATTAACATCACCTATGTAGACGGATATTCAAGTTCCCTCACAAGAGACAAATTCCTTGATTTGCCTAGAGGAACTTTGGACCAGGCTGCAAGACTTTTGGCCTCAATTCAGACTCTTTAAATGAGGAATAAAAGAAGCTCAGAAGGAAACTGGTGACTCTGCTGGATACAAGAAAAGAGGACAAGATTCCTAGTCAGTCTCTTGTGCCTAGAAGGAAGATACTCCAGTGGAGGTTCGATGAACCTTCTCATAACTTTGTTGTGGAAAGAGAGAGTGGTGAAGTCAACAGACTCAATGCAACCTCTCTGTTACACTCTAGCAGATTCAACATTGCTGAGTTAGCAGAGAAGCCATTCTCCAACCCCTCCAACTCTAAAACTGCTGCACTCGTCAGAAATCATCTCAGCAGTCTTCATTTAGCTGAGTTAAACTGCAAAAGCAAAGATTGAAGAAGAGTTGAAGTTGAGAAGACAGGAAGATAAGGAAAGATCTCCCACCAAAGGTGCTACCTTTCTACAGATGGTGGAAGGTCCTGAATTGGAACCTATAGTTTGATAGGAATATGATTACAGTTCCCATCAACTAACTCTTTTACGAGGGCAACAACAAAGGGTACATGTTATCCAAGGTGACAGACTAGATTTCCTGTCTACCAAGGATCTGTACAAACTTTTCAGCACCACATCAGGGAAGAACAAGGAGGCAGACAAATATTTGCCCTCCTTGGTGCTGAAAGTTTTGAGAAGTCGAGATAAGTGAAGTTTTGGTAGTATCAACCTAGGGGGAGTTTGTTGGATCAAGAAGAAGGCTAATTCAACCAAAACTAGACCATTTAAGCTATTTTGGTGCTGCATGCAAAGGCTTCTGAAGCTTATCGTGGAACTTCCAAAGGTTGTAGAGTTCTTTCGAAGACAAAGGGAAAGTCTAACTTCCGAAGACAGAACTCTACTTCCGAAGACAAATGCATACTTCTGAAGTTCAAGACTTAGAAGAATAAAGTAAAGACCACTTCAGAAGTATGATGAAAAGAAGAAGTCTCCAAGCCTTGGAAGAAACAACCTCTTCCGAAGTATAAAGTGGCTTCGGAAGTACTTACTCTTCTGAAGCCATTTAACCTTGGAAGACACTGCTATAACCAGTGGACACAAGTATGGTCTCTGACACTCCGCTACAGACTTCTAATACAACATGGCTTCTTCCTAAAGAACCATATTGTTGACCATACTTTATTCCACTGTTTACCTTTTCATGATAGTACAGTTGCCATCTTTAGTTGGTGACAAAAGGTAAGTCAGGGACATGTCCTGACTACCAAATCTCAAATAAGACTTTATTCAAGATACCTTAACTATAGTCTTGTAGTATAGGCTTTAGCTAAAGGATCCCAGCTGGTATCAAAGTATATCCGGCTGTAGATAGTATTATATATAGGTTCTCCTTGTAACTCATAGAGGTAAGATTATCATCTGCTTGTAAGAGTCTTTGTATCTTGAGTTGAGAATCAATATATAAAAGTATCTTATTTACTTTTCATATTGTGATCAACTCTTATTGATTCTTACCCGAGTATGATTCTAGGTGAGTTTGAAAGAAAACCTTTGTGTTTAAGTGACAAACACCGATCATGCAATTTCTCACTACAAAGGTTAGTTTTACCTCAGTAGGGATAGAAGATGGTCCATAATTGATGTGAGCCATAAGAGCATGATTCTGGAATTGAGGCTTGACTTCCTCAGCATACACACTCCAGTCACATATCCCTTCTTGTTTGATCACAAGGGCACTGGCCGAAGGCTGACTGCTTGCATGGGCTTGATTAGTCAGCTGTTGTTGATTCTAGTATGTTTGTTGATGATGAGAATGATGGTACTGCTGTTGTTGATTGTTTGAGTGATAGCTTGAATTGGGCTGTGATGATAATTGATCTGGAGAGTTCCTTGAATTGTTGTTTCTTTTAGGAGCATTGCACTCTCTTGAGAAATGGCCAGTCATGCCACAGTTGAAGCATTTTACATTGGATTTGTCATATCCAAGTTTTGTGTTCTCATTCAGGCTCAACTTTCTTCCTTTTCTGAAAAATTTCTTTGCTCTCATGGCAATCATTGCCATTTGCCACTGTAGATCCATCTCCTCAACATCATCAGGATCTATTTCTTCTAAATCTTCCTGTATTAGGTGGGCAGAAGTGAGTCTTCCCCCTAGATATGCTTCAAAACTTGCAACAAAGGCATTGTAAGTTGCCTTTTGCTCTTCTGATTTGAAGTCTTCTGGAGAGGTTTGAGGAACAGTGGAGACTTTTGGTGCTTGAGCTTAAGTTGAAAGGTGATTGAATGTTGGAGATGCAATGAACCCAGTATTGTTCATTTGATCTCTTGATGAGATGAAGTCATCTTCCTCTGTGATGAAAGCATTTTCAACAGAATGTGATTCTGAAGGGAATTTGTAGGCTTTAATCACTCTTGGTCCACTCAGATTTCTGCTTCATTCATCAAGTTCCAAAGCTTCAATCTTGGCTATCATAATGTCTAGAGTGGTACTCCCAAGATCAAGAGTATTTTTCAGCATTGTGAATTTTGCTTCCAGCTTTCAGGTAGACTGTGAAGCATTTTCTTGTTAAGTTCTTTAATGTTGTATTGAACACCCATAATTTCCAAGTCATTGACCAACTACACAAATCTATGTAGTTGTTTTGATATGGATTCTCCTTTGGTGTGATGGAAGGTTTCATACTGATTGACCAACTTGTCTTTGTTAGTTTCAGCAACCTCACTGCTTCCTTCACACATAATTTTGAGAGTATCCCAAACAGCTTTAGCAGTTCCATACTTTTCCAATCTTTTCAGCACATCCATTTTGAGTGATTGAGTCGAAATTGAGTATGCTTTGAGATCAATTTTGATTTCTTATAGTCATCTTCATCTATAGTTAAGTCTTTAATTGGTATTCTAGCAGTCTTGTATAGTGCAGCTTGAGCTGTTGATAGAGTAACATGAATGTGTGGACCCTTTCATATTGAGATCCAAAATCAGGATCTACACCTGTGATATAATTTCTAAACCTTATTCTCCATTGTTTAAACTCAGATTTGTGTTTAAGCATGGGAGGTTTAGGTGTATGACCTAGTTCAAAGTAACTGTTAGAATCCATGTTGATTTGTGTAAGTATAGATTTTAAGATTGATTATGTTTGATGAGTCCAACTTGTTCAAGCAGTTCTTTCGAGGTTCAGAATGAGTTCTGTACTGATTTTCTTGCTGTTTGCTAAGTAGAGATGGTGATATCCACTACTAGCAACTTGATTATCAGATCAATCGAGTTCTATTCAGTCTGTGCGTAGATCTAAAAGAGAATCGATTGCCAAAGGTCTGATACCAATTGACTGGGTTTGAGTAAGAGTGATATTCTTACTGAGAATCGAATATGATAATCAAGTCAATGATTGAGTGGCGGAAACAAACAATCAAAGAACATTCAAAGCAAGAAAATTACTCATAAATGCTGTTTGTATTGATATATGAAAGTTGATAAGTTACAGAGAATAATTACAACAAAAAATCTCTATCTATCGCCGTCACCTCAGTACAAGGTTAACTATTCTATTTATAGGCATACAAGATGCCTTTACAAAATGACTAAACTACCCCTGACCTATTACATCAGAAACTAGTCTAAGTCTTGATCCGCATCTCTGCTTGTTCATCCGCATTGACAAATGCGGATGAGATAATCTTGATCAACATTTCCAATTGATCATCCGCATTAGTAAGTTGGTCATACGCATTGGTTAATGCGGATGAACAAATACTTGTGCGCATTTGGTTGGTCATCCGCATTTGTCAATGCGGATAAGCAAAGTCTTGTCCGCATCTTCTTTTGTTCTTCCGCATTAGTCAATGTGTAAGAGTAAACACTTGTTCGCATCAGAGTTATGTCTTCCGCATTAACTAATGCGGAAGATAACACTTGTTATTTTCCTTGCAGATCTTCATCCGCATTTCATCTTGGACTTATGGGATTCCAGCTAAGCAATCATCAACTCACCCATTGAGTTGGCATGTATGATCCTTTCAGGGTGTAACACCTTTTCAACCCATTAGGGGGTTTTGTTGTGGATGTATAATCCCTTATGTTTCAGGGTTAATCTTGCATGCTTTAGTATAAAGCTTGAATGATTTACATCAAATGGTTGATTGTGTTGTTTGGACAAACCTTAAAGTTTTAGTTTATGTTGGCTGAAACTTTAGGGTTGAAATAAGGGGTTCATTGTTGTTCTTGGATGTTGAATATATTTCTCATTATGGTGCATAACATAGCCTTGGCCTTATGTGTTTGGTTTTGGTTGATTGTTGTATGTCATGTTGGTTTTAATTCTTGTAAGGGTTGTAATTTGTGTTTTGTATTTTGGGTTGTAATTTATTTATTCATTTGGTTATGTAATAAAGATTAGTGCATTTCTTTTATTAGAAAAATTGTATTAGGATATGATTTTGTAAAAGAAGATGCACAAGATGAAGACTCATAGAAGGACACAAAAGACATGGACACTTGAAGCTTTGGATGTGGATTGAAGTGGGAGTTCATGGACACATTTTGATGTGTCATCTCTACCCTTAGTAAAAACCTTATGACAACACTTGTGATGGCAAATAAGTGTGGTCAATTTAGTGGCTATGGTTATGCACTCATGTTTGTATGTAATGCTTGTTTGGATGTTTGTTGTTTGATTGATTGTTCGTCATTTGGTTATGCATAACAAACTCATTAAAAAACTTAACAAGCTGAAAATTTGATGGTTCTTTATCATTAAGTTGTTAATAAAAAGTTATTAAAAGGATTAATGGTTTTAATAAAAGTGAACCATAGGGTACCTTGTATTTGAAAGCATGCAAATATAAGGTACATAGAGTTTTCTAAACTAACATTATGAAAACTTAATTATTTTTCAAAACAAGTTTAACACCGTCCTTTTGCACAACACTTGAGTCATTTGGAAAATCTTAATGGGATAAAGGTCACCTAACCGTTTTGAGGGAACTTGTGACTTGAGGTGGGGATACTATATTTGTGGGATAAAGGTCACCTAACCACTTATGTTGGAAAACTCACATGTGTGTGCAAGTAGGGTAACTTGATTTGCAAACTATGTTAAATGGATCACCTACAATATGGTTTACAAAGGTGTTGATGGGATAAACATGCCGACTACACATATGATGTTTTAAAGTCAATCCCATACCCTAGAAGTTGCAAATGGTTGCAATTGTCAAAATGCTAACTACCTTGTTAATTTAAATAATGGGATAAAGGTCACCTAACCACTATTTAATGTAACGTTGGATTCTAGATTTAAAATTGTGTAAACACTTGAAAGGGTTTTAATTATTAAAATATGAACAATATTGAAATTACTAAAATTGAACTTTGTTATATTTTGTAGATGGCCACCAACAATAATGATAACAATGAAATCCCGTCCGCTCACTCACTACCACTAAGGACCATTCTCCAAAAGGAGCGTCTAAACCATAACAACTTTATTGACTGCTTTCGAAACTTGAGAATTGTTCTCAAGAAAGAGAAACGATCATACATATTAGACGATCCGATTCCCGATCAACCTAGTGAGGATGATGAGGAGGCCTATAATCATTGGGTAAAATACACTGAGGACTCAGTCCAAGTGTCTTGCCTCATGTTGGCAAGTATGACTCCAGATCTCCAAAAGGAGTATGAACATCATGGAGCATACGACATGATAACCCAGTTGAAGGAAACATTCCAACAACAAGCACGGGTTGAGCGCTTCGAAATGGTTCGAGCACTCCATGCGTGTCGTATGGACGACACCCAATCTGTTTCATCTTATGTACTTAAGATGAAAAGCCACATCGACCACCTCGAAAGGCTAAATTGTCTCGTCTCGAAAGAGTTGGCTATGGATTTGATCCTCAACTCTTTGTCAAAAAGGTTTGACAACTTTGTCATGAACTATAACATGAATGGGTGGGACAAGAACATTAGTGAGCTTCACTCAATGCTCAAAACTGCTGAGGCGGCCATGGGTAAAGGAGTTTTACCCGCTCTCACCATCAATGAAGGTGGGAACAAGAAGAGGCCTCACCCCCACCCAAGGCAAATGTTGCCAAGGGTAAAGGGCACGTTAGGGGAAAGGGATTGGTAAGAGCGCCACCACCAAAACCGGCAGAGAAGAAGCAAAAGGTTGCTTCAAATGACCCATGCTTTAAGTGTGGGGAGATTGGACATTGGGCAAGAAATTGCCCAGTCCATCTCAAAGAGTTGCAAGCAAAGAGGGATGCCGGGCAAACCTCAGGTAAAATTTTTATGATTCATATTGATCTTAATTTGATCTCCTCTAACACATGGTATTGGATACCGGATATGGAACTCACATTTGCAACTTATTGCAGGGTTCAAAAGAAGTAAGGACTTCAAGAAAGGGGATGTAAGCCTCTACATGGGGAATGGGGCAAAGGTTCAAGTTGAAGGCCGAATGGACTACATCTTGAAGCTTCCAAATGGTTTGGAAGCAATTTTGAACAATATTTTGTATGCTCCTAGTTTGACTAGGAACATTATTTCTGTTGCCCAATTAAGACAATAACGTTATGTTTTGTCATTTATTAAGAATGAAATTCATGTTTCTTTAAATGGCACATTTTATTTTAAAGCTATTCCTGTTAATGGTATTTATGAATTGGTTCGTGAAAACACATTATATGATAGCTCATTGTACCAAACCACCACTAAGAAACTCAAATTGGATTTGAGTGATACCTATCTTTGGCATTGCCGTCTTGGTCATATAAACAGAAGCGTATACAAACACTTCAAAAGAACGGTCTTTTAAAAGCAAATGAATATGATTCATTCGATTTATGTGAATCTTGTTTACAAGGTAGAATGACTAAGGCACCTTTTAGTGGCAAGTCCGAACGGGCAAAAGATTTATTAGGCATCATACATTCAGATGTATGTGGTCTTTTTAAGCCAATGACTAGGTACCATGAAAGATACTTCATTACCTTTACCGACGACTATAGTCAATATGGTTATGTGTACTTGTTAAGACACAAAGATGAAGCTTTTGAAATGTTCAAAATCTTCCAAAATGAAGTAGAAAATCAACTCAACAAGAAAATAAAAATTCTCCGCACCGATAGAGGAGGCGAATACCTGAGTGATGCTTTTAGAGATCATCTTAGAAGTTGTGGCATTGTCTCACAACTATCTCCACCTGGAACACCACAACATAATGGCGTGTCCGAGAGGAGAAATCGAACTCTATTAGATATGGTTCGATCTATGATGGCTAGAAGCTCACTACCGCTATCATTTTGGGGTTTCGTTTTGCTCTCTGTGGCCCGTATTTTGAATATGGCCCCAACCAAGAAAGTGGAAACGACACCTTTTGAAATATGGCATGGAAGGGTTCCATCACTATCATATTTAAGGTATGGGGTTGTGAGGCTTATGTTAAGACTCCCACCTCAAACAAGCTAGAAAGCCGTTCCACTAAGTGCATTTTCATTGGATATCCCAGAGATTCTATGGGATATTATTTCTATGATCCATTGGAACAAAAGGAGTTTGTTTCCAAGAAGGCTGAGTTCTTAGAAGCTAAGTTCCTTACAGAACTAGCACTAGAACTGTGGATCTTGAGGAGGATCAAGAACCACAAACCGATACACTTTTGGTTGACACTAGCACTCATCATGAGGATGTTGAGAATGATCAAGTGGTTGATCAATATACACAAAACGTTCGCAGATCTGGTAGAATTAGTAATCCACCTGAAAGATATGGATTTTTCGTAGATGGATGCTATGTGGTAGATTCCGATGAACCAGCCACCTATCATGATGCAATGTCCAATTTGGATTGTGACAAATGGCTTTAAGCCATGAACATAGAGATGCAATCCATGTATGACACCAAGTGTGGGACTTGGTTGAACCACCTCTTAACTCCAAGATAGTTGGATGTAAGTGGGTTTTCAAGAAGAAAACCGATATGCATAGAAACTTGGATACTTATAAAGCTAGACTTGTAGCAAAAGGTTTCACTCAAACTCAAGGGGTTAGATTATGATGAGACCTTCTCACCAGTTGCAATGCTAAAGTCTATTAGGATAGTATTTGCCATAGCTGCTCATTATGATTATGGGATTTGGCAAATGGATGTCAAAACCGCTTTTCTAAATAGATATCTTGAGGAAGATGTCTATATGGTACAGCCTGAAGGTTTTGTCAACTCAAAACATCCTAACAAAGTGTGCAAGTTAAAGAAATCAATCTATGGATTGAAGCAAGCATCAAGAAGTTGGAATCACCGTTTTGATGAAGAAATAATCAAATTTGGGTTAATCAAAAACACTGATGAAGCATGTGTATATAAGAAAGCTAGTAGGAGCATCACCATTTTCCTAGTGTTGTATGTCGATGACATCCTACTATTTGGAAATGACATTCCAACCATGGAAGGTGTAAAATCCTGGCTTGGAAGCTATTTCTCCATTAAGGATCTTGGTGAAGCCGCCTATATTTTAGGAATAAAGATCTATAGGGATAGATCAAGGCGGTTGATAGGTTTGAATCAAAGTGCATACATTGATAAGATCTTGAAAAGGTTCAAGATGGAAAACTCTAAGAAAGGTACCGTACCTATTCAAAAAGGAACAATATTGAGTAAGACTCAATGTCCAAGCTCAAAGGATGAGCAAGATAAAATGAAGGGAATTCCATATGCGTCTGCTATAGGATCCATCATGTATGCAATGATATACATAGACCGGACATGTCGTGTGCTTTGAGCATGACAAGCCGATACCAACAAAATCTTGGAAATAGTCATTGGATGGCTGTTAAGAACATACTTAAGTACCTAAGGAGGACTAAAGATATTTTCCTAATCTATCGATCTGGGGAGGAGGAACTTGTAGTAAAGGGTCACACGGATGCGAGTTTCCAAACTGATCGGGATGATTCAAGATCACAATCAGGGTACATTTTCATCTTGAATGGAGGAGCAATCTCTTGGAAGAGCTCTAAGCAAGATGTGGTGGCATTATCAACTACAGAGTCAGAATACATTGCCGCTTCATTAGCAGCTCAGGAAGCTGCATGGCTAAAGAAGTTCATTGCCGATCTAGGGGTGGTCCCTTCCATTCAAGACCCCTTAGAAATTCTTTGTGATAACAGGGTGCGATTGCTCAAATCAAGGAACCCCGTGCACATCAGAAGACTAGGCATATTGAATGAAGATTCAACTACATAAGGGATGAAGTTGAAAAGGGAAAGATATGTATTCGCAAAGTTCACACGAATCAAAACATTGCGGATCCACTCACGAAGCTTCTTGAAAAGGCGAAGCATGAAAGTCATGCTTGTGCCATGGGGCTTCAATATTCTAGTGACTGGATTTGATCTTTAATTTCTGTAATGAGATATTGTAACCCTTTATTACTTGAATGAATTATTCGGTTATAATGATTCAACTAATATTCCTATTTTGCATGTTTAAAATCTACGAGTAAATCATTTACTCAGAACGTCCATAGCTGTTCATACTCATGGGAACAAGTATGAAGGTAATGCTATCATGAACTTGGATTGGTAGATATTCATATGGATGAATATAGAGCAAAAGGTTGCTGCCAAAGTTCATAGGTATTTATGGGACGCAAATATTGGACTGACCTGCATCTCAAATATTACTTCATGGAATCTTCCTGATTGATCATAAGTAATTGGAGTAAAGGCGAACATCATTTGGTATCCTCTGACCTGAGATACATATTGGGTCTTGATATTTACCGAATATTATACCTTGACTTAGCTCTTCCCTGTTCTGAAACATGGCAGTACATAAGTGTGAGTTCAGGTATGATATAAGGTAATTGTGAGAGACGTATGTTGTCAAGATGGGATTTGTCCCTCTTATTCTTTGAGAGAAAGATGTCTAAGGCCTGATAAAGTTAAATCAATGGAGAATGATCACTCTGTGTCTCTAGGATTTAACATGACATCTGTGACAGAAGGATAAATGATTGATTCACCTAAATCATTTCAAGTATGGTACTTGAAGGAGATGATGTTATTGAATGGCACTTAGTCATACGTATTAAGGGTAGTAAACCATTGTTAGGCGGTATTTACTGCTTGCATCAATCTTCTATGAATCTTGTGCAAGTGGGAGATTGTTGGACCTTATATGCCCAAGACACATACAAGATTGATGTGGTTAGTACGCTATGATCCAAGTCAGGTCATACCCAATAACAAGCTATACCAACACCAATAAATATTTATTTGTTGATATGATCATACAAATAAATATTGACACCAATTTAGAAAATAGGTTTTCTAAAACATTGCTTTTGTAAGAGAACAACATTATATGGATAATTTGTTCATGAGATATTATTTGTTAAATTAATTAAATGAGTTAAATAATAACAAATAAAATGTGTTAATGTTATAAAATTAAAAGAGTTTTTTTTTAATTTAATAAACATGATGGTTAAGAGTGTTCTTTTAATAAAATTGAAATGGGAGGAACCCATTTTAAAATGGAATTCGGCCGCCCTTAAGGGTGTCTTTTGGCCATCAATTAAGTCTTGGTATTTGCAAGACTTTAGCCATTCCAACACTCTTCCATTCTAGCACACTCTCTCCCACCCAAAAGCTTGTTCTTCTCTTCCTTCATTTGCTGAAAAAAAACATTTTTCAGAGCTGGAAATTCGGTTCTTCAAAGCTGAAAAATAACAAGTTTTGTTGGGCATTTTCGGTTTTAGCAAGAGGAGGATCTTGTGCTTTGGTGTTCTTCTACGTAACAAGATTAGGTGTTGGGTAAGGCTTGTGAGTATACAAGCTTGAGGATTCCCGTTTAGGAGTCTTGACATTCTAGGAGTAACATCTCTTTTCTTCTCATCCTTACTACACATCTTGTGCAAGAAGGTTGTTTCTATGCTTCCTCTATGGTTGTTTTATGGTTTGATAGCATATCATTTCACATATATTAATATGATCCTTATTATGGGGTTTTGATTGTGCTTCAAAAGATGAATTTTTTCAGAATGTAACAACATGTTTAAGTCATATTTCCGCTGCGTTTTACAAGTTTAAAATGGTTCAACTTGCTTTGATTAACATGTTGCAAAACCCAACATCCTCCAGTCGCATGACTATCATGCGTATGAACCTCAGTCGCATGGCACCCATGCGCATGGACCTCAGTCGTATACCTTTCGGCTGTAGGGCCTCCAGTCGCATGCCATTCGGTCGCATGGCTCCAGTCGCATGAGCGCTAGCTGATGCAGAATGCAGTCTTTCCCCGAACCTAATATGTAACTTTCGGCCTCCAAACCCTCTCAAACCTGTTCTAAGCTCAAATCGACCATCCTAAACCTTAGAAACACCTACCACAACACCATTCAAGCACAACCAAGCCCGAAATCAAACCCCACCTGAATCACACACATACACATACACATACACATACACATACACATACATATACACATACACATACACATACACATACACATACACATACACATACACATACACATACACATACACATACACATACACATACACATACACATACACATACACATACACATACACATACACATACACATACACATACACTACACATACACATACACATACACATACACATACACTACACATACACATACACATACACATACACATACACATACACATACACATACACATACACATACACATACACATACACATACACATACACATACACATACACATACACATACACATACACATACACATACACATACACATACACATACACATACACATACACATCACATACACATACACATAACATACACATACACATACACATACACATACACATACACATACACATACACATACACATACACATACACATACACATACACATACACATACACATACACATACACATACACATACACATACACATACACATACACATACACATACACATACACATACACATACACATACACATACACATACACACACACACACATACACATACACATACACATACACATACACATACACATACACATACACATACACATACACATACACATACACATACACATAAACATACATACGGGTTTAACATCCCACACAACCAAAATGGTTTCAAATGTGTTCTAGCCCCAAAATCATTCAAAAATGTGTAAAAGAGGGGTCCTAGAACTCACATTAACAACCCCTTCGAGTAGAGCTTCCTACAAACCCGCTTGCCTTCCACTTGTGCATTTGATTTCCAAGAAACTCTCAGTTTCAACCCGTTCTCCCGTTTCTCCACCCTTAGAATCGATTGAATGAGTACGGGAGAGGGGGAATGGGCTCCCATCCCCTGTACACCCACTCTTCCAAACTTTTCCCCTTTTTGGAAAGATTGGTCCCTCCACTTGGGCTTTAGTTCTTTTCTTTCTTTCTTTTCTTTCTTTTCTTTTTTTGGCTTCAAAGGAAACAACCGGGTGTTACAAGTATGTGGAAACCAAAAGAATTATGCAGTTTCTTTTACAATTTCCCTTAGATAGTTTCTCCTTATGGTTTTTGTTTGATATTTTCTTTTAGATAGGGCGAATGCACCAAAAAATTAGTTGGTAAACATACTACATCAATAGAGCTACAAATCCATCTTGTAGTAATTTATTAATAGAGATAGTTGAAAGAGGTTAAACATGTATGAACTGTCAATGTTTGATGCACTAAAACATGTTAGTGAATTGAAAAAAATGTTATTTACTTTGTTATTGATATCTTTGTTATGCTTTGACTATTGTTATATTGATTACACAAACACACGAGACATGAACGCATGGATTTCCTACATACGTAGAGTTTGATTCAAACTCAAAGATTCAAGATAGCTATGAAAAGCTACGCCATACCTTTCCACTATTTCTCCACCTTCAAGGCAAATTGTTGCACCATCATCATCAGACACTTTCCTTCGTTAAATCCTTCCCATCCTTTTACTTCTTGAAATCAAATGCCACCCCTCCCTCCATATCTTGACTCTCTAGGTAACAAATGATTTAGAAACCTATGAGAAGTTAATAGAATCATGGGTATGAACCCAAGCGACTTGATTTAAACAAAACCCTAGAAGAAGCTATGAGAAATTAATCAAATCAAACAATATGTGAGAAATTATATTTCTTTGTCATTAAAATACAAGCACCGTGTTGCGATGCCAAGCCCCCCTAAGCAATAGTTAGACCACTCACGTGGTGGAAGGCTCATGGGCTGTGAAAAGAGACGTTAAGTTTAGGGGTGAATAGAACCAAGTCATAGGTATTTTGATTGTTATAGTGCCATGTCAATGGTGGTCGACAATGGTTATTTGGTAGAGAACAAGTCATGGCAAGTCCAGTCTCTAAAAGTTCATGTTTGTTAATAGTAAAGGAGTTTAGGAGTGGGTAGCTAGGGCACATACATTTATTGGTTTTTTAAAATTTATTATAACTAATAATTACTTATAACTTTTAATAAATGATAGTTGGGGACCAAACTTAAAAATGACCTTATCACACAAAACATTTATTGGATGCTGGACTGTTTAAGGGATGGTCACTTACAACACACCACGTAATGAGTAGAGTGTATATTAGAATACTTAACAGATCAAATAAGGAACTGGGAACTATGCGGTTTGATACTTAGAACATAAGCAAGTATGAGACATAACAAGAACAAACAACACAAGGATAATGGTTTTCAAGAATGCTATATATTTCCCTCAAGTTCTTTACAAGTATTTCAAAGCATAAAATAAAATACAACGACTTGAGATACTTTATACTACATCCTAGAACCGACCATACTTAGAAAGCCTGCTAGAAACATCTGATCTAGACAACAACAAAATCAAATGTAAAGTCATAAGGCAGATTGCCTTTTGACTAGTGACTATGACATGCCATTGCTCACATCCTAATATATTACAAATAGGATAAAATTACATAAAGTAGAAGTAACAAACTCAAGACCTCAATGTATAGTTACCAAATGCATGGACCTTTTCACCAATTTGTATAAGTTGGTGAGTCTACATAGTTACAGTGGAAAGTGGTCCAGCTTTATGGAAAAGTACATAAGATAAAGTGTGTGTCAAAAGTCTTTGGAAGAAACTAGTCTTCACCTCTTGGCTTTGGAAGACTTTGTCTTTGAAGCTTTAGAAGATTTCACTTTTATCTTTGGAAGATGTTGGTCTTGGCTTTGGAAGATTTTACACTTAGATTAATTTTGATGTAGGGTGTAAAACTTCTTAAGTATTTCTACTCTGCACTTAAGTGCATGCATGCAGGAGAGACTTAGGATGTTTTAGGTGCATCAGCCTTACATTAAACCTTATAGGGATTAACTATTAATTTAATATAAAAAAAATGTTTGTGTTTGGTTGTAATTTTTTTTTCTAATCTCACAAGGTGCAAGATTCTTCATGCAAGACTCCTGCTCATCCCTTACTAGTGCCCGACATGATGTTCATTGTGAAACGATTCAAGATATTTTGGAGCTTAAAGAGAACATTAAAATATGTGTCATCATATTTTCTTTCTCACGAACACATTCTTTTTCCTCAATAGTGATCTATTTCACCTGAAAGAAATAACAATCACCCCATATATAAAATTCAAACATTTTGCTATCACTTATCATTTATCTCTAATAACATGCAAAATAATGGATTGTCATATATACTATTAGCTTAAAATATAAATAAAATGATTTTTGTTAGTCATGTTGTTTCTATATTTGCAATTATTATGCTTTAACTAGATTATTCTATTTCACCATCTTGGACTATTATACTGAAGTATCCATGTTAAAAAACCAAGTGGTAAGATTATTTTAAGTCAATGGCCATCAAAACTTAGGAACTTTAAATGTTTCTTTTAGTTTCTTCTATCGTAAAAACATACTTTGAGCATAGAAAGTGGTATTCGGGGAATGGCTTCCATGTGTTCCTTATTTCCCCCAAAACAAGGGGTGTGGTGTTACTAGTTTTCCCCCAATCCAATTCCTCGGGGATTTGTTCACTTATTCTTTGTGTTTAATCTTGACCTTGTGAATTACCCCCTTCATATATCTTCCCATGTTTTTTTGCATGAGCAAATCGCATTAATCTTATGTTCACTCGTGGTTCAATCGTCAAGGGTCTCACACCCCCTCTTACAAGACGCAAACTTTATAAAAGACATGAGTCTAGTTTAAGGGTACGGTTAGAGGGAATGCAGTTTTTTGATTTAGGAAAATGGATAATTTAGGAAAAAGTGAGAATTGCTTATTTAACTAGAATAATATGGTCTATGGTAATTTTTTCACAATCCCAAACTCCCAATAATTAGGTTGTCGTTGAATGTGAAAAACAGTTCTTGCCCGGAATGGTTTCAATAACTCTTTACCATCTCCGTCGGCTCTATTTACCCCTATTTAAACCATGTTAACTCAAGTGAAAGAGAGCGGTTTCATGTACCTGTATATATTAGGTGAACTTAAAAAAGTAAGAAACCACTCCTAGCAGTTGATGCTTCTCCTTCAAACAAATAAGTAGTTTCTCATTAAAACCAAAAAATATTAAGACACCACTCCTGACATACACTACTTCACCCTCAAACAAATAAAACAAGAAATTGCTCTTGCAGTAAAAGCTATTTTTGAAACCCTAACGATAAAGTTTATGAAAGGTGCGTATACAATATGCATGCCTCACAATACATCCAAAAATATGATATAAGCTACATGTAAAGCTTCATAATACATCCAAAAATCTAATAAAATTTGTATACTTGGTCATTTGAAAGCTTCATAATACATCAAAAAATTTAGATATGACTTTCTTATGATTTTGTTGATACATGTATGTCCCTAGATCATGATATGAATGTAATAGATCCTGTTTGTCTGATTCTGAGGTAATGATTGGAATGATTAATGAAATGATATTGTTTGTTTGTTATTTATAATGTTTAATATTTCATTAATGAGTCGACGTTGAATTGGTTAATTAGGTTTGTGGTTGTTTAAATTGCTACACATAATGTTATATTAATTAATTAATACATTCAAACTTAACAAAATGAAGTTCTCATGCGAATGGCCCATGCGAATGGACCATACGCATGAATAACTTCATACGAATGACTCAGTCGCACGACTGAACCAGGAGACTGGATCAGTCGTATGATTGTAACATAAGATTGGCTCAATCGCACGACTAAACACTCAGTCGTGCGGATGAATCAACCGCATGGTTCAATCGCACGACTGAACCATACTAATGGTTCAGTCGTGCGAATGAACAATACTAACCTATAAATACAACCCAATTCGTGGAAAAAAAGTAGAGCATTCTTTAATTACAATTCCAGACGTACCCTAGCCGTCCAGAAGCCTCCCAATTCATTTCTCCAAGTTCACAGAACACATTAGATCGATTCCCAATCGACTTCTAACGTTAGATTCAATTCTTGATTGATTCTTCGTGTGTTCTCACTGATTGGATCGCCAATCAAATAGGATTCCGCACTATTTAATCTGGTTTACACGCTAATCACTAGGTATTTTGTTCAAATACCAGGTCCTAACAAGTGGTATCAGAGCTTTGGCTCTTGATTACGTGTGATTCAATCAAGATTGATAAATTTTTTTTGTGGTTTTGCATTAAAACGCAATTTTTGGTGTCACGTTCCCTGCTCATCAAAGTTTGGTTTCTACGGACTTAGGCGATTAGACCTTGCGAAAATTCGAATTTTTACGGCTAAAACACGTTTAACCTAGAAAATTTCGCAAAACAGCAGCTTCAGTCGCATGAGATTCCATTCGCACGACTGGACTTCATTCGCATAGTCCAGACGCACGATTGGACCTAGTCGCATCTCCATTCGTACGATTGAACCGTTCGTTCGCATTGCTCATACGCATCTGATTAATTCGCACGACTGAGCCAATCGCTTAGTTTAACCGCACGATTGAACCAGTCGCAGAGTTCATACGCACGAATAGACCATTCGCATCCTTCAGTCGCACCAGTGACAGTTTGTTTTATTAGACTTAAAGTTATTCGCCATGGAAGATCAAATGTCAGCCTTTACTGCTGGGAAGGACTCTAGGATACAGAACCTACTGTTGCTTGAGAGTGAGGTGGGTAATCATAATAAACCACCAAAGCTCTTGACATTAGATGAGCTTCCCCACTGGAAACAACGTTTTGAGATCTACCTCAATGGAGTGGATCCGAATCTGTGGGAAGCCATCGAGATTGGATATAGTACACCGGTGGGAGCTGATAGGGTTAAGCTAACGTTAGGAGGGATGACGGACATGCAGAAAGTTAAATACAATGCAGAGAAAAGAGTTTATGCATTGATTACACAGTCTATTCCTAAAGACATATTCCACCAGTACTCAGAGAATAAGCAGTCCAAGAAACTTTGGGATGAGCTAGAAAATAGGTATGACGGGAATGCTTCATTGAAGGCAATCAAGGCTAAGGAGTTAAAGAAGGAATTCGATAACTTCTCATCGATGGGAAACGAGAGTTTAGACGACGTTATAGATAGATTCTACAATCTGATGAGTGAACTGCATACACATGGGGTGGCTACTACCATGGAAGAGAATGTTACTAACTTTGCAGACGGATTGCCTGAAAAGTGGGCTTCATTCGTGTCTAACCTTAGACAGAATGGAATGTTGGCAAAACTGGATATTAATGACTTCATTCTTAAGTTGCGAGAAGAGGCACTTAGGATGAAGTACAGAGCTCAGAAGTCTTCGTACAATCAAAATCCAGCTTTGTACAACGCCACGCCTCAAGCTAAGACATTTGGAGCACCTCTCCAGACTGCATTTGTGTCTAGCTCATCGGGTCCTTCACATGCGTCTCCTTCAGGATCAGACACGTCAGGACCTTCTTATACCCACTATATTGGATCCGAAACAAGTGATATTAAACTGAAGACCGAGAATCTCGGTAATGTGAATGTGGAAGTAGCTCGAGAGCACATGGATCTTTTGGCTGCAGTGGTTCATTCTTATGATGAACTTGTTGCTGGGAAGATTGGAAACTGCCATCTGGCAGACGAGGACTACGAGCAGGTGGACGAAATGGAGCTTGAGAGGATGGACATAATGTGGGCCTTAGCTAGTGCTGTCCGGAGGGCAAAGAAGTTTGTAAAACAAACCGGACAGAACTTAGTAGCTACTAAGGATACCACATTGGCTTTGACAAGAGCAAAGTGACCTGCTTCAACTGTGGAGAGAAGGGGCACTTCAAAAGAGAAGTGTCAAGCCTAAGAAGACGGGTAACGGGAACCCGTTCTCGTCCTTCACTCGTCAAGACAAGCAAGCTACCAGTTCTACTTCATCAAGCAAGGATCCAAAAGCCTTGATTGCTCATGATAATGAAGGACAGGATTGGAGCTTTAGGTTTGTCTCACCAGGGGAATCAACATTGCAAGTGTAGAAGATATTGACAATGATTCCGCTAGTGAAGGAGATCTAGCAGTTGAGATAGCGATGTCACATAGTGAAGAAGCAACTGCAACCGAGGTCAGTTGTAAGCCTAAAGAGGAGACTACCACGTCAGAGACAGAAAAGACAGAATCACCAGAACTAGAGACATCTGATGTTGCGTTGATGACTAACTTTTCTGAATCAACTCAGGTAAGTACTACTGACCAAATGTTTGATAATCATGCTTGTTCTGATTGTGATACTTTTAGGAATAGCATAGATGAAAAATTTGCTAGGTTATTAGATCATAATGATAACTTAGTAAAAGATTTGCAACTGTGCACTGAGGCTAATAGGGTATTAAAACAAAATGAGCATAGTTATAAAGAAAAGATAGACCTTTTGACTAAACAGCTTAGGGAAACCGAAGTAGTTGCTTTTAACCAAGCTAATGACATTAGGTATTATCTAAACTCCCTAGAAGACACTAAGAAGCAAAAGGCAGTTCTAGAAGTAGAAGTAAATTCATTAAAACAGAAACTGCACAGTTGGACTAGTTCTTCACACATAGTCCAACACTTAGTGAGAGAAAGGAACAACGGGGAGGGATTGGGTTATAAAGTGGTTCCACCACCACCTAAGACTTTGATGAACACTAAGAATAGACCAATAAATAATAATCCCATCAAGGATCATGTGGTGTCTACTCCTCTTGTTAGTGATCCAGATTCCTTATGTTCATCTATTGACTCTGGAAACAAACAAAAGGAGGCCACTTCAAAGGCAAAGGGTAAATTCCCTGTGTTAATTGGAAGGAATTTGAAATGGTTAACTTAAAGTCAGGGTCAAACAGAGTCAAATCAGAACCTAAAAAGACTTCTAAGGTTAATCTTTCACATATTTCAAGTCAAAAACCAATTAACCAAAAATAAAAAGATGTTAACAGGTTAAAACAGTTAACTTTGTTAAACCAGAGAAAACATCCAAAGAACCAGAGTCAAAACCTAGAGTGAGTGATGTTACTAGAGTGTCACACACTTCTCCACAAAGAAATTTAATCATAAAGTTGATAGCAGGTCGTGCTACAACTGTGGTGAATATGGACATATGCCTCCTATTGTCATTTCTATCAGACACCTAGGAAGAAGATTGAACCTCAGGTTTCAAAGCCTAGGTCTTCTAAGAGGAATTCTCTGACTCCACCTAGAAGAACTAGTGAACCTAAAATTCAACCTGTAAGTCAGTCGACTGTTTATCACAAACAGGCCTTGCACAAATCTGGATTATGGAAGGAGAAGACATCCTCTGTGTCTGATAATGATGACAAGAAGGAACCTGAGCTACCCTCATCCTCTAAGGGTAATGGGTGGAATTTATGATGTGTGATGCCTCTGGGAAACCAAGCCAGTAAAGGCTTAGGTTCCTACCCAAACTAATCCTTTACTTTGTATGTGCAGGGTGTTCGATACAGTGCTGAAACTACACGTGGATTGTAGACAGCGGAGCATCCAGGCACATGACAGGAAACAAGCCCTTTTATCAAACGTCAAGCAAATAAAAGGAGGGCATGTTTCGTTTGCGGGAAACAAGGGAGGCTATATCACCGCCCATGGAGAAGTGGGGAATCAGAAAGTTAAGTTTGATAAGGTGAACTACGTTCAACACTACAAAATAACTTACTTTCTGTTTCCCAAATATGTGATAAGGGATTTAAAGTCATCTTCGACAACAAGAAGTGTTACGTGCTAAAGAAAGACTACGTGATCCCAGAGGACCAAGTTCTGATGACTGCTTCAAGATATAAAGACCTTTATGTTTTGGATCTGTCAACAGCTTCTACAACGGATCATGAGGTTTAGTGTTTTCTATCTAAAGCTACTGAGAAGGATTCCATCTCCTGGCATAGGAGAATGGGACACATTAGTCAAAGGAAGATGAATCACTTGATTCAGAAGGATCTGGTGAGAGGAGTTAATGTCAAGAACTTCCAGCTTCCTGACTTTTGTGTAGCTTGCAAGAAAGGCAAACAGACAAAGAAGTCTTATACGGAAAAGAAGTTCATTCAATAGAACTTCCTCTTGAACTTCTTCACATGGATGTTTGGTCCAGTCAGTACAAAGAGCATTGCAGGCGACTTGTACTGTTTTGTGGTCACTGATGACTACTCAAGGTTCACTTGGGTAATGTTTCTGAAATCCAAATAAGAAACATTTGAGTCATTCAAGGAGTTGGTAACCACACTGGAATCTCTCTACAAGCTGAAGGTTAGACAAGTACGCTCAGACAACGGAACAGAATTCAAGAACCAGTGGATGGAGGCATACTGCAAGGAAAAGGGAATTGTGCATCAATTCACTTCTGCCTACACGCCTCAGATGAATGGCGTTGCTGAGAGAAAGAACAGAAGCTTGATAGAGACAGCACGGACTATGCTGGCAGACTCGAAACTGCCCATCCAATTCTGGAATGAGGCAGTGGCGAATGCATGTTATACACTGAATCGAGTCCTGATAGTCAAGCGCCACGGAAAGACATGTTACAAGCTACTACAAAGACGCAAACCGAATTTGGAGTATCTCGAACCATTTGGCGCGCTGTGCACACTTCTGAAGAAGACACAAGAAGGTAAATTCAGTGAGAAGGCAGATGAAGGAATCTTTCTAGGATACAACATACCGAACAAGTGAGTTTACAACAACTCAACGGGTCTAGTAGAAGTGTGGTGCAATGTTGACGTTCAGAGATATACCACACCACCTACTGGCAAAGGACCCGCCTACTTTTTCGACTATGATGGATTCTTCAAGTCCTTCAACATTCCTCTCTCTCCCTCGGATGACAAGTTAGCTACTAGAATGATGTATGATATCTTAAATACACCATCTAGCTCATAGGGAGAATCATCTATTCAGTCAGGGGAAGTAGTCGATGATAGTGACTCCTCCTCTGGAGATGAAGCTGAAGAAGATGACCTGTTCAGTCAGGAGGAACAGGTTCCAGTTCTTGAAAGTCCACAAGCATCTACAGTGATGCACCTTTGACTACGGAACCTCAAACTCCAACTACCTCAGATGCAGAACCAAATGTTCATAATCTTGGCTCTGAGGTAGCTGTTCCCACTACTCCAGGATCCCGATTAAACGTCTATCATCCCATAGACAATGTCATTGGGGATGTCAGATCAGGAGTACAAACCCGAAATCAGCTTTATTCAGCTGACTACGCCTCGGTTATGGAGAAGGGTTCATTCATGATGGTGCTTATCGGTGTTTTGTCTCGTAGTTTGAGCCAAAATATTAAGTGATGCACTAAAATGAGTCGTGGGTGAGTGCCATGCAAGAAGAACTTCTTCAGTTCAAGAAGTTAGGTGTATGGACTCTGGTTGATAGACCTAAAGGTGCTAAGTCATTGGCACCAATGGGTCTTGAAATGCAAGAAGGATGACCAGGGGTCATTATCAGGAACAAAGCTCGATTGGTGTTTAGGGTTTTCGCCAAGTCGAGGGAATTGACTACAATGAGGTGTTTGCACCCGTGGCAAGGATGGAAGCCATTCGTATCTTCCTTGCCTATGCATCGTACATGAAGATTAAAGTCTATCAATTAGATGTGAAGAGTGCATTCATTCATGGGGAAATCAGAGAAACAGTCTATGTCAGTCAACCCGAGGGATTTGAAGATCCTTATCATCGGGATAGAGTCTACAAGCTCGACAAGGCTTTATACGGGCTTCATCAAGCTCCAAGAGCTTGGTATGAGAAACTCTCGACTCATCTTGTGAAACACGGCTTTCGCAGGGGAGTCATTGACTGCACGCTGTTCATTAAAGAAAAAGATGGCGACCTATTGCTCGTACAGATCTATTTGATGACATAATCTTCGGTTCAAAGAACGAAGAGTTATGCAAAGAGTTTGAAGCAGTTATGAAGAAAGAGTTTGAGATGAGTGCTATGGGGGAGATGAAGTTCTTTCTCGGTTATAGGTGATCAGACACCAAATGGGATCTTTCTACATCAGACCAAGTATGTAGGAGACATTCTCAGTCGTTTTGACATGGAGAATGCATCTGCTGCTGGGACTCCACTTGCTACGAATCAGACATAGCACCTGATGAAAATGGAGATCTTGTAGATGCCATGGTGTACCGAGGAATGATTGGATCCCTCATGTATCTCACTGCCTCAAGACCTAATATCATGTATGCTACATGTTTATGTTCTAGATATCAGGCTAAGCCTAAGGTCAACCATCTGATCGGGGTCAAAAGGATTTTTCGTTATCTGAAGGGTACACCCACACTTGGGTTGTGGTATCCTCATGATGATGACTTTGAGCTCACGACGTATAGTGACTCGGATTACGGAGGCTGCAAGATGAACTACAAGTCTACATCCGCAGGGTGTCAATTCTTTGGGAGAAGACTAGTTACTTGGTAGTGTAAGAAGCAGGCATCAGTTGCATTGTCAACCTGTGAAGCCGAATATGTTGCTGCTGCCAAGTTGCTGTTCACAAATCATCTGGATTCAACAGCAAATGCGGGATTATGGTTTAAAGTTCTCCTCTACTCCTATTTGTGTGATAACTCTGCTGCAATTGCAGTAACTAAAAATGCGTTCCAACATCCTAAGACCAAACATATCAGTTTAAATACCATTTCATAAGAGACTGTTTTGAAAAGAAATTAATTGATGTGGTAAAAATTAATACTGATTTTCAACGCGCTGACCTCTATACTAAAGCCTTTGATAAACCACGTTTTCAATATTTGCTAGAGGTCACGGCGTTAAAAAGAAAAGTGAGGTTATTCCTGATGATGATAATGTGTAGTCTGATTAGTTTAGTTAAAGTTTTTTTTTTATTTTATTTGTTTATCTTAGTCTGTTTAATTTAAACTCATGTTATTTTGCTGTTTATTAAAATCCTAAAATAATTAAACCAGTTATGATTTTAGTATTTTAGGGGGAGAATTTGTCAGCAAGTAATATTTAAACAAAAAAAACGGGAGAAGGAGTGGATAGCCAATATAAGGTAGACCGTAACTGTGATACCAATTCAAACCCTTTGGAAAATGATAGTATACAGGAAAAAATCAAGTGGGACTGTAAAACTTAATTTAGAAAATATGCAAAGACTCAAAGTATAAGTCTTTGTAGTCTAAGCAATATAAAAGGGAGATGATAGAAAAAACTGGTAACTCCTAAGGCAACACAACGAGAGTAGACCTAGAGGTTGCTAGACCACAATGATATGTCGGTAGATTCAACACAATAGATGATTAGACTTGACTGGTGATTTCAAGATCAAACTAAGTTGTTCAACTGACTGTGGGCTTCTATCTTATCACTGGTTAACACAGTGAACACATTCAATTAAGGGGAAATGAGCATGTAAACGCCAAAATGTGTGCGGATGACCATAAATAGAGCAAAGCAAGAAAAATGAAAGACAAATGCTATAAAGCTAATGACTTATGTTGTTGGTGCATTTTGTGCAAAATAATATTAAGCTGCTCTAACAAGGAGATAGGTTGTGTGCCTCTCTGCTGTGCGATGGCACCGACCTAAGGATAAGCATAACCTAGATATTCGAAAATTCGTTGTGTGTTTGCCGCCTCTCTGCTGTGCGATGGCACTGACCTGAGGACTGGCTTCTCTTTGAAAGCTCTAAGAATAGTCTCTCCTTGTAATAATACCCGTAGACCGCTCAAAAGCTCCTGAGGAATGTTGATTACCATATAAGTATGGGATCCACAAATGTTAGTTGAACAATTAAACCTAAATAATCACCAGTTTGTGTCAAAGTATGTGTATGGATTTAAGTGGACAAACATATTGACAATCATATGGCTGCAATTCTTGAAAGTTCAAATCAATGTGGTAATCTAAGAGTTCCAGTATGATTTTCTAAAGTTGCTAACGACTCTGGATGAATACCAAGAATTGAGCATCAAAAGATTTTGATAACAAGTCCAAAATGATTTGACTTGCCTGTATGATTCCAAAATTGAATTGGTCCAGGTATGGTCAATCTAAGTTGAAGCTGTCTATTCCGGAACCAAATCCAGTAGATTTCCATCTCAGGACTTATCTCTCACAAAAAGCAAAAACAATTCTTATTTTTATTCTTTAGTTTAATTTTCTAATTTAGTTAGTCGTTTTAGTTTGTTTGTTTGTCGGACTACATCAAGAAAATCAGTAAGGGATCAACTCATTAAAAGGGTCATGTCTGAGATGACCACATGTGTTTTAAAAGTTTAAAACAGTCACGTCAAAGGTGATCACAAAGTTTTCAAGTCAAAACGATCATGTCTGAGATGATCAAATGCTCATACGTTAATTTCTACATTTAAAGGGGTTTTAAAAGTTAAATATTCAAATTAGCAGAAAATTTAATAAGTATGACCCATTCGCATGAATGGACCATACGTATGGACCATACGTATCCAATCATACGAATGAAGCCATTCGTACGAATGGACCATGAATATGGACCATCCAACGAATGGCCCATACGATTGGCCCAGTCGGACGCTTAAGGGCGGACGAGTGAGTCAGTCGCACGACTGAGATCCAGTCGGACGACTGAAGAAGGACGACTGAACCAATCGCACGACTGAGTCTCACTCACACGACTGAAGGTGCGTATGAGCTCAGTCGCACGATTGAATCTAGGGTTAGTATAAATAGATGGGGAGTCGGTCGCAGAGACTCACCACCCTCAAATTAACCCTGAATCGCACGACTTAACGCCACTCTGCCCAATTTCATTTGATCTCTAATCCCCCCGTTTCTTGATTACTGACCATATACATCGACTCTACAGGTAATTTACGGTAAAGAAGCACTCCCATAACTTTCAATTTGATGCAAAATCGGTACATTCGGACTCGCAAAAGAACCGAGACTTAAGTGACTAAATAACCTAACTAAATGACTCAAACAAAAGAAAGTAAAGATGTTAGGTTTATAAGAATGTATTGTGAGTCAAATGAACCAGACAACGATGTCTAAAACTCAAAAGTGGTGAAAAAGTGAATTTGAATTGAACAATCAGTACATCATGCGAATGGACAGCTTGATGAACTTCAGTCGCATGACTGAAGGGTGCGAACTGCTTAAACGCACGACTGAACCATGCGTATGAAGTTCAGTCGCACGACTGGTGTAACCGCATGAGGGTATATACGTATGAGCCCAGTCGCACACTCAGTGGTACGCATGGGATCAGTCGCACGACTGAACCCCATTCGCACTGTTCAATCGCACGACTGATCTCAGTCGCACAATTTCAATCGCATGACTGATCTCAGTCGCACAATCTCAATCGCATGACAGAAAGATTTTCTTCAAGTTAAGTGTTTCATGACTTTCTTAGCCAATGGTACTAACGTTTACTATCTTTGTGTAACAGATGGCGAGTCGATGGACTATGAGCACGAAGCACAATATATGTGCTCATCTGGATTTGACATCCAGAAACGCTGCTGATTTCTCTGGCATCATCACATTTCTACTGAGATCGAGGATTGCACATGCCATATCTACTCCTTGTACTCCGTATCGATCCATTCAGCAGGCCTTCTGGGAAGGCGCTACAGTTGATAGATCGTCTGAGCCTCATTGCATCAGAAGTACCATCTTTGGAGAGGCTATTACTATCTCAGAGGAGGATCTAAGGATCGTATTACAGTTGGGGGATGACACTGATTGTCCGACTCGATTACACCCCTCACAGTCAGAGGATGCTTTCTTAGAGCCAAGTACTCTAGGGACATCAATGCTGGGGTACTCAACAAGAGTAACCTCTGTCCCCAGTTTAAGTATCTTGCGCACGTGCTGCTTAAGTGCATAGCTTCCAGGAAGGGAGGTTTTGATGAGCTATCCGACCAGATACAGAACGCGTATGTTGCGTTGGTGCTGAACCACCCGTTCAGCTTCTCCAAGATGATCTTCACCTACCTGGTGGAGAACATCAAGGGGAAAGGGAAGGAAGGCTTCTGTATGTACCCGAGGTTTATGCAGATGATCATAGATCAGAAGCTTCCCTCCCTGCCGAAGGAGAAGGAGGATGCGGTAGTCCTCGAGGTGATGGATGACACTACCTTGGGGAGGATGAAGGTGTACAGGGGGAAGCAAGTGAAACCCCCTGTCAGGAGGTTGTTTGGGCATCTGGCCCGGGAGGACTACGTGGTGCCAGCAAAGAGAAAGTGGCGCCACGATGATAGTGACTCTGATGTGGAGCAGATTGCTCTACCCACTCATGACTCGGATGATGATGACAGTGGGGATGCTGGAGACGGTATGCCTATTCCACCTAGAGGCACTGTGTCTGATGTTGTCCCTCCAGTGTCCGTCCCAGCTAGAGAAGTAGCCGAGTCAGCTGATTCCATCAGGATTTTGTTCATGGTGCGGAGGAGGAGGAGTCAGATGAGGAGCCCCTAACGCGAACTGTGGGAAGCAAAGTTGTTCCCACAGAACATGGGCTAAGGGTGGTTGGTGAACACCCGAGAGACTCCGGAGAGATTGATACTGACCCAAGCTATGCACCGGGGTCAGCAGGCAGGGTTGTAGGGGGAGCATCCACCTCAACGGGGACAAGGAGGAAGAGGATGGCTAAGCCCCATGGTCAGAAGAAGAAGAAGCGTCGGTTGACCTTCATCACCACCACAGCCACCACATCCACCACAGCTACCACAACCACCACATACCTCCCACCATAGTACATATTCCATCCACCACCATATCCTTTACTCCCACATCACCTCCACCATTTCACAGACCTATCTCCACCATATCCATCACAGCTACCACAACCACCACATACCTCCACCACAGTACAGATTCCATCCACCACCATATCCTTTACTCCCACATCACCTCCACCATTTCACAGACCTATCTTCACTACAGCCACCACCACCACCACTTCACACCAAGCAGGACCTCAGCCCATCCCTCACATACTTATGGATCACCTCTACCTCCAATCGGGGTAGAGGAACAGCTGTCTGCGCTCAACAGGATGGTGATGCGCTTACTGGCTGCAGATGAGGAGAAGGCGGCCCAGATCCGCCAACTTACTGACCTGACTGCTGCACAATCCACCAGATTGCAGAGCAGGCTCGAGTTATAGAGGAGCAGGCCCAACAGATGGCTGCTCAGAGCACTGAGATAGCCCAACTCCAAGCATATAGTGTCACATCAAGCAAGAAGATAGAGGAGTTGGAGGAGGCAAAGAAGACTATCATGTTAAAGCTGAAAGGATCTAAGGAGGAGCCCTTGAAGATCAAGGAAGGGGACGAAGATGATGATGATGAAGATGATGATGAGGATGATGAGAGTGATACAGAGGAGAATGAGGAAACCGAAGGAGATAGGACAGAGGAGAAGGACGATGATGATGAAGCAGAAGGAGGGGATGCAGCTGCATCGGCCTCTGCTTCAGGTCAAGAGAAAAGGTCAAAGAACAGACAAGACCAACCAGCTTCTACTTCTGCTCCTCCAAGTGATGAGACGATGATACAGGATAAAAGTAAAGACTAGATGTTTATGTATTTATTTACTTTTGTATTTGAATCCTGTATTGAAAACGATGTATTGAAGTTTATATTAAGTTAATGCATTTCTGTTTGATTAATTACTAATGATTTATGTATGAATGTTTAAATCAAACAGATCCAAATTACCAAAGAGATGAGTTTGATGTTTCTCCCCTTCAGCAGGTCAAGACTCAGCTAACAATGATTCTTGATCTGCAAGGGATTGTTAGGAGGTCAGTGAATATACCCTGAAGAAGGGGAAATAATTCATGACCTATCAAACGAGCAACTCGCAGAGCTTTTCAAGCTAAATCTAGATGAGATAGTGAAAGATGCTCCGGCATGCGATTCGACTAGTGACGAAGAGCTCAACGATGTTGATGAAGTCGAGATCGAAGATGTCACTACCGAGGATTACCCTCAGTACGCTGACAATGAGGGTAATGGGGTCCCCAATCTGGGTGAATCCTTTGTCAGTGATACTTTTGAGGTGTTGAACAAGATGGAGCAAGAAACAGAGAAAGCAGTAGGAACAGCCCAAGCCTCAAATGATGATGTCGACATTCGAAAGGCTGAGTGGGCTGCATGTTTTGAAGAAGTTAGAGCCCAACGTGCTGCACCAAAGAAGGATGCCTACACCAAACTCTACAAAGTCAAGAAACATCACAAGGTGTCAGGAAGGATCATAGCATGGGCGTATTTTGAGGATTTTAATGCTTATGCGGCTAAGAGAGAACAGGGCACAAAGTACTTCAGATTCCCACATGATCTGAAGACTCTACCAGGTTTTGAGCTCAACCAGTTGGCTAAGCTAAAGCTTTTGTATGCTGAACCGAGGAAGATGTCAGGCTGGTTTGAGGCTGCCCTAAAGAAGGAGTACCACACCAGATGGGTTAACTTCAGACCCCAACAACCTACTAGGTATATCAGAAGGTCTGAGGTTGATGCCGTTACTGGCAAGCCCAAGATAGTGCTGAAGTGGAATCCTCCACGCACAATGTCAAGAATCCCACTCAGGGAAATGCCACAGGACTTCACTCCACATTTTAAGTGGTGGTACTGCGATTGGAGAACAGCTGAAGCGGTCATAGTCCTAAGCAAAGAGGGACAAATGGATACGATAAGGGTATTCGACCCGATGTGGCTTACAAATTGTCGGATAATGATGTCTATACGTTATACAAGTGGCCAGTGTTCTATGATACGCAAGATATTGTACAAGCCCTCCAGTTCCAGAACGTTATACGACTCTGCTTCACGTTCGAGATTCACACGGGAGTCACAAAAGAGGAGAAGTACAAGAAATACAAAGAGGTTATGCAAAAAACAAGAGATTAGAGAGATCTAGGTCCAAGAGGGAGTTTGTTGATACATGTATGTCCCTAGATCATGATATGAATGTAATAGATCCTGTTTGTCTGATTCTGAGGTAATGCTTGGAATGATTAATGAAATGATATTATTTGTTTGTTATTTATAATGTTTAATATTTCATTAATGAGTCAACGTTGAATTGGTTAATTAGGTTTGTGGTTGTTTGAATTGTTACACATAATGTTATATTAATTAATTAATACATTCAAACTTAACAAAATTAAGTTCTAATGCGAATGGCCCATGCGAATGGCCCATGCGAATGGACCATACGCATGAATAACTTCATACGAATGACTCAGTCGCACGACTGAACTAGGAGACTGGATCATTCGTATGATTGTAACATAAGATTGGCTCAGTCGCACGACTGAACACTCATTCATGCGAATGAATCAACCGCATGGTTCAATCGCACGACTGAACCATACTAATGGTTCAGTCGCACGAATGAACAATACTAACCTATAAATACCACCCAATTCGTGGAAAAAAAGTAGAGCATTCTTTAATTACAATTCCAGACGTACCCTAGCCGTCCAGAAGCCTCCCAATTCGTTTCTCCAAGTTCACAGAACACATTAGATCGATTCCCAATCGACTTCTAACGTTAGATTCAATTCTTGATTGATTCTTCGTGTGTGCTCACTGATTGGATCGCCAATCAAATAGGATTCCACACTATTTGATCCGGTTGACACGCTAATCACTAGGTATTTGTTCAAATACCAGGTCCTAACAGATTTGACTATACAAGAAACCACTTTTGATAAGGGTTGATTCGTTAATTGTATTTATATATACAATATTTATACATATAATATAGATACAATACTATTATAATATTTTTATTGAAAATAAAATTATTCATACATATTAAAGGGAAGGATCTCATACCCTTTAGTGTACAAAACAAGAACCTAATACCACAGAGAATATATATAAACATACTAATCATTTAGGGTACCATTCTAAAAAAATGCATATACACCACCTTGAAAATTGAAGGTATCCTCTGATCCTCATTGGGACCTCATTCTTCATGTGGGTTGTTAACCCGGAATCTCCTTTGACTACATCTACATTCCCCTCACGATGCACGTTATGGTAACGTGTTATTTGTTTCAATGTTGACCGCATCACTCTGCAGATATGATGGATGATGCAAGACTTCATTTTCATTAACTATTCTTATTAGATGAAGGGCTATCTTTTGGATCGAATCTAAACTTTATGAGTAATTTCAACACCCCATACCTATAAAGCTGCTTGTTTCTTTAGTAATATGGGTTAGGCCATCCACCTACAAAACCAAACAAGTATTAGTTTCGTATATTATAATAAATTATATAATATAGATAACGTTATAGAAAACATCCTTTACGTTTATTAAACATTTCAAATTCTATCCTTTGTCTACAAAAAGCACTATTCTCATTCTATATGTAAACAAATTAATTTAGATTACATCCTTTATGCTAATTACCATTTATGTTCATTATTATCTTTAGTCACATGAGTACCATGTGAGGGAAAAAAGGTAGTTTCCCAATCTTTCTTTATCAAAACCTCAATATCTTTCCATACCCTAACTTTTCTTGTCCAAACCTTTTCTTGTTTAGACTATTCTAACTATTATGACTATTTCCTTTCTTTTTTGTTTGTATTATCATATCAATTGAAGCTTTATCTGATTGTTTGATACCAAAATAGGCACTTTTCATTTTCAAAGTGAAGATGATGTCTACAATATCAATGAAGTATATGGTACATAGCCCAATCTTTTCACAATGAAGCTACATCAAGGTGATTGTTTCACAAAATTACTAGAATGAACATATCAAAATGGGAAAGTAAACTACTTAGAGTTTTTAAATAATGATAATTTTTCTATGGAAGAATTGGAATCCATTATTCAATATATAAGTTATTTAACTGAATTGGGCACTTAATTCCATTTTGTATTACCCCAAGGTGATTTAGATAGTGAAATGCATATATCGAGTAATGATTCTGCATGACCGTTTGAGGGGTTTGGTTAGTTACCACACAACACACAATAAGGAGAGAATGATTTAGAACACTTAATAGATCAAATGGGGAACTAGAAACCAGTTACAATAATACTAAGATACACAAGTAATTGAGAGACAGAACAAGAACAAATAACATATGTGCTTGGTTTTCAAGAAAGCTGTATATTGCTCTCTAGTTCCTTGCAAGTGTTACAAAGCATAAAGAAAGATACAAGGGACCAGAGATACTTTATACTACATTCGATAGCCAATCATACTTTGAAGGCTAGTTGGATACATGATCAAGACAACAACAAAATCAATTTAGAGTCAGAAGGTAGATTGCCTTTTGAATAGTGACTATGACATGCCAGAGCTCACATCCTAATATATTACAAAAAGGGTAAAAGTACATAAAGTAGAAAGAAACAGACTCAAGACCTCAATGTACAGTTTAACAAAAGCATGAACCTTTTCACCAACTTGTGAAAGTTGGTGTGTCAAATAGAGTTGTAGCGGAAAGGTGGACCAGCTTCATGGTAAAAGGTGCATCAAATTAAGCATGTACTCAAAAGTCTTCAAAAGAAATCTATCTTCATAAACTAGCTTCGGAAGACTTTGTCTTTGAAGCTTCGGAAGGCTTCATGTTTGGCTTCGGAAGATATTGGTCTTGGCTTCGGAAGATTTCACAGTTAGAATGTTTTCTAATGCAGAATATGAAACTTCCGAAGCATTCTATTTCAGTACTTTGTGCATGCATGCAAGATAGACTGCTTGGATGTTTTAGATTGCATCAGCCTTATATGAAACCTTGCAAAATCCCCCTAGGCAGATGCTACCTAAACATTTGAAGACTTTAGATATTCACAGTCCTCATTATGATAATGACCATGCCTTTCTTCATATGATGGTGTGGATCATTCAAACTCTCAAAATGTCTTCTCATCTCAAAGAGATCATGCAGAGGTAGGTCAAACATGTCTTGCCATGTGTAGACATCTTCAACACCTTGATCTCTAATGACATGCCATCTTTCTGGATTAGTAGAGTAAGTATAGGACAAGATGGGTCTTCCTGATGCTAGAGGAGCTGCTTGGTTTGGAGTTGGTGGAGCTCCCTCTTGTTGCACATTCTCAAGATCATCTAACTCATCTTGAGATTTAGAGATTGATGCCTCTTTCTTCTTCTTCTTCGACTTTGGTTTAGAAGCCATCCTTTTTCTCCTCTTTGAAATTTTTAACTGAAAAGACTGGTCTGTAACACCTTTTTGATCATCTTTGTCTTGCTCAGTTGGGTTATCCTCTCTTACAGGTTCAAATTGAGAGGGGACAGAACCCTGTTATGGATTAGAAGATGAAGCTTGCTGAGACTCGGCAGGAGGTCCAAGTTGTGTTGTCTCAAAAGGTTCAAGCATAACCTCCATTTCTTGAGGGACTTGACTTGGTGGGGAGTATAACTCAACAAGTTCTCCTCTTTTAACCTTTTTCTTGATCATCCTAATGTGCTTATCCATAGTAGATAGAGACATAGGGCCAAGTCTCCTTCCGGAGAATCCATACAACTTCAGGAAGCTCATCATCCTCTGCCTATTACCAAACTTCTTCATGCTCTTTTGGATGATGGCTCTTTCCTTTGCAGCCTCTTCTCTCATCTTTCTCTTTGTTGTCTTTGTCTCTTTGAGTACTTCAAGTTCAAGATACTTAAACTCTGTGTACTCAAAGGACAAGGAAAGCAGTGCATCTGCCTGATATAGGGATGTGGAACTTAGGTAGTTGATCATATTGATCCTATCAGTTTCTTTGTCTACCGAGGTTCTTATGGAGCCACAGCCTCTTGTTCAGGACTTTCTTGAACTGGTGAAAGGGTAGGAACATGTTTATAGAGCCTTTTCAGCCTCTTTTCTTCCTTAACTTGAAGAAGCAATCTTGCATCCTCTGTCTCCCTTTCTCTTGACATTTCCATGTCAACTACTTCATTTAATTCCTCTAAGGGGAGGGAGGTGATATTATCAATATCATAGTTCCTGGTCTGTAAGTAAGCAATACTGACTGCCCTCAACTCATCATTCTAAGTGTTTGGTCTAGGAGCAGCCCTAATTGCAACTTCCATGAAGCCAGTAGACCCAGCAGATGAACTTTCTCCCTTTAGCTTCCTTTTCCTCTTTCTCTTCTCCTCCTCAATCTCCACAGGATTAATTTTCCCTTTTCCTTTGTCACTCACAGACCTTTGTGACTCAGGGTGTGATAGGGCTCTTCATTGCTTGGAGTAGCATCCATGCTCTAACCAGAGAGAGGTTGAGATAAACCTTCACCAGTAGGTGTCTCATCAAAGGAATGGATCTTGAAGTAATTGTAGGTGTGATAGGGCTCCAAGGTTTAATCACTGGCCTTCAGTCAAGGTTTTCCCATTAAAGCTAATCTCAGGGTCTACCTTAACATCTAGTTGACCAATGACATTGCCTAATTGCCTCTGTCTCCTTCTGTGGCTGAACTCTTTAGTAATCCTGTCTTGAATCCTTTGAGCCAACTAGTCAGCTTGTCTAGATTGGCTTGGATTGACAAGTGGCATGTTGATAAGGTCAAGACCTTCATAATAGTTCAAGGTTTGAAAATTGAAGACTTCTTGTTGCCCTTGAACTCTTTGAAGAATGAGGGCTCTTCTGTTAGCATCATACATCCACCCTATAATGTAATTGGAAGTTCCTTAAGGTGGAGATGAAACCCTATGATGTATTTGGAATGCCTTCCTCAAAAAGACTCTGAATGAAAGAGTCGATAAAGTCCACATCAATGTGAACTTGAGGAAGTTCCTGAGTATGGATAGTTGCAAATGAATATGGTGAGTCCTCAAAGTCCATGCTATGTGAAGAACCCCCAGGTTCTGTAACTGTAATGACTTTCTCCCCCTTTTGGTAGAATTACCCTCTTGCATAGGTGAGCTAGGAGTTAGGTCAATCACATTCACAGGTTCTTATGTTTTTGGTCGAGCTATTCTTAAAGGTCTCCCAGCTAGATTCTCCTTGAGATAAGAAATCTCAAGTTGTTGATTATTGACCCTGTTGTGTAAGGTAGTCACCTGAGATTCCAAGTGACTGACCTTAAAGACTAGATAGGTGCATGTTTTTGGCAGTTTTTACACCTTTAGCCTCAAATTCCTCTCTTCTTCATCAAAAGATTCATTTGGGGATGAGATAATTAGACCAAAGTCCTCAGTCTCACCACTAGCATGATGTTCTTAGCTGCTGGTTTTCCTCTATCCACTGACTACTTCAGATGGAGTATTAGTGGGCTGAGTTGCCATGGATAAGGTCTCAAAGATGTAATCACTTGTAGAAGTGAGAGCCTCTTCCATATTGACTTCCTAAGCAGAGTCAGGAACATCCACCTTAGTAGTGGGTAGATGATGTGGGCTAGCAAAGGGAGAAGTAGGAGCACTCATCTCTCTTTGAGTGGGGGAAGAGAAGAGAGACTCATGATACTCACTAAATCCCAAGCCTTCATCTTTATAGAAATCAAGGCTAAGGATTGGTTGGTTGAGATCTAAAGGCTGGTGATGGTAACTTTCCGCTAAAGGTTGTTCCCTATAGTGTTGAGACTCAGAGTGAAGGCTTAAGGCTGTTGGGCTAATGAGCTCATCAATCTTAGCATGAGGAACCTCAGGACTGATAGTTAAATTAATGGGAGTGGTTTCTCCTTAGGAGAAGTGGGAGCTCTAGTATCCACTTACTCTTGTGTGGGTAGTAGTATGGGTGCCTGCACAAACTGAGTAACTTGTGCATGGGTTCGTTTTGATTTTCTTTTGTAAGTGAGGGTGATTTGTGGCTGTTTTGGTGGTTGAGAGGTTAAAGGTGTGGGTTCAACACTAGCTTGTGTTGGTAGGTTGTCACCTTGAGCAATGAGCTCTAACATTTTGGGGACAAGGGTTGTTTCTACCCCAGAGAAGCCAACAGTTGGGTTCTTCAAAATTTTAAAGATGTCGGGCTTCATCTATTCGAACTTAATAATATTACTTGTTTCCCTCAACTAGGAGCCCAGTTGACAATTGAGAATATGTTAAACATATCTAGGAAACATATAATATGTTAGGATCTCGGCATCTAGTTTGATCAATTAGATTGGATTTGCAGCAGAATGAGCTCACGAATTAACAAATTTAAACAAGAATACACTAAATTTATCAATGAAACAGTGTTTGTTATAAAGAGAGAATTTATGCCAAAAGGAATATATTCATTCAATACACGCTTCGGCTGGCTTTTCGCGCACTGTTACAATTAGGTCATCTTTCCTTTTGTAAGGGAAGCTGACGTCAGCTGATGTCATTTGACAGTGACATCTAAATGTTATTTAACTACTGAAAGTTAACACAACTACTAAAGATGTCAAACAGCTGACATCTTCTTACAAAAACACCAAGTGTTAACTATCACTACAACTACTGAAAAGAAACTACTGAAACAATAACGACTGAAGAACATGCTCTTCAGTCGTTTTACAAGTACTGAAATAGAAAAGAAAACTACTGAAAGGAAACCATCACAACAACTGAAGAATGCTTCTTCAGCTGTTGTGACAAACTCTGAAGGCTTCAGTACTTGGACTTCTTGAACTTCAGTTGTTGTCATCAGCTGATGTCTTCAGCTGATGTCTTCAGTCTTTGTACTTCAGCTGTTGAAGTCTTCAGTACTTTAGTCTTCAGCTGTTGGTCTTCAGACTTTGGTCTTCAACTATTGAACTTCAGACTTTGGTCTTCAGCTGTTGAAGTCTTCAATACTTTAGTCTTCAGCTGTTGATCTTCAGACTTTGTCAAACAGCTGATCAAGTCTTTAGCAGTTGTTATGATGTCTTGTGGGACTTAAAGGTTTTTCTGATCTGGCTCATTGGTTCTTTTGGTCCAACAAACTCCCCCTGAACCAATGCAGCCAAAACCTTTAAGCTTATTGAAGATGTCCCACTTATTATGGCAGAAAGATTGGTCTTTTTGTCTTCTAGATCAGCTCAGAAGTGACCCTTGTAAGCACAGGCCTGGGAAGAAGTCTCAATGATTTGTTGGCAAAGGATGGATGGGAACTCTGTCTTGGGGAACTGGACACAGAGCTGTTACCCCATCCATGAGATCTACTTCCCAAATATGAGTCTGTAAGACTCCCTTGTATAGGCCTCAAGGAAGGTTACTTGTTCCTCCATGGTAAGCTCTTCTGCTTCTCCTTTAAGAATGATTCTGGCCCATAGTACTCAGAGAGGTATTTGACCTGCTTCCCATTTTTTAGCTCCACAGTTTTTATGATTCTATATGCGAATTCATCTGGGTGAATACCGTCTAAGAACAACTGGAGCTCATTCTTTCTAACTTCCTCAAGCCTCCTATACACTAACCCCTTTTTCACCACTTTATTCCCCAACATCTTTTGTGGGGTCAGTTTAGCTTTATAGGCTTTCTTGAAGTCATCTAGGATCTCCTAAGGTGATACTACAAAGGCCAATGAGATCAATTCATCTACAATCTTCTTTACTTGGCCAATGTATCTCTGTGGAATATTTTTCTCTTGAATCCTATGAGACACCCTGGGATCAGGCCAAATCCTCACTCTCTCTTTTTGATATTGAAAGGTATGTCTGAGAGTGTATAATCTCTGAGCATGTTTCTTCATATTGATGATTGAAGATGTGGCAGTGTATGCTTTGTCGACTCTTCTCAACAATTCCTCATCATGTTGTTTGTGAAGCTCTTCTCTTCTAACTTCACTTTCACAATTTGCCTTTGAGATTCAGGAGTAATTGTTGGAGGGTGACTTATGGCCTTAGGCAACTGTATAACAACTGAGATTGGCTGCCTGTCTTCATCTTCATCCTTATCTTCTTCTTCCTCTTCTAGCCTCAGTACCCTTCTCTTCCTCTTCTGGGGTACATCATTGGCTATTGGTTTTGTGGGTAAGGGAATTAGTTTAGTGGGTTGTGATTGTGGTGGTTTTGGTGTGGGAATTTTGACAGAATGTTCTAGCATTTTGGATGTAAGTGAGGCTTTAGATTGTTTGACCAGTTAGTCCTGCTCCCAGCACCAGCTTCATTCAAGGCTTCAATGACCAGCCCTTTGGTATATACTTCAAACGAACAGATCTTGGTGGTTATTGCCAAGATGTTATCCTTGGACCATGACTTGATTTCAATCAATGATCGTTCAAGATACTTAGCTATGAACCCGATCATGATTTCCAGCCTTTCCCTTTCCAACACACTGTAACTTGCCCATCTTGCTTGGATTTCTTCAATCTCCAATCTTCTAATTTTTGAGTCAAGTTTTTTAGTTTCATGACCTTGCCTAAACAGCTGATCAATGATGTTATCCATTGATCGGCTGTGTTGGGCATCAGCCTCCTTCACCATTTCCTCCAACTCCTTCTCCTTCTTTCCACTCTTCCTTTACTTGTATGTGACATGAAAGTCTTTAGTACTTTCAGTCACTTTCTCCATTTCAGCTTCCTTCTCCTTCTCCTTCTCAGTCTCTACACCCAACTCCTTCTCATTTTCCACGTCTATCTCTTTTCCTTTCTCTTTCCCATCTTCAATCCTTTTTCGTTTTGCTTTCATTGACTGAATCTCCCCCTTTTTGGTTGCATTGGTTGCAAGGGTTTGATTGTCAGAAAGCCTTTTGCTCACAACCTCCTCTATAAAGGTTGGATTACCGAGGGAAGCCTCTCATCAAGGGTTTTAATCACTATATCAGTGATAATTGGTGTGATGAGAGGTAAGGAATTTTGAAGGATAGCAGCTATTTGCTCAGGGGGTTCTGTCCCTGAGAGATAGTGCCAAAAGTAGAGGCAGGTGGCTGAGTGTTTTGGAGTGGCTCTGTGTATAAGAGACCCTCAGAGGAAGGTGCCATCTGTTGGTGGATTGGGGCAAATGGACTTAGATCCTGAGACATTTTGGCAATCAGCTCATTGAGTCTGCTTACCTCATTCTCTAGGATGGTATTTTGGGCTAAAACATCATAGAAGAAGCCCAGGTCATCATCAGTGTTTGCTAAATCACCTGACTTCCTGATAGAATCAGGATGTACATGCTCTGAGTGTAGATCAGTAGTAGCATGTGCCCCTGTTCTTGGTACTAGGGACTTCCTGCCTCAGGACTATGTCCTTCATTGGCAGTTGCCTCTGGTGAGGTCTTATGGATGGTACCAACTGCATCCTGATCATATGCTAAAGCAGAAGAAGTGGCAGCCTCACCAGATGTTCTAATCTCCGTTTCTACACTGGGAGATGGAACAGTGTAACCCCTATGCCGTGGGTTATCAGAAGCATTTGGATCCTCCCCCTCAATAGTTGAGGCTATCCCAGTTTTGATTGGTATCTGGGGTGGGCATGATGAACGCAACTGAGTCAGCACTTTTGCAACTATTATGGAAGGACTTTGGGGGGCGGCTGCAGTGGGAGATGGTGTAGATGAAGTATGCACCCAGGGAGAGTGGTGCGTTTCAATGGCAACCTCCTCAAATGAGGAAGGTTCCAGATGTATAGGTGCCCTGAATGTGGTTGCTGCAGGCTCCTGTTGAGTGGAAGCCTGAGCGGTTGTAGCAGGTTGAGTCATGGACATAACTGGGGGGTTATAACCAGTATGTATTTCCTGTGTTTGTGGTACAGGGGCATCCTCAGGGGACTCATCTCCCTAAGCAGCCTTTTTGGGTTTCTTGTGTTTGAGTTTGTGTGGGGACTTTGGATTTGGAGGTGGTGGCTGTGAATTCCAGCAGCGTGGGTTTTCGCAGCTCGGCAGCCTGTTTGAGTGACTTGTCTGAGTTGTGCCTGGAGTATACCTCAGGCAATACAGCCATGGCAGGGACTCCAAGGCCAACAAATCCCTTAGCTTTCAGCTGGTTCTCTATAATGGCCATTATGAACCGAGGATATAATATCCATCGGTTAGCAATAGGTTTTGAGGCCATATCCTTAAGTTCAAGAAATATTATTTCAGAAAAATTTAAGTTTTGTTGCTCAAGGATAGAGAAGAATACCTGCTGCCACTTGGTTGACATTTGATCCCAAGAAGAAGTCTTAGGGGCTAGGCAGACATTCACCATATGAAAAATAAGGCATTTAGCGTCATGGAAATGCTTCTTTAGGATGGTAGAAGCACTGAGGTTACCCTAGTATCCATGTTGGGCAAATAATAGATCAGTGGTGTCCTTTGAATATCCAGCGGGGAAGGTGGCATCATCCAGTTGTAAGGTTTGGTGAATGATTGCCGGAGTGATGACCACCTTACGGTAGTTGACGAACGACTGGAGAGACTCGGTGTCATTCTCCCCAGTGGTAAGGGTGACGTTCGTCCAGAACTGATTTTGGGATTCGACATAAATGGTAGGATTGATAAGGAAGGCCGTTTTGTATGGAGAATGGATCATTAGATCAATGGCATTATCAAACTTCATCCAGAAGGGTGATTTGGTAAGGTAGGCAACACAGTTGTGTCTTGGTTTAAGCTGCATGGTCGCCATTAATGTGAGAGAAGGTTCGGAGTTTTTGAATGTTAGGTTTGAGATAATGAAGCTATGTAGGATTAGGTAATTCTAGGGTATGGGTTATAAAACAACTGAAGGGTTTGGTGTTAATCATCAGTAGTTTTAAACGACTGATGACGTGGTATTAACCTTCAGAGGTTGAAACAACTGAAGTCTTGGTTTTAGGCATCAATAGTTATAAAACTACTGAAAACCATGGTTTTGACTTCAGATGTTGGAAGCAACTAAGGACTTGGTGTTAGTCATCAGTAGTTGTGGAACTACTGAAGAGATGGTTTTGTCATCAGTTGTTGTAAATGACTGAAGACTTGGTGTTAGTCATCAATAGTTGTGAAACTACTGAAGACATGGTTTTGCTTCAGTTGTTTAAGATGAAACAACAGTTGTAAAACAACTGAAGAGAAAATTTTCATCAGTAGTTTCATCAATTCTTAGCTTTTCAGCTGTTTCATACTGTCCTCAACACTTACTCATCAGTCTTTTCGCCTGTTTTCAATTGTGTCATAGGACATCTGTACTTATCTGTTTTTACTAACAGCAGTAGTTATAACTACATCAGTAATTTGGAACAGAATCAGTACTTATTTGTGACATGTTTACTAATGATCATGACAGGATCAGGGATCTCAAGTTTGATGGATTAGAGTGTAACGCAGTGGAATAAGAACAAGAATTAGACAAATTATAGCAAGAATTTGATATTCGTATGCATTATGAACAAATACGGTTGTAAAGAGAGAATATAATTCTGTGAAAAGGAATGTTTCAATAATATCAAATGTTTCTGCTCAATCATTCACTTATACAATAAGGTTGACACTCCTTATATAGAGTGCAATCACTGTTGATATCACGAGATAGTGACATCTGGCAGATTTATTACAAAAATAACTAAAACTTAACAAACTACTGAAATGTTCACAACTACTGAGAACATATCAGAGTGCTAAGTATAAAACATAAAACTACTGATACGAAACTTTTGAAACTACAACGACTGAAGAACAAGCTCTTCAGTCGTTTTACAAAACTACAGAAAGGAAAACATAAAACTACTGAAAGGAAAACTGTCACAACTACTGAAGAAGACCTCTTCAGCTGTTGTGACAACGACTGATACTTGGTCTTCAGCACTTGTCTTCAGACTTTGTCTTCAGCACTTGTGTCTTCAGACTTTGTCTTCAGCACTTGTGTCTTCAGACTTTGTCTTCAACACTTGTCTTCAGCACTTGTGTCTTCAGACTTTGTCTTCAACACTTGTGTCTTCAGACTTTGTCTTCAGACTTTGTCTTCAGCTGTTGTGGACTTCAGCAGTTGTTGTGACGTCTGTAGGACTTAAGGTTTTTCTGTTCCGGCTCATTGGTTCTTTTGGTCCAACAGATCATCAGTACTTGTTTACTGAGATCATCAGTAGTTGTCACTTATTCTAGCTGCAGCATACCAAGCCTTAACACTAGGTTTTGGAAAGTTGAACTATCCAAAGGCTTAGTAAAAATGTCTGCAAGCTCATCAGCACTAGGCACAAACTTTGGATCAATCAGACCTTTTTGAAAATAGTCCCTAATAAAATGGTGTCTGATCTCTATATGTTTGGTCCTAGAATGCTGGACAGGATTCTTGACAATGCAAAGAGCTGAAGCACTATCCATTAATAATGGAGTCTTAGTCTTTGTAATGCCATAATCCAAAAGTTGGTTCTGAAGCCAGAGTACCTGAGATGTACAACTTGCAGCAGCAATGTACTCTGCTTCAGCAGTGGATGTAGAAACAGATGTTTGTTTCTTACTCTGCCAAGAAATCAAACAGTTGCCTAGGAATTGACATCCACCAGAAGTTGACTTTCTGGTTAACTTACACCCTGCATAGTCACTATCAGAAAAAGCAACTAATTTACAAGAGTGTCCAGTGGAATACCTTAAACCTAGAGATTGTGTACCTTGCAGATATCTAAAGATCCTCTTGACTGCAATCAATGAGACTCTTTAGGAGCAGCCTGAAATCTAGCACAAACACAAGTTGCAAACATGATATCTAGTCTAGAAGCTTTTAAGTACATCAAGGACCCAATCGTACATCTGTAAAGTGTTTCATCAACAGCTTTACCTTTCTGATCTGCATCTAGTTGAGTGGTGTGGCACATGGGAGTAGAACAGGGCTTACAGTTTTGTAAATCAAACTTATTCAAAAGATCTTTTGTATATTTAGACTGATGAATGAAAGTCCCATCAACCTTTGGTTTGATTTGCAATCCTAGAAAGAACTGTAATTCTCCCATTGCACTCATTTCAAATTTCTTTTGCATTAATTTAGTAAAATCATCACACAACTAGGGATCAAAGGATGCAAAAATAATATCATCAACATAAATTTGAACAAGTAGCTTATGTTGATCCACCTTCTTAATGAACAAAGTTTTTTCTATAGAGCCTCTAGTGAAATTATTTTGAAGAAGAAAATTTGATAATGTCTCATACCAGGCTCTAGGAGCTTGTTTCAACCCATAAAGAGCCTTATCAAGCTTGTATACCCAATCTGGATATCTATTATCCTCAAAACCTGGTGGTTGACACACATAAGCCTCTTCTTTTATTTTACCATATAAAAATGCACTTTTAACATCCATTTGAAAAACTTTAAGATTGTGGAATACAACATAGGCTAAGAACAATCTAATTGCCTCCAATCTGGCTACAGGAGCAAAGGTTTCATCATAATCAATACCTTCTTTCTGTGCAAACCCCTGAACAACCAGTCAGGCCTTGTTCTTAACAATAAGCCCATTTTCATCTGTTTTATTCCTAAACACCCATTTAGTGCCTATTGCACACTTACCTGGGGGTAGAGGAACCAGTTCCCACACTTGCTGCTTGTTGAACTAAAGTAGCTCAAGCTGCATGGCTTTAACCTGTCCATTGTCCCTTAAAGCAATGTGATAGTTCTTTGGCTCTTGCTGACTAATGAAGAGAGCATAGAAGCAGAAATTGGACAATTGACTTCTTGTTGAAACTCCAGCATTGATAGCACCAATGATTTGAGACATTGGGTGATTCTTCAGCTCTTGATAAACAATGAAATCTGTGCAAGTGTTTGTAGGACCTTCAGCACTAGCAGATGGTGATGCAGACTCTTGAAACCAAGAATGAGATGGCAAATCAAAAGATGTAGAGGAATCAGAGATCTCATCAGCATTTGTTGTGGATGGAACTGCTGAAGCTATAGGAACATCAAGTTTAGTGGACTCAGGCAGTTGATCACTAAACCTGAATAGGTGAGTATTGGTATTATCATCATCATCAATACCACCAGGTGGAGAACTGTTGACAGGAGCAACAGCTGAAGCCTGATAAGGAACATATTACAATATGTCCAAATCAAATAACTCCACAGGGTTTTGTGGAATCTTGTCCTTTGGAGATTCATTAAACTTCACATGCAGAGTCTCTTCAACTATCTTTGTTCTGCAGTTGAAGACTCTGTATGCCTTGCAAGTAGATGAATAACCAACAAAATACCCTACATCCACCTTAGGATCAAATTTGTGGAGTTGATCCTTTGTGTTGAGAACGAAACAAGGACACCCAAAGGCTCTGAAAAATGAAATTAGAGGAGCCAAATGATGTAGAACTTCATATGGAGTCTTCATCAACCTCTGATTTACTAAGGCTCTATTCTGCACATAGCAAGCTGTGTTAACAGCTTCAGCCCAAAAGGTCAGTGGCAAACTAGAGTCAGCCAACATGGACCTTGCAGCTTCAATTAGGGTCCTCTTCTTTCTCTCTACTACTCCATTTTGTTCTGGAGTCCTTGGGATGCTAAACTGCCTCTTGATTCCCTTTAAGAGATAAAAATCATCAAGTATATGGTTTCTGAATTCTGTTCCATTATCACTTCTGATACACTTGACATATAGGGAATACTGCTTCTCAACATACAACACAAAGTTTATAATCGTCTGAGCAGCCTCATCCTTTGAATGCAAGAAGAAAGTCCATACAAATCTGGAGTAATTATCCACAATTACCAGACAGTATTTCTTCTTTGCCATACTCATTACTCTCACAGGACCAAAGATATCCATGTGTAGTAATTGCAAGCAGGCAATGGACTTAGGTTCTTCAATAGGTTGGAATGAGACTTTGTGTTGTTTTCCTTTCAAACAAGCAGTGCAGTTGTCTTCACATCTGAATTCCTTCATAGGCAATCCCTTACTAACCATGATGCATCAGCTGATTCAAGTTTTTAAGATTCACATGACCCAGCCTTCTATGCCATAGAATAGATTCTTGAGGAGAAGCCTTGGAAAATAGGCAAAGATGGCCTTTGAGATCTATTTTCATGGAAAGATCTAAGGCATACACTCTTCCTGTCTTGTTGGCCCTTAGGAGAGTATGATCATCCAACACCTTATCAATCAAACTCAGAACTTTGGATGACAGAATCCTGCAGTTCTGACTAGTGAAAAGAGCAACATGGCCTTTATCATACATTTGACTAACACTCAAGAGATTGTACTTGAGATTCTCCACATGGTTAACATCATCAAACCTTATTTCCCCATTGGAGACAAAGCCTTTGCCAATTATGTAACCCTTAGCATCATTGCCAAAAGAAACAAACCCCTTCTTTCTTTGAGAGTAATCATGAAGAAGAGAGCTGTTCCCTGTCATATGCATAGATCCTCCACTGTCTACATACCAGATGCTACTGTGGCATGCTGAAGAACCCTGCAATCATAATAAATTAGTTAGTTTTTGAGACCCAAATCTTTTGGTTTTGGTTCTATTCACATCAGCAGATGGTAAACTAACAGATTTGCTATGAAGAACAGCCTGAGGGGATGAAGATGGTGAAGAAGAAGAATCCTTTGGCATGGATTTTCTTCTCTGTGGTTTTAGCACAGGAGCATCTAATTGGTTGACTCTCCCCAATAGATGTTGAACCATCATAACAAGTTGTGTCTGATTCTGTGATAAAGCCTTCAGCTCATCAGACACATTAGTGCGTGAGATTGATGGATTCATGTGTTGTACCATCTCCCTTTCAGCAACCTCAGCTGTTGCCTGATTAACCCCTTCCTTTTTGGATTTTGGGGTTACAGGTTTTGATGTTGCTGGTACAAACTTGGTTTCAAACTCAGTTTTCATTTTATCCATTTTCTTTTTAAGGTTCTCATTATGTTTGAGTTTGGAGCCCTTTTTATACCAGCAATCATCAGTAAGATGATTGAATAAGCCACATATTTCACATGGCTTTTTCTTCATCTTAAGTAGATCATCTGCTGAAGAAGATGAAACTACTGAAGACTTATTCTTTAGCAATTTGCGACCAGTACTAGCAGTTTTCTTCCTTGCAGTACATGCTTTCTTGATTTCTTCTTCAGTAGTTTTCCCACCCTTTCTACTGACAGTTTTCTTCCCTTTAGTACATGCAGTAGTTTGGGTTTGTTCTCCAGGTGTTATGACTTGCTCTTTAGTACTTTTAGTACTTTGTGAAATACCACCTAGAGTGATCAATCTTTTGATCATGTGAGTGTCAGCATTTGTACCATCAACATTAGCTGATAGGTTTTGGGAGGAATTAATGCTGACTCCAACCTCTGATGGTGCTGTATCAGATAATAGATCTCATGATGAATCGGATTGGTTATTGCTTTCTCCATCAGATTCTACCTCTGCTCTGGGAGTAAAATCTGTAGGAGGAGCAGTGTGATTATAACCAATGCCAAACTTTACATTGGAAGCAGACTGCTTACTGAGAAGCATTTCAAAACCCTTGCAGGAATGTACCCATCGATCATACTCTACCTGGGTAGCTGCAAGTGTTTCTTTGAGATCTTTTTACTTCTCTAGAAGTACCTCTTCCCTAGCCTTATCATCAGTGATTTGGCATTTAAGTTTGTAAATCTCATCATCCTTATCATTAAGCACAGACTCAAATTCAGCTTTTCTTTTGGATATTATTTGTTCTAGCTCAATGTTCTTGTTAACTAAAGCTACATTTGCTTCTCTAATAGATGCAAATGCGGCTATGCATGTTTCAGAACATAGCTTGGCTTTGGCCTCAGAGGATACCTGTGGTATGGAGGCATTAGAGGATGAGGTATCAGCAGACTCTAGGGCCATAAGAGCAAGGTTTCCAAAAGGATTATCACCACTATGTTGACCAGCACCAGAAAACAGTTATTCATGACCAGACATATCATCTGGTAAACTGCTTCAGTCAATAACTCCTGGGGTGAAAAAGCTGTGTTGTTGAGGTTGAGATTGTTGATGAGATTGAGAAAGTTGAGGCTCAGGAAGAGCAGGTGGTTGTTGAGCAATGGGTACTTGAACTTGACTGGTTTGTGGCATGTAATAGCAGGGATATGGAAATGGCATTGGACCCTGAGGGACAAAAGATGCAGGAGATAGAGGTTGTGATTGATGACCAGAACTAGCAGGATGTTGCCCTCTGTTTTATTGAATATTACTTGGAAAAGTCACAAAGGCTACAGAGGAGTTAGATCCAGATGATCTACACTCTCTTGCAAAGTGCCCAAGCCTGTGGCATTTGTGACACCTCAACTTACTCTTGTCAAAACCAACTTTGGTTTTGCCAGAGAGTCCAGTGAATTTCCTACCAGTTCTCTTGTAGAACTTTTGAGATCTGATATTAATCAAGGCCATTTGTTCATCATAGGCTTATGTGGACCATGTACCACAGATGTCCAACAACCTGAACTGTTAACAGACAGGTGATGGAGCATTCTTCGTTGCCATATGTTATACTCAGTCCTAACCAACATCGGAGGCTTGGTTGAGGAACCAGTATTGTGAGGGTCATTAGAAGGAGTAGTCATATTCAGAATTCAGACAAATTCAAGGTAAACAAAGTAAATCTAGCTCAAAACCACTTAGAACCTCAAACAAAATGGCCAGAAGCAATAGAAACTCAGTCTTTATAATCGATTCTTGCAAATTTGCTAATTTGATCAAACGTAGATAGCAAACGAACAGTTTCAATGATCAATTGTTAAATCGATCAATGATTAACCTGCTCTGATACCATTTGTTAGGATCTCGACATCTAGTGATTGGATTTGCAGCGGAATGAACTCACGAGTTAACAAATTTAAACAAGAAAACACTAAACTTATCAATGAAACAGTGTTTGTTATAGAGAGAGAATTTTTGCCAAAAGGAATATATTCATTCAATACACGCTTCGGCTGGCTTTTCGCGCACCGTTACAATTAGGTCATCTTTCCTTTTATAAGGGAAGCTGACGTCAGCTGATGTCATTTGACAGTGACATCTAACTGTTATTTAACTACTGAAAGTTAACACAACTACTGAGGATGTCAAACAGCTGACATCTTCTTACAAAAATACTAAGTGTTAACTATCACTACAACTACTGAAAAGAAAACTACTGAAACAACAATGACTGAAGAACATGCTCTTCAGTCGTTTTACAAGTACTGAAATAGAAAAGAAAACTACTGAAAGGAAACCATCACAACAACTGAAGAATGCTTCTTCAGCTGTTGTGACAAACTCTGAAAGCTTCAGTACTTGGACTTCTTGAACTTCAGTTGATGTCATTAGCTGATGTCTTCAGTCTTTGTACTTCAGCTGTTGAAGTCTTCAGTACTTTAGTCTTCAGCTGTTGGTCTTCAGACTTTGGTCTTTAGCTGTTGAACTTCAGACTTTGGTCTTCAGCTGTTGAAGTCTTCAGTACTTTAGTCTTCAGCTGTTGATCTTCAGACTTTGTCAAACAGCTGATCAAGTCTTTAGTAGTTGTTATGATGTCTTGTGGGACTTAAAGGTTTTTCTTATCTGGCTCATTGGTTCTTTTGGTCCAACATAATACTCTAAGGAGTCCAAGTTAGCAAGCAAATTTGTATAAACAAACTGAGTGTACCTGAACTTGACCCCCTAAACCATTCCATGCACTATGATGGAGAGATATTTAAAAATCTGGTCCTAGCCCCCATGCTTGTTGGACAAGCTGTGGATGACCATATGAAGTAGGTACTTCCACTGGGAGGAGACCTTCCCTTTCCTGAAGGTCTTGGTAGAAAAGTCTCTTTCATAGCCCATCTTCTCAAAGGAGTGGTTGATTGCTTCTTTGGGAAATAACAACTCACCTTCCTCATCATCCAGCTAAAGATGGGTGTTTATGATGGCTGGAGTGATGAAGATTGTCCTCCCTTGCACTATGGCAAACAGTGCCTTCTCCCCATCCAGAATAACCTCTTGACAGGTCTTTGAGAAATCAAGCAAATGATCCTCATAAAGAATAGGATCAATGCTAAGGGAGGTGGAATAGTTTGACAAAGCCAAAATTGGCAAACCTCTGAGAAATGAGGATCTTTCTTAGAATTTAACAGAGCAACATGATTGTGTTGCCTATGTAACTGCATGGAAAAGTTGGGGCCATTTCTGCGATTGAGGTTGGCCATTTGAGAAAGCTTAGAGGTGAAGGAACTGAAGAACAAGGTAGTTTTAGAGAGAGGTTTGAGAATTTATGTTTGGGAGAAGATGAAGATGATAAAGAAAGAGGGGAAACCGTTGGGTTTATATATAAAATTGATTTAATACAAAGTTAATGAAAGATGATAAACTTTGAAATCTGGATGTCGGTCCCACCTTTAAAAAAGTAGTTTTCTTTTTGCTCAAAAGGTAGTTTTCTTGGAAGTCGAAAATATTCCGAAGGTAATTTGTCTTCGGAAATTTTGGATAAAAAGCTTCCAAAGTCAAAATGTCTTAGAAAGATATTCCTAAGAGTTTTCAAAAATTTTCTTCGGAAGAGAACTAAAGCTAGGATACATTATTCAACTAAGAACAAAGCTTCCTAGAGTTAAGTTTCTTTGAAAGAAAATTGTCCTTCAAAACATTCAAGTACTTAAGAGAAATGTTAAGCTTTGGAAGATATTTTAGAAATTTCTTTCGAAGGCATTTTACTTAAGAAGTTGTTTGTTTTAAAGACATAAGTTTCTTCTGAAGATAAAATCATATCTTCTGGATGATAGAAAAGATCAAGATTTTCAAAAATCTAAGGAAAATCTTCTAAAAGGATTTTCTTCCAAAGAAAACAAAAGCTTATGAAGATGAGGAAATAGACAACTTAGGACACACAGATTTTAGAAATAATATGAATTAGTTTTAAGAAAAAGCTACTCAAGTTTAATCATCCCAATAGCTGATATGAGATTTTTAAATCTTTACTCATTAAAAGCTTTAGTGAAAAAGTTCATCTGCGTTAACCTTGACTAATTTGATCAAGCCCTCTTCAAAGTTATCTCTAATCAAGTAATACCTGATATTGATGTGTTTAGTCCTTGAGTGCTGCACAAGATTCTCTATAATAGAGATGGTACTGTTGTTGTCTATATGAATGGGAGTTTCTTTAATGTTGAACCCATAGTCCAGCATCTGATTCTGATCCAAAGCACTTGAGCACAGCAGCTTGCAACAGCAATGTATTCAGCTTTAGCAAATGATGCATAGACAAAGGATTGCTTTTTGCATTGCCATAAGACAACCCTTCCAGTAAGAAACTAACATCCCCCTGATGTAGACTTTCAGTCATATTGCATCCACCATAATCACTATCTGTATATGCATACAGATTAAAGTCATAATTCTTTGGATACCAAAGGCCAAGTGTTGAGGCACCCTTGAGGTATCTTAAAATTCTTTTGATAGTGATAAGATGTGACATCTTAGGGTTGGCTTGATATTTTGCACACACACATATGACAAACATGATATCAGACTTGCTAGCTTTAAGGTACATAAGAGACCCAATCATAGCCCTATAGAGATGTTCATCCACACACTTCCCCTCAAGGTCAGGCCCAAGGGAGTGGTTTCTTGCTATAGGTGTCTTAGCAACCTTACAATCAGTCATGTTGAAACTTTTGAGTATGTCTTGAACATACTTTGACTGACTTATAAAGATGCCATCTTCAACTTGCTTCACTTGAATTCCAAGAAAGAAATTGAGTTCCCCCATGGCACTCATTTCAAATCTATCCTTCATCAGCTTCTCAAAGTCTTTGTAGAGCTTTGGATTAGTTGAACCAAAGATGATGTCATCTACATACACTTGAGCTAGCATCTTCCGGTTCCTTTGATGAAGAGAGTTCCATCTATAGTACCTCTTCTGTATCCATGCTTGCAGAGATACGAAGATAGAGTCTCATACCACTTTCTTGGTGCTTCGTGCAACCCATAAAGAGCCTTATCAAGCCTGCATACATATTCAGGATGATCAAGATCTACAAAGCCAGGTGGTTGTTTGACATACACCTCTTCATCAATCAACCCATAGAGAAAAGCACACTTGACATCAAGTTGATAGACCTTGAATTTCTTGGATGCAACAAATGCCAACGATATCCTAACAACTTCCAGTCTTGCTACAAGAGCAAAGACATCTATGTAGTCAATTACTTCTTCTTGTATGTACCCTTGAACAACTAGTCTAGCTTTGTTTTTGATGACAAGTCCTCTATCATCCTTCTTATTCCTAAAAGCCCATTTTCTTCCAATAGTATTCTTCTCATGAGGAAGAGGACATAGGTTCCAAACCTTTTGCCTCTTGAATTGAAGCAGCTCCTCTTGCATAGCTTCAACCCAACTTCCATCCTTTAGACCCTTATCAGTTTTCTTAGACTCTATCTGAGAAAAGAAACAAGAGTGAAAACAAACATTTGCATCATGGGTTTGTCCTCTTGTTCTTACCCCTGAATCAACATCTCCAATGATGTTTGAGATGGAATAAGACTTGTGGATCCTTAGCTGAAGGATCACAACAAGTTGCCGAGAGAGATCTAAATTAGAGAAATTTAGATCTGACATTGATGTTTCTCCCTCCTTATCAACACACTTATCAAGTGAGACTTGATTCAATGAGTGTGTGACATCATTGATGTTGTCTTCAATGGAGTGGTTGTCAGCGTCGAAAAATTCTTGATCACTTTCACCACCACCATGGTCTTCTACATTTGAAGCTTCTTATCTGGTTGTTGAGCCTCTGAGCTAGAATTTGAAGGCATCTTAGATGTATTAGCTAAATTGGTCATTGTTGGGCTGATAGAAACTTCATTTGTAGAATTAGTTACAATTGGAGCTGAAGTTGTATAGCTTGAAGGTCTTTTCAGCTCAAATCTTGGATCAGGATCACCTGTTGGTAGAATATTTGTAGACCCTAAAACATTCTCACAAGATTTGTTAAAACATTTGGTACCTAAATCAAGATCAAATAGCCAATCAGGACCTGGACCAGTTACACTGGCTGTTGTTCAATGAAAGTCATATTGGCTGACTCCTCAACAATCCCAGTTCTAAGATTGTATTCTCTATAAGCCTTAGCTTGGGAAGGGTACCCAATGAAATGTCCATTATCTAATTTCTCAACAAATTTGGAAATTTGATCTTTGGTATTCACGATGGTGCAAGGACATCCAAATGACCTGAGAAAACCAATGAAAGGTTTCCTCTTGTGCCAAAGTTCATAAGGAGCCTTACCATGTGTCTTAACGACTAAAACCCTATTTTGCATATAGCAGTCTGTGTTGACTACCTCCGCCCAAAAGGTGATGGGCAGTTTAGAGTCAGACAACATAGTTCTTGTAGCTTCAATACGTGTCATGTTTCTCCTCTCAGCAACACCATTTTGCTAAGGAGTCCTGGGAGCACTATATTTTCTTGTAATAACCTTTTCATCACAAAATATATTAAGGATTTGGTTCTTGAATTTAGTTTTATGGTTTTGACCTTGTGATGAGAATGATTCTAAATCTTTAAGATGAAATTCTTCAAAATCTAAGGAGTCTCATTCTTAGTTCTAAGAAAGAAGACCCAAGTGAATCATGTAAAATCATATGTGATCACTAAACAATAAGAGGTCCTTCCTAGACTCATTACACTAGTGGGGCCAAAGAGATCAATATGTAACAAGTGTAGGGGAGTAGTGATGCAGTTTCTTTCATTTGGCTTGTGATATACCTTATCTTGCTTCCCTTTCAGGGATGCAACACAATGGTCATCACTTGTAAACTCTTTCTTTGGCATTCCAGTTACCAAATCATTCTTAATTAGCTTATTCATTTTGTTAAAGTTTACATGGAACATTCTTTTATGCTAGAGAAAAGACTCATCACTATTTGCTTTAGACAGAAAGCACAAAACTTTTCCTGAGGAAGATGTTTCTTGCAGATCCATCTTGTACATGTTCCCTTTCCTGGGGGCTCTGAGTAGGATATGCTCATGAGGAATGACCACCCCAGGCTTGATAACAATGCACTCATGCTTAGCGAAGATCATGTTATGACTCTGATCACAAAAGTGAGGTACACTCAAAAGATTGTATCCAATCTTCTTGACAAAGTTTACCTTCTCATTGCTGAGCTTACCATTTGTGACCTTGCCCCTTCCAGATATGTAACCATCCTCATCTCCTCCAAAAGCAACTGGCCCTCCATAAATTCTTTCAAAGTTTTAGAGTAGTGACATATTGCCTATCATGTGCCTGGAACAACCACTATCAACGATCCAGACATTCTTGTTTGTCTTGAGTTGTTCCTGCACAAAAGAGATGGTTAGTTACATTTGGAAACCCAAGCCTTGCTTGTCTTGGGTTTATCAAAAGAAGTTAAAGGTAATGAAATAGTAATTGATCCTATAGTCATATTTTGAGGATCCTTTGCTGTTGTTGATAGACAACTTTCAGTCACATGGTCTTTCTTGAACATCCACACCACCTTTGGAAGTTTAGACTTGACCTTCAATACTTCGAAAGTTTTACTGACTTCGGAAGTATGACCGGCCCTTTGGAAGATCTTGCTATCACTGCAACAGGCTTTAGTGATTCAGAAGTATTCCTTTCTTCTCAGACCAAATTTTCTTCTGAAAGCAATTTTTCACTTGCCTTCATCTTTATTTTGGAGCTTTTGAAGGAAACAGATTTTCCTTCCGAAGCTAGTTTTTTCTTGGAACTCTTGGAGGTCTCTTCCTTGGTCATATGGAGAGTACTTCTTGGATTCTAAAAACAATCCTTAGTAAGATGAGAAATACTCCCACAAATTACATAATTCATTTTCTTCTTCCTAAGAGCCTTCTTATGAGAACAAGGATGAACTTGATGACTTTCCCTCTTCACCTTCATCTTTGCAGATGCTGTGATAGTTCTTTTAGGGTGAGAACTACACTTGGAGCTAGATAGTTCAGGCTGTGTAGCAGTGGTACACAACTGATCAGCCTTTTTCTTGATGCTGAGATGATTTGAACATGAACCAAAACTCTTGATACTGGAGTTCAAATTGATGTCTTCAGTCTTAACCACTTCAAACCCTATTGAGATAAAAACTTGCTTTTGCTTAGAGTCAAAAGTGGCCTTGATCTCTTGAGCATTCTTTGCTTTTCTCTTGCTCTTTTTGTTCAAGTTCTTTCTCATAGACTTGGTTATCACAGGCTTTTTACTCTCCTCAAAAGGATAGTGACCCTTCTTAGAATCCTCCTCTTCATTCTTCTCAGAGGCATTCTCCACTATCACTTCTTCATCCTCTTCAGTCAAGGTGTCTATAAGAGGAAGCTCATCTTCATAAGTTCCACACCTAGGAGATCTTACAGACAAGATTGTGTGTGGAGGAGCTATCTCACCAGATCCCAGTCCCTGCTTATTTTGATAACAAACTTTTACATGCAAGGATGAGGATATAATGTCCTGAAGGTCTCTTCTCCAAAAGCACATTTTTCTACCCTGGCTTTGTTGATCACAAGCTCAGCCTGGCATTCAGTCAATTTGGTTATGAGTTCTTTTATCTGAGTCCTGTAGTTGATGTGTTCATGTTTAAGAACTGAAATGGTTTTCTCTAAGTCCTCTATCTTTATCTTATAGTCATTTTTAGATCTTTTGGAATTAGATTTTAAGATATTTAAGGACTCAAGATTAGATCTCATCTCTAAGTTGTAGGACCTATGCCTATTTACTTTTGCAATACATTCAGGTGTATAAAGATGTTCTAATACCTTTGCTTCATCATGGTCAGCCATCAGTGCTTGGTTAGGAGATGCATCTTCCACCTGAAAACTCTAGTAAAATCCTCCTTCTTTAACAGCAACTGCAGCTTACTGCTTTGGCTTCTCATTCTGGGTGGCTTTCTTAGTGTAGTTTGGTCTTGTTTGTGCTTGGCAACCATTTTTCCTTGGTGCCTTGCACTCCCTAGCAAAGTGACCCATTTGGTTACAGTTGTAACACTTGACTTTGCTTTTATCCAGTCAAAACTTTCCACTGGCTGTATTATTGGGATACTTCCTTGCCGTCCTCTTGTCGAACTTCTTGCCCCTATGAGTGAGAAGAGCCATCTGCTGGACTATTTCCATGTACTCCGGGTTATGTAGATCGATATAGTCTAAGTTTTCAAAGGTGAATAGAAAGTTGTCTGGGCTTTCATCAGAAGACACAAAGGCATGTGAAGAACTTGTCTCTTGGAATAGGCTTCCTTGAGTGTAGTTTTCTCTTGGTGTCTCCGGGAAGGTGATGAAAGGACCCTTTTGTGAGTTGTCAGGGTAGCATATAAGCTGATGTTAAGGTTCTATGCTGTCCCTTTCAGTCACATGTAAGGCTGGACTCATTTGATTGCTGGAGTTACCAGATGAGCCTTGCATGTTCATCTCCATCTAGTATCCATTGAGAATACCATACAACTCAGTCAAAGTGAGAGTCTTAAGGTTCTCAGTCCTCTTGATAACAACATAATAATATGTCCATTTCCTAGGAAGAGAGGACATGAACTTCCTTACAATGTCTGTAGATACATGTGTACGTAGTTTATGAGTTTATGCAAAATGTCTTTATTGTCTTACACATATGTAATAGAATGGGTACTTAATGAAATACAATGTGTGGTTGTGCTTATAATGTTGAATACTTTATTTCTTAGTATGTAATAACGATTATTGAACTAACTATATAGGTTTGTGGTTGTTTGAATAGATCTAAGTCAAATAATGATTGTGAAATGTATTCAAACTTAATCATATGAAGTTCTCATGCGATTGGCCCATGCTAATGGACCATACGCACGAACAACTTCATGCTAATGAACCAGTCGCACGACTAAACTAGGAGACTGGATCAGTCACATGATTGTAACATGAGATTGACTCAGTCGCACGACTGAACACTCAGTTGTGCGAATGGATCAACCGCATGACTTAATTGCACGACTGAACCATGCTAATGGTTCAGTCGCCCGAATGAGAAACCCTAACCTATAAATACCACTTAAATCGTGGAAAAACATAACACTTCGAAAACCTACGTACTAATTTGTACCCTAGCCGTCCAGAGATCTCTAAGAACCTGTTCCAAGTTTATAGATCACACTAGATCGATTACCAATTGTTCTTAACGTTTAGATTCAATCTACAATTGTTTCTACGTGTATTCTCACTTATTGGATCGCTAATCAAGTAGGATTCCGCACTATTTGATTCGGTGTACACATATATTAGTTAGTATTTCGTTCAATACACGATCCTGGCAAGTGGTATCAGAGCTTTGACTCTTGATTTACGTGTGATTCAATCGTTTTTTATACAAAATTGTGTTTTTTTCACTAAAAACGCAATCTTTTTGTGTCAAACGGTGTCTTAGACGTCTCCAGTTCGTAAAGTTAACCTTTTTCGGCATACAGAAATTAGGGTTAGTGAAAATTCAAGTTTTTGTGTCCAAAATACCTTAAACCTACGAATTTTCAAGTTTCAGCAGCTTTAGTCGCACGATTGACTTAATCGCCCGACTGAATTCATACGCATCCCTCATACGCATCCCTCATACGCACGATTGGACTCATTCGTACCTCCATTCGTACGACTGAAATGTCTAGTCGCATTGCTTATTCGCACCTGTCCATACGTACGATTGATTCATCCGCATTGGTTCATTCGCATGTTTGAGCCATCTGCATTGTTCAATCGCATGATTAGCCTAATCGCACACCTCCATTCGCACAAGTAAAGTAGTTTTGTTCCAAAGTTTAAAGATTATAGCAATGGAAAATCAGTACTCAGCGTTTATCGCAAGTAGGGATTCGAGGATCTAGAATCTATTGCTTCTGGAAAACGAAGTGGGGAATCACAACAAACCCCTTAAGCTAATCACGTTAGATGATTACCCGTAGTGGAAGCAAAGATTTGAGATTTACTTGAATGGCGTAGATCCCAATCTGTGGGAGTCAATAGAGACAGGGTACAACATGCCTGTAGGAGCAGATGGAGTCAAACTTACATTAAGGGGCATGACTGATGGACAAAAGGTTAAGTACAATGTTGAAAAGAAAGTCTATGCTTTGCTCACTCAGTCAATTCCGAAGGACATTTTCCATCAATTTTCTGAGAACAGCAAGCAAAGAAACTATGGGATGCATTGGAAAAGAGATATGAGGGAAATGCATCATTGAAAGCTTTGAAGGCTAAAGCGTTGAAGGAGTTTGACAACTTCTCGTCAATAGGAAAGGAGAACTTGGACGATGTAATTGATCAGTTCTATCACTTGATGAGTGTGCTACACACTCATGGAGTCACCACTTCTATGGAAGACAAAGTTTCCAACTTTGCAGATGGGTTGCCTGAAAAGTGGGTTTCGTTTGTCTCCAACCTCAGACAGAATGATATGCTAGCAAAGTTAGACATCAATGACTTCATTCTGAAGCTGAGAGAAGAGGAGTTGAGAATGAAGTACAGGGCACAAAAGTTTACTTATGTTCAGAATCCAGCTCTGTACAATTCAACTCCACAAGCCAAAACGTCTAGAGCTCCACTACAAACAGCTTTTGTGTCAAGTTCCGCTAGTCCATCTCAAGCCTCTCCTTCAGGATCTAACACGTCAGGGTCGTCTGGTACCCAATACATTGCACTGAAGCAAATGCTACAAAACTGAAGACCAAGAATCTCGGGAATGTGACTGTTGAGGTAGCAAAGGAACACATGGACCTCTTAGCAACGGTATTCCACTCCTATGATGGGCTAGTTGCTAGGAAAATTGGGAACTACCGTCTGGCAGATGAGGACTACGAGCAGGTTGATGAGACAGAGGTAGAAAGGATGGACATCATGTGGGCCTTAGCAAGTGCTGTTTGGAGAGCAAAGAAGTTTGTCAAGAAGACTGGACATAATCTGATTGCGACTAAGGACAAAACTTTTGGCTTTGACAAGACAAAAGTTACATGCTTCAATTGTGGGGAAAAGGAGCACTTCAAACGTGAATGTGTGAAGCCCAAGAAGACGGGAAATGGGAATCCATTCTCATCTTTCTCTCGTCAGGATAAACCCACGAGTAGTCCTACTTCGTCGAGCAAGGATCCTAAAGCCTTAACAGCTCATGGTGATGAAGGACAAGATTGGAGCTTCCGGTTTGTGTCTCCGGGAGAATCCAACATTACTAGTGTCAAGGATCTAGATGACGACTCAGCAAGTGAGGGTGATATTGCAGTGGAGCTCGTGATGTCAAACATTGAAGAACCTGCAATAGTAGTTGATCACCTACCTGAAGAAAGGACAAGTACAACAAGTCCAAAATCACAAGAACCAAAGAAGTCAGACATTACTTTGATAGCCGATTCAACCACTCCCTCTCAGGTAAGTTCTACTACTCAACGATTCAATAATCATGCCTGTTCTGATTGTAATAATTTAGGGAAAGCATTGATTTAAAATTTTCTAGGTTATTATATCATAATGATAGCTTAGTAAAGGACTTACAACAATGAATAGAAGCCAATAGAGTTCTAAAACAAAATGAGCATAGTTACAAAGAAAAGATAGATCTTTTGAACAAATAGCTTAGGGAAACCGAAGTAGTAGCCTTTAACCAAGCTAATGACATTAGGTTCTATCTAAACTCCCTTGAAGACACTAAGAAACAAAAGGCAGTTTTGGAAGTAGAAGTTAATTCACTAAAACAAAAACTACATAGTTGGACAAGTTCATCCCACATTGTCCAACACTTAGTGAGAGAGCGCAATAATGGGGAGGGATTGGGATATAAAGTGGTTCCACCACCACATGAGACCTTGATGAATGCAAAAAGTAAACCAATAAATAATAACCCAATCAGGATCATGTGGTGTCCACTCCTCTTGTAAGTGATCTAGATTCCGAATGTAAACCAAATGATTCTGTCACTAAACAAAAGGATACCACTTCAAAATCAAAAGGTAAAATGCCTTGTGTAAATTTGGACGAAAAATTTGAAAAGGTTAAAGTTAAGTCTGGGTCAACCAAGTCTAATTCTGAACCCAAAAAGACCAAACAAATTAACCACCCACGTGCTTCATGTCTAAGTCTAGAGAAACAAAAAGGTAAAGATGTTAAAAATGTTCAAACAATAAATTTTGTTAAACCAGATAAAACATCTAAACAAGAAGTTACAAAACCCAAACAGAATAAAGTCACTCGTATGTCACATACTTCTCCACAGATATTGATAAATCGTCAAGTTGAAAGCAGATCATGCTACAACTATGGAAAGTATGGGCACATTGCGTCTTATTATCCTTATTATCAGACGCTAAAGAAGAAGGTTGAACTTTATGACACTAAAGTAAGCTCTTCCAAAAGAAGATCCATGACTCCACCAAAAAGGGTGAGTGAACCTAAAGTTCAACCTATCAACCAGTCGTATGTTTATCACAAACAGGCCTTGCATTAGACTGGCTTATGGAAAGAGAAATCTATCCATGAATCTGATAATGAGAACAAGAAGACCATAGATCTTCCTCAACCTCAAAAGGTCAATGGGTGGAATTTATGTTGTGTGATGCCTTTGGGTCACCCAAGCTAGTTAAGGCTTGGGTCCCTAACCTCAACTAATCATTTCCATTGTATATGCAGGGTGTTCGCTAGAGTGCTGAAACAAACACTTGGATTATAGATAGCGGAGCATCAAGGCACATGATTGAAACCGGGCACTCCTATCAAACGTCAAACAAATCAAAGGAGGTCATGTTTCTTTTGCTGGAAACAAAGGAGGGTACATCATAGCTCAAGGGGAGGTAGGGAACCAGAAAGTAAGTTTGATAAGGTAAACTCGTTCACAACTACAAAAAAATTACTTTCTGTGTCCCAAATATGTGACAAAGGCTTTAAAGTAGTTTTTGATAACAAAAAATTGCTATTCCTGAAAAGGACTAGGTGATCCAGAAGGACCAAGTCTTAATGCAGCCTCAAGATATAATGACCTTTATGTCTTGGATCTATCGAAGGCCTCCACAAATGATCATCAAGTACAGTGCTCCTGTCAAAGCTACAGAGAAGGACTCAATCTCCTTGCATAGGCGAATGGGGCACATCAATCCATGGAAGATGAACCACTTTGACAGGATCAGTGATCACAAGTTTGATGTATCAGAATACAAAGCAACGGAATACAAACTAGAATTAGACAAATTGTAGCAAGCAATCGATACTTGTAAGCATTAAGATCGCATACGGTTATAGGAGAGAATATATATTTCTGATTTCAAGGAATGGTATAGATGTAGAATATTTCTAATCAAATCAATCATTCATCCATTCATTCACTCATTCATCTTAGATTACAATAGGTTGTCACTCCTTATAGAGTGCAACAATCACTGCTGTTATCACGGAAAGTGACAACAGGCAGATCTAATACAAAAATAACTAATTCTTAACAAACTACTGAAATGTTCACAACTACTGAGAACATATCAGCATGTTAAGTACAAAATATAAAACTACTGAAACTACAACGACTGAAGAACAAGCTCTTCAGTCGTTTTACAAAACTACTGAAACATAAAAATATAAAACTACTGATATCACACTACTGAAGAAGTACTCTTCAGCAGTTGTGACAAACTACTGAGGCTTCAGTACTTGATCTTCAGACTTTGACCTTCAGGTGTTTCATCAGCTGATGACTTCAGTAGATACCATCAGCTGATGTCTTCAGTCTTTGTCTTCAGACCTTGTACATCAGTTGTTGATCTTCAGCACTTGTAAACTCTTCAGCTGTTGTACTTCAGTACTTTGGTCTTTCAGCTTCAGCACTTGTGGTCTTCAGCTGTTGAGGTCTTCAACACTTGATCTTCAGCTGTTGAAGTCTTCAGCACTTGTCAAACTACTGATGAGGCTTTCAGCAGTTGTTGTGATACCATGTGGGACTTAGAGGTTTTCTGATCTTGGCTCATTGGTTCTTTTGGTCCAACAAACTCCCCCTGAACCAATGCAGCCAAAACCTCTAACTTATTTATTCTCCCACTATTGATGGCAAGATGTTGGTCTTTTTCCTTCTTGATCAGTAGAGAAGATGACCCATGTAAGCTCCGGCCTGGGAAGAAATCTCAAATATTTGTTTGGCAGAGTATGAATGGGAACTCTGTTTTGGGGAACTGGACACAGAGTTGTTATCCCATTCATGAGATTTACTTCCCCATAATGAGTCTGTATGACTCACGAACATAGGCCTCAAGGAGAACAACTTGTTCCTCCTGAGAGAGTTCTTCTGCTCCTCCTTCGAAGAAGAACTCTGGACCATAGTACTCTGATAAGTACTTCATGGTCCTGCCATTTTTCAGCTCCACCATAGTTACCTCCCTATATACATTCATCAGGATGGTTGCCTTCAAGGAGTAACTGGAGCTCATTCTTCTGGATGTCTTCAAGCTTTTTATATAACAACCCCTTCTTAATCATCTTGTTTTCTAGTAAGGCTTGAGGGGTCTTCTTTGCTTGGTGAGCTTTCTTGAATTCATCAATGATTTCCCAAGGTGAGACTACAACGGCCAACATGATGGTAGACTCTATTGTTTTTCGTACCTGGCCGTTGTATCTGTGTGGGATAGTTCTTTTTGGATTCTGAACTCACCTTGGGGTCTGGCCATACTCTCACTCTCTCCTTCTGATACTGAAAGGTGTGCCTGAGAGTGTACAGCCTTTGAGCATGCCTTTCATGGCTTGAATAGATGATGACTGAGGAAATTCCTTGTCAACCATCTTCAACAGTTGCTCATCGTGCTGTTTCTGCTGTTTTCTTCTTCTATTGACTCTGACCATTTCCCTTTGAGAGTCAGGTGTGATCATGGGTTGACTTCGGGGTTTTGGTAGCTTCAGAACAGCAGAGAGTGGCAGACTGTCATCTTCATCCTCTCTTCTTCTTCTTCTTCCATCCTCAGCACCCTTCTCCTCCTTCGGGTACATCACTGGATGATGGTTGGGTTGGTGAAGGGATTGGTTTGAAGAATGAGGATGTTTGGATTTTGGCTTAGAGGTGGTTGGGAGATTTGAGGGATAAGATCTGTTTGAGTGGGTGGAAGGGAAGGTTGATCTAGCATCCTTGTAGTTAGTTTCGCCTTTGTGAGTTTAGCCATCTCTAACCTTTTACCAGCCCTGGTCATCAAGGGCTTCCACAATAATCCCTTTGTTGAATTGCTCAGACAAACAGATTCTGGTGGCTATAGCCAGAATGCTGTCCCTGGTCCATGCGCGGATCTCCATTAATGATCTTCCAAGTATTTTGCAATAAAGCGGATCATTATTCCAATCTCTCTTTCTCAAGAGCATCATACCCTGCCCATCGGGTTTGTATCTCTTGTACTTCTAACCTTCTGATCTCACTATCCAGTGTGGCTGTGTCAAACCCCTGCCTGAAGAGTTGTTCAATTATTTTATCCATGGATCGGGTGTGTGGTGTCAGCTTCTTTGACCAGCTCCTCCAAGGATTTGTCTTCAGCAGTGTGATCATCAGCACTTCTCTTTCGCTTGTAAGTGATCAGAGGTTGCTTTTCTTTTTCTTCCTCTTGCTTCTTTCCTCTGTTCTTTTCCTCTTCTTTTCTTTCACTGCAGTACTCTCCCTTTTTGGTTGCATTGGAGGAAGGGGTTTGTACCGCAGAAAGAGTCTTTTGGACAGCAGCATCAACCAAGGGCTGTAATGTTGAGGAAAGCCTCTCATCAATGGCTTTGATCACTATATCAGTGATTATGGGTGTGATGAGAGGGAGGGAATTTTGGAGTACAGCACCTATTTGCTCAGGAGGGTTCTGTTCCTGAGAAGTAGGGCCTGAAGCAGAGGCAGGTGGTTGATTTTGGAGTGGCTCGGTGTTTGGGAAACCTTCAAGGGAAGGTGCCATCTGTGGGTGGATAGAGGCAGATGGTCTTTCTCCCTGTGAGAGTTGGTCAAGTAGGTTTTGCAGCCTACTGACTTTCTCTTCAAGGAGTGTGTTCTGGGCAAGAACATCATAGAAGAAGCCCAGGTCATCATCAGCGAAGCTGAATCAGCTGACCTCCTGCTTAGAGTAGGATTTACATGCACTGGGTGTAGACCAGTTGGTGCATGTGCCCCTTGTGCTTGGTACTGGGGACTTCCAGCCTCAGGACAATGTCCATCATCAGCTGTTGCCTCTAGTGAGGTCTTAGCAATGTTACCAGCCGCACTCTGGTCATGTGCTGAGTCAGAGGAGTGGGCAGCCTCACTAGATATTCTAAGCTCCTTGTCTACACCAGGAGATAGAATTGGGAAACCCCTGTGCTGTGGGTTCTCAAGGGCACTGTGTTCCTCCCCCTCAATTGTAGAGGTATTCCCAGTAGTAAGTGGTTTCTGGGGAGGGGGTGAGGAGTGCAATTGAGTCAGCACTTGTGCAACTATTAAAGTTGGGCTGTGAGGGGCGGTTGTTTGGGGTGAGGGGATAGAAGCAGTGTGCACCTGGGGAGGTTGGTGCTCTTCAATGGCAATCTCCTCAAGTGAGGAAGATCCCAGATAAGTAGGTGCCCTTGAGTGGTTGCTGCAGGCTCCTGTTGAGAGGAAGCCTGAGCGGCTGTGGCTGGAGGAGTCATTGTATCCACTAGGGGGTTTGTACTAGTGGATATATCCTGCGTTTGTGTTGCAGGGGCATCCTCAGGGGACTCAATTCCCTGAGTAGCCGTTTTGGGTTTCTTTTTGGTGGGTTTGGTGGGGACTTTGGATTTGGAGGTGGTGGCTGGGGTGTTCCAGCTGCGTGGGTTTTCGCAGCTTGGCAGCCATTTTAGTGTCCGGTCAGAGTTGTGCCGGGAGTATACTTCCGGCAAAAAACACCGTAGCAGGGACTCCCAAGCCAACAAGTCCCTCAGCATTAAGCTGGTCTGTATAATGGCCATTATGAACCGTGGATAAAGTATCCAACGGTTGGCAGTTAGTTTTTGAGCCATATCTTTGAGCTCTGAAAATATTAATTCTGAAAAGTTTAGTGGTTGTTGCTCAAGGATAGAATACATTACCTGCTGCCATTTGGTGGACATTTGATCCCAAGACGACGTCTTAGGGGCAAACATACATTTATCATGTGAAAAATCAGGCGCTCAGCGTCATTAAAGTGTTCTTCATGATGGTGGTGGCACTGAGATCGCCTTGATATCCATGTTGAGCAAAGCATAGATCAATGTTGCCCTTCGGATATCCAGGGAGAAGTAGCATCATTCAGTTGAAGAATTTGGCGGATTATCGCAGGAGTAATGACTACTTCTTTGTTGTTGACGGCCGACCGGAGGGATGGTGTGTTGCTCTCCTCAGTGGTAACAGTAACGTTCATCCAAAATGGTTCAAGGATTCGGCATGTAAGATGGGGTTCAGAAGAAATGCCTTGTTGTATTGGGACTGAACCATAAGATCGATAGCAGTATCGAACTTAGTCCAGATCGGCGATTTAGTGAGGTAGGCAACACAGTTGTGTCGCGGTTTAATTTGCATAGACGCCATGGAGAAGAGGAAAGTTTTGGAGAGGAACGTTAGGTTTGAAGAAGATGAAGCATGGAGTGCTAAGGTTAGGGGTATATATAGGGTACGGGTAAGGAAACGACTGAAGGATGTGGTGTTAGTCATCAGTAGTTTTAAACGACCGTTGACATGGTATTATCTTTTCAGACGTTGAAACAGCTGAAGTCGTGGTGTTAGGCATCAGTAGTTTAGAAAACTACTGAAGACCGTGGTTTTGACTTCAGATGATTGAAACAACTGAGGACTTGGTGTGTGTCATCAGTAGTTATGAAAGTACTGAAGACAGTGGTTTTGTCATCAGCTGTTGTAAACAACTGAAGACTAGGGATTAGTCATCAGTAGTTATAAAACTGCTGAAGACGTGGTTTTGCTTCAGTTGTTTAAATGAAACAGCAGTTGTACAAACGACTGAAGAGAAAATTCTTTCAGCTGTTTTCGTCAATTCTTAGCTTTCAGCTGTTTCAATCTGTCCTCAACACATTCATCAGTCTTTTTGGCTGATTTCAGTTGTTTCATAGGACATCAGTTTATCTGTCTTTACTGATTGCAGTAGTTGTAACTGCATCAGTAGTTGTGACTACATCAGTAGTTTATAACAGATGAAGTACTTCAGTACTTGTGAGACATTTAGCCTTCAGTAGTTATAAAAACTACTGAGGATAAAAGAACTCATCAGTACTTATATGTGACATAGGTACTATGATCATCAGTATGAATGACTAAGATCATCAGTAGTTGTCACTTATTCTAGTTGCAGCATACCAAGCCTTAACACCAGGTTTTGGAAAGTTGAACTATCCAAAGGCTTAGTAAAAATGTCTAAAAGCTCATCAGCACTAGGCACAAACTTAGGATCAATCAGACCTTTTTCAAAACAATCCCTTATAAAATGATGTCTGATCTCTATATGTTTGGTCCTAGAGTGCTGGACTGGATTTTTGACAATACAAAGAGCTGAAGCACTATCATTAACAACGGAGTCTTAGTCTCTGTAATGCCATAATCCAAAAGTTGGTTTTGAAGCCAGAGTACCTGAGATGTACAATTGCAGCAGCAATGTACTCAGCTTCAGCAGTGGATGTAGCAACTGAGGTCTGTTTCTTGCTCTGCCAAGAAATCAAGCAGTTGCCTAGGAATTGACATCCACCGGAAGTTGATTTCTGGTCAACTTACACCCTGCATAGTCACTGTCAGAAAAAGCAACTATTTACCAGAATGTCCGGTAGAATACCATAAACCTAGAGTTGGAGTGCCTTGCAGATATCTAAAGATCCTCTTGACTGCAATCAGATGAGACTCTTTAGGTGCAGCCTGAAATCTAGCACAAACACATGTAGCAAACATATATCTGGTCTAGAAGCTGTTAAATACATCAAGGACCCAATCATACATCTGTAAAGTGTTTCATCAACCACTTTACCTTTCTGATCCGAGTCCAGTTGTATGGTGCTGCTCATGGGAGTAGAACAGGCTTACAGTTTTGTAAATCAAACTTTTGCAAAAGATCTTTTGTATATTTGGACTGATGAATAAAAATTCCTTCAGCCTTTTGTTTGATTTGCAACCCCAGAAAGAACTGTAATTCTCCCATGGCACTCATTTCAAACTTCTGTTGCATCAACTTTGTAAAGGCATCACACAACTTTGGATCAGAGGATGCAAAAATGATATCATCTACATAAATTTGAACAAGTAGATTATGCTGCCCAGCTTTCTTAATGAATAAAGTCTTGTCTATGGAGCCTCTAGTGAAATTGTTTTCCAGAAGAAAGTTTGATAATGTCTCATACCAGGCTCTGGGAGCTTGTTTTAACCATAAAGAGCTTTATCAAGCTTATACACCCAATTAGGATGTTTATTATCCTCAAAGCCTGGAGGTTGACATACATAAGCCTCTTCTTTAACTTTTCCATACAAAAATGCACTTTTGACATCCATTTGAAAACTTTAAGGTTTTGATAAGTAGCATAAGCTAAAAACAATCGAATTGCTTCCAGTCTGGCTACAGGGGCAAAGGTTTCATCATAATCAATACCTTCTTCTTGTGCAAACCCCTGAACAACCAGTCTGGCCTTGTTCTTAACAATAAGCCCATTTTCATCAGTTTTGTTCCTAAACACCCATTTAGTGCCTATTGCACACTTACCTGGAGGTAGAGGAACCAGTTCCCACACTTGCTGTTTCTTGAACTGAAGAAGCTCAAGCTGCATGGCATCAACCCATCCATTGTCCTTTAAAGCAATGTGATAATTCTTTGGCTCTTGCTAACTGATGAAGAGAGCATAGAAGCAGAAATTTGACAATTGACTTCTTGTTGATACTCCAGCAGTGATATCACCAATGATTTGAGACATAGGGTGATTCTTCAGATCTTGATACACAATGAGATCTGTGCAAGTGTTTGTAGCCGGTTCAGCAGCAACAGATGGTGATGGTGTATCATTTCCTTGAAACCAATCAGTGGATGGTAATTCAAAGGAAGTTGAATTCGAAGAAATCTCATCAGCATTTGTTGTGGATGGTGCTACTGGAGCTACAGGAACATCAGGTCTAGCTGAGTCAGGCAGCTGATCACTAAACCTGAAGAGGTGAGTACTGCAATCATCATCATCATCAGCAGTACCACCAGGTGGTGAACTATTGACAGGAGCAACAGCAGGAGTTTGATAAGGAACATATTGCAGTATGTCCAAATCAAATAACTCCACAGGACTTTGTGGAATCTTGTCCTTTGGAGATTCATTAAACTTAACATGTATAGTTTCTTCAACCATCTTTGTTCTGCAGTTGAAGACTCTGTATGCCTTGCAAGTAGATGAATAACCAACAAAGTACCCTGCATCCACCTTAGGATCAAATTTATGGAGTGATCCTTTGTGTTGAGAATGAAACAGGGACACCCAAGTACTTTGAAAAATGAAATCAGAGGGCCAAATGATGGAGAACTTCATATGGAGTCTTCATCAACTCTGATTTACTAAAACTCTATTTTGCACATAACAAGCTGTGTTGACAGCTTCAGCCCAAAAGGTCAATGGCAAACCTGAGTCAGCCAGCATGGACCTTGCAGCTTCAATGAGGGTCCTGTTCTTTCTCTCCACTACTCCATTTTGCTCTGGAGTCCTTGGAATGCTAAACTGCCTTTTGATTCCCTTTGAAAGATAGAAGTCATCAAGTGTATGATTTCTGAACTCAGTTCATTATCACTCCTAATACACTTGACTGGAAGGGAATACTGCTTCTCAATGTACAGCACAAAGTGAATAATCTTCTGAGCAGCCTCATCCTTTGAATGTAGAAAGAAAGTCCATACAAATCTGGAGTAATCATCCACAATTACCAGACAGTATTTCTTCTTTGCCATGCTCATTACTCTCACAGGACCAAATAGATCCATATGCAGTAATTGCAAGCAGGCAGTGGACTTGGACACTTCAATAGGAGGGAATGAGACTTTGTGCTGTTTTCCTTTTAAACAAGCAGTGCAGGTTTCATCACAGTGAAACTCCTTTATTGGTAAGCCTCTGACTAAACTATTGTGGCTAAGCTGATTCATGTTTTTGAGATTAACATGACCAAGCCTCCTGTGCCACAGTTTAGATTCTTGAGAAGAGGCTTTGGAAAATAGGCAAGGATTGCCTTTGAGATCTATCTTCTTAGAGAGATCTAAGGCATACACTCTTCCTGTCCTGTTGGCTTTCAGGAGAGTGTGATCATCCAACACCTTGTCAATCAAGTGCAAAACTTTGGATGACAGAATCCTACAGTTTTGACTTGTGAAAAGGGCAACATGGCCTTTATCACACATTTGACTGACACTCAAGAGGTTGTACTTGAGATTTTCCACATGATTAACATCATCAAATTTGATTTCTCCATTGGAGACAAAGCCCTTACCGATGATGTAACCCCTAGCATCATTGCCAAAAGAGACAAATCCCTTCTTTCCTTGAGAGTAGTCATGAAGAAGAGAGAGATGTTCCCAGTCATGTGCATAGATCCCCCACTGTCTACATACCAGATGCTACTTTGGCATGTTGAAGAACCCTGCAATAATAAACAATCAGTTAGTTTTAGAGACCCAAACTTTTTGGTTTTGGGCCTGGTCTCATCAATAGATGGTAAACTAACATGTTTATTTGAAACAACAGCCTGAGAGGAAGAGGATGGTGTAGAAGAGGAGTCCTTGGCTTTGACCTCCTTTTCTGTGGTTTCAACATAGGAGAATTAGTTGGTTAACTCTACCCAACAGATGTTGTACCATCATCACCAGCTGTGTTGATTTTGTGATAACGCTTTCAGCTCATCAGACACATTGCTAGTGGAGTTAGATAAGGTCCTATGTTGCACTTCTTCTTTTGAGCACCCTCAGCTGTCACCTGTTTAAACCCCTTCCTTTTTGGATTTCTTTAAGGACTTAAGGGTTACAGGATTTGATGTTGCTGATACAAATGTGGTCTCAAACTCAGTTTTCATTTTTACCATTTTCTCATTAATTTCTTCTTTTGTTTGAGTTTGGAACTCTTTTGTACCAACAATCATCTGTAAGATGATTGAACAAACCACATACTTCACATGGTTTCTTCTTCATCTTTGGTTGATCATCAACTAAAGATGGTGAAGCAACAGAAGACTTGTTCTTCAATGCTTTGGAAGCATTGGTTGCTTTCTTGACTACCTCTTTAGTAGTCTTCAAACTCTTTTACTGCCAGTTTTCTTCTCTTCAGTACTGACAGCAGTTGAAGTTTGAACTTCAGGTGTTAAATCCTGCTCTCTAGTCCTTTCAGGACTTCTGGATTAACTCCTGAGTTGATCAACTCATTTATCATGTGAATGTCAGCATTTGAACCATCAACATCAGCTGATAGGTTCGAAGAGGGCTTGATGCTGACTGCTACTTCTGATTGTGCTGTATCAGAAGGTAGATCACATGATGTGATGGATTGGTTATCACTTCCACCATCAGATTCTACCTTGCTCTTGGGGTAAAATCTGTAGGTGGAGCAGTGTGATTGTAACCAATTCCAAACTTCACATTTGAAGCAGATTGCTTACTAAGAAGCATTTCAAACCTTTGCATGATTGTACCCATCTATCACACTCGACCTGGGTAACTGCAAGGGTTCTTTGAGATCTTTGTACTTCTCTAGAAGTACTTCTTCTCTAGCCTTATCATCAATTATTTGGCAATTCAGTTTATAAATCTCATCATTTTTATCTTTGAGCACAAACTCAAACTCAGCTTTGTTTTTGGAAATTATTTGTTCTAGCTTAATGTTCTTATTAATTAGAGCTACATTTGCTTCTCTAATGGAAGCAAATGCTGCTATGCATTGTTCAGAACATAATTTGGCTTTTGCCTCAGAGGATACCTGTGTACCTGAGGTGTAGAGGCATTGGAAAAGAGAAGCATCAGCAGAATCCAAAGCCATAAGAGCTAGATTCCCAAAGGGACTGTCACCACCATGTTGACCAGCACCTGAGAACAGTTGATCATGACCAGACAAGTCATCTGGTAAACTGCTCCAGCCAACAACTCCTGGGGTGAAGAAGCTGTGTTGTTGAGATTGAGGTTGTTGATGAGATAGGGAAGGCTGAGGTTCTGGTAGTGCATGAGGTTGTGGGTCATAGGAACTTGAACTTGATTTGACTGTGGCATGTAATAACAAGGGTACTGATATGGCATTTGACCCTGAGGAACAAAATATGCCGGAGATTGTTGTTGAGGATGATGACTAGAGGTGACAGGATGTTGCCCTCTGTGTTGTTGACTATTGCCAGGAAAAGTCACAAAGGGTGCAGTAGAGTTAGATCCAGTTGATCTACACTCTCTTGCAAAGTGTCCAAGCCTTTGGCATTTGTGACACCTCAACTTGCTCTTGTCAAAACCAACTTTGGTTTTGCCAGAGAGTCCTGGGAATTTTCTTCCAGTTCTTTTATAGAACTTCTGAGATCTGATATTTATCAAGGCCATTTGGCTCAAAATATCCATCTCTTCTAAGTCATCATCAGCAATCCCCTTGAGATCATCCATAATGAAGCATAGATTGTCATTATTACACCCAGTAAACTGACCAATAACACTCACAAATGCAGAATCAGAAGTGCTTGAAGAGAAATTAATATGCTCATCATACTGGCATTCAGATGAAGCATATTCTGACTCATGACCCACAAGGCGTGTTGTCTTGTATAAAGTCTTCAGTGAGCTTTCCAGATGAAGACAGCTTTCTCTTCTGTTCTATCTCTCTCTCAAAAGTGAGCAGTTCCCATGGAGTTGGGTGAGAGATAGTTGTCCAAACTTGCACCGGAGCGTAGGACAATAGTATATGTGTCCCATCTCTCAGGCAGTGATCTGAGAAATCTGTTATTCATCTGAATATTGGTGTATTGAAGTTTGACCATTTTTAGTTCGGAGATCAAACAGAGAAACCGCTCATATTGTTGAGTCAGTGTCTCACCCTTTCTATGAGAGAATGTCTCATATTGTTGGGCAAGAATTTCTCTATTATTTGCCAAGACCTCATCTGTTCCTCCAAATTGTTCTTTCAAAGCAATCCAGAGGTCATGGGCAGTTTCATGATGCATTAGCCCAGAATAGATTTCATTGGGCAATGCCATGGCCAGAATTCCATGGGCTTTTGCATCAATTTCAAGCAACTTCTTATCCTCATCTGAGTATTGCTCCCTCCTCTTCGGAACCATTTGATTGGTTTCCGGGTTATTCACCATAGGCTTGTGTGGACCATGTACACTGATGTCCAACACCTGCGCTGTTAACAGACAGGTGATGGAGCATACGTCTTTGCCATATGTTATACTCATTCCTAACCAGCATAGGTGGCTTGGTTGAGGAACCAGTATTGTGAGGATCATTGGAAGGAGTGGTCATTCTCAGATCAAAAACATTTAGTTCAAGTTTTAAAAAGTTTTAGACAGACCACAACAAACTCAATGAGAACCAAGAAAAGATCTCAGGATGAATGAGCAGAAATACAGAAAATTCAATCTCTATAACCGTTTCTTGCAAAAAACAAAAGCTAATTCAATCAAACTTAGATCTTGAATAGCAGTTTCAATGATCAATTGTTAGATCGATCAATGATTAACCCGCTCTGATACCATTTGACAGGATCAGTGATCACAAGTTTGATGTATCAGAATACAAAGCAGCGGAATACAAACTAGAATTAGACAAATGTAGCAAGTAATCGATACTTGCAAGCATTAAGATCGCATACGGTTATAGGGAGAGAATATATATTCTGATTTCAAGGAATGTTTATAGATGTAGAATATTTCTAATCAAATCAATCATTCAATCCATTTCACTCATTCATCTTAGATTACAATAGGTTGTCACTCCTTATATAGAGTGCAACATCACTGCTGTTATCACGGAAAGTGACAACTGGCAGATCTAATACAAAAATAACTAATTCTTAACAAACTACTGAAATGTTCACAACTACTGAGAACATATCAGCATGTTAAGTACAAAATATAAAACTACTGAAACTACAACGACTGAAGAACAAGCTCTTCAGTCGTTTTACAAAACTACTGAACATAAAAATATAAAACTACTGATATCACAACTACTGAAGAAGTACTCTTCAGCAGTTGTGACAAACTACTGAGGCTTCAGTACTTGATCTTCAGACTTTGACCTTCAGGTGTTTCATCAGCTGATGACTTCAGTAGATACCATCAGCTGATGTCTTCAGTCTTTGTCTTCAGACCTTGTACATCAGTTGTTGATCTTCAGCACTTGTAAATCTTCAGCTGTTGTACTTCAGTACTTTGGTCTTTCAGCTTCAGCACTTGTGGTCTTCAGCTGTTGAGGTCTTCAGCACTTGATCTTCAGCTGTTGAAGTCTTCAGCACTTGTCAAACTACTGATGAGGCTTTCAGCAGTTGTTGTGATACCATGTGGGACTTAGAGTTTTCTGATCTTGGCTCATTGGTTCTTTTGGTCAAAACACACTGCTCCTGGCATAGGCGAATGGGACATTGATGGTAGACCTAAAGGCTAAGGTCATTGGCACCAAGGGGTCTTGAAGGTAAGAAAGATAAGATCAAGGTGTCATATCAGGAACAAGGGCTCGACTTGTAGTTCAAGGATTTCGACAAGTTGATTTGGGAGAGATGATTCAATGAAGTTTAACCCTGTGGCGAGAATGGAAGCCTCCGTTTTTCCTAGCCTATGCCTTTACATGAAGATTAAAGTCTATCAATTGGATGTAAAGAGTGCATTTCTTCATGGTGAAATCCGGGAAACTGTGTACGTGAATAACCCAAGGATTTGAGGATCCATATCATCGGGACAGAGTTTACAAACTAGATAGCATTCTCTCTATGGGTTCATCAAGCCCCAAGGGCATGGTATGAAAAACTCTCAACTCACCTTGTGAAACACGGATTACGTAGAGGTCTATTGACTGCACATTTTATTAAGAAAGAAGGATGGTGATTTGCTGCTTGTTCAGATTTACGTTGATGACATATCTTCGGTTCCAAGAATGAAGAATTATTTAAAGAATTTAAAGCAGTGATGAAGGCAGATTTGAAATGAGTGCCATGGGAGAAATGATTCTTTTCTCAGGTTACAGGTGGATCAAACACCAAAGGGGATATCCTACATCAGACCAAGTATGTCGGGGATATTCTCAGTCGGTTTGATATGGAGAATGCTTCCGCAGCTGGGACCCACTTGCTACAAACCATGATGTAGCACCCGACGAGAATAGTGATCTGGTTGATGGCACCATGTACCGAGGAATGATTGGATCCCTCATGTACCTCACGGCCTCAAGACCTGATATCATGTATGCAACGTGTCTTTGTACAAGATATCAGGCAAAACCAAAGTAAACCGTCTTACCAGGGTCAAGAGGATATCCATTATATGAAGGGTACGCCCACACTTGGATTGTGGTATCCTCATGGCGATTACTTTGAGTTACCGCGTATAGCGATTCGGATTATGGTGGCTGCAAGATGAATTATAAATCTACATCAGCAGGTTGTCAATTCTTTGGGAGAAGATTAGTCACATGGTAGTGTAAGAAGCAGACATCAGTTGCATTGTCAACTTGTGAAGCTGAATATGTTGCTGCGGCAAGCTGCTTTTCTCAAATCATCTGGATTCAACAACAGATGGACTATGCTTTGCAATTTTCTAACACCCCTATTTTTTTGTTAATTCTGCTGTAATAGCCGTTACTAAAATCCCGTCCAACATCCTAAGACCAAACACATCGGCAAAAATATCACTTTATACGTGATTGCTTTGAAAAGAATCTAATCGATGTTGTTAAAATAAATACAGATTTTCAACGCTGACCTCTATACAAAAGCTTTGATAAACCACGTTTACTATACTTGTTAGAGGTCAATGACGTTAAAAAAAAAGTGAGGTAATTCAAGAAGATGACCATGCTTAGTCTGATGCGTAAAGTCAAATTTTCTTTTATTTTCTTTATTTTAGTTTATTAATTTAATTAATTTTATTGCTGTTATTTCTTCACCTATTAAAATCCTATCAACGCAATTCTTTATATTTTAGAATTTTAGGGGGAGAATAGGTTAAGTCAGTAATTAGAAAAAACGAGGGAGGAGGACAGGCTAGCTGATAGAAATGAGACCAACTCTGTGAAACCGATTCAAGGACTATGGAAAATGATAGTACACATGAACAAAACATTTGGGACTTTAAAATATTAAATTGATTAGATGCAATGTTCACAGTATAAGTCTGAGATGTCTGGGCAATATAAAAGGAAAAATGATAGTACACTCGCTACTACTAACGTAATACAAAGAAAGTAGATCTAGAGGTTGTTAGACCACCATATGATGTGTCGGTAGATTCAACATAATAGATGATTAGACCTCATTAGTGAACTCAATTTAAACTAAATTGTTCAACTGACTGTGGTTCCCATCTTATCACTGGTTAACACAATCAATTATTTCCAATAAGGGGTGACGAGCAAATAAACGCCACAAATGTGTGCGGATGACCACTAAAAGAGTAAAGCATGAAAAAAATGAAAAATAAACGCAATGAAGCTGATAACCTATGTTGTTGGTGCGTTATGTGCAAAGAAAAAAAATTTATGCTCTAACAAGAAGATAGGTTGTGTGCCTCTCTGCTGTGCAATGGCACTCACCTGAGGATAAGCATAACCTAAATATTCTAAAGTTCATTGTTTTTTTTCCGCCTCTCTGCTGTGCGATGGCACTGACCTGAGGCTTGGCTTTTCCTTGAAAACTCTAAGAATAGTCTCTTCTTGTCAAAATACCCACAGACCGCTCAAAAATCTCCTGAGGAATGTTGATTACCATATAAGCATGGGCTCCACAAATGTTGTTGAAATAACATAACCTATTCTATCACCAGTTTGTGTCAAAAGTCTGTGTATGGATTTAAGTGGATAATTATACTGACAATGAGTGTGGCTGCAATTCTTAAAAATCCAAATCAATGTATGCACCTAGTAGTACCAGAATGATTTCCTAAAATTGCTAAATGACCCTCGATGAAAACAAGAATCTAGCATCAACTGAATTTGGAACACGTCCTGAATGATTTGATTACTTGTATGATTCCATAATGAATCGTTTCACCTATGGTCAAAATAACTTGAAGCTGTCTGTTCAATGAAATAAATTTGGTAGATTTCTATCTTAGGATTTCCACTCCACACAAAAACAATTTAGTTTTGTTAGTTAAATTTTATTTTGTTTAAATTTGTTTGAGTCAGTTTAGTTGTATCTGTCGGACTATCGCGTGGAATTCAATCTGGAATTTAAATCATTTAAAAGGGTCACGTCTGAGGTGACCACACATGCTTTCAAATGTAAAATGAGTAATGTCTGAGGTGAAAAATTGTTTTAAAAGGATCACGTCTGAGGTGATCAAAAGTTTTCCAAGTTAAAAGGATCATGTCTGAGATGATCGTATGCTCAAAATGTTTAATGAATAAATAAAGGGTGTAAAATGTCAAATGGTCATAAAGTCAAAATCCTAAGTATTATCCATTCGCACGACTGGAGCATGAGTATGGACCAATCATACGATTGGACCATACTTATGCCCTAGACAACCCAATGGAGCATGAGTATGAACCATTCACACAAGTGGCTTACAAGATTGAGCCAGTCACCCGAATGGAGTTAACCGAATGAGTCTGTTGCCCCAATGAAACCCAGTCGGCCGACTAAAACCCAGTCGGCCGACTGAATGTGATCGACTGAACCAATCTCACGACGAAGGTCGAATCACTCGAACGAACAGAGCGAATGGGTCCAGTCGCCCGATTGAAATCCGATTCAGTATAAATAGGGCCATAGTCGATCGCATAAACTCATCACCCCCAATTCGCCCTAAAATCGCATAAAGTACCGTTACTCTACCAAAATTCTCTGAACCTAATTTGACTACATATTGCAACATTCTGACGTTTTCTGGTGATTTTACAGGTATAATGCGGTGCAATCTAACAAAAACTCTGCCGATTTGAGCCCTAATTCATGTCTTTCGGCCCTAATCATGAACCGAAGTTAAAATGGACAAATAACCTAACTAAACTAGTAAAATGTTGAAATCAAAGTTATTAGGTACTAAGTTAGGTTATTGCGAGTCTAATGAACCAAAACACGACGTCTAATTTTAAGATATGGTCAGAATTCAAATTTCAGTCTAACAAACAGTGGGTCATGCGACTGGACACCGGGATGAACTACAATCGCCCGACTGAGCTGGTTGAATGACTCAGTCGCCCGAATGAATGATACGAATGAGCTCAGTTGGCCAACTGAACCAATCACAGGCTCAATCACCCGATTGAACTCAATCACATGAAGAGTCACCCGATTGTCTTTAGTCGCATGTTAGGTCAAACGACTAAACCATTCATGTGGTTCAATCGCATGATTGAACCAGACTGATTTCAAACAGGTAAACTTGAACTGATTTTTGTTGTGTGGTGATCTAATGTCTATGTATCTTGTATTATAGATTGATGACTAATAAATGGACCATCAACCCTAAGCACAATATTTGTGCTCATATGGATGCTACAACTCGGAATGGTGCTGAGTTTGCTGGGATCCTTGCATTCTTAAAGAGATCCCGGATTCACAGAGCTATATCCACACCGTGCACTCCCTATCGGTCTATACAACAAGCCGTCTGGGAGGGGGCATCGGTTGATAGTTCACAAGAGCCCTACAGCATCCGGAGTACCATTTTTGGGTAGCCTATCGAGGTGACTACTGTTGATATTCGTCGGGTACTCGATCTGGGTGACGATGCAGATCACCCGACCAGGCTACACCCTCTGACAGTGAGAGGGTGCTTCCTCAGGATGAAGTACGCTGGGGACATAAATGCAGGTGTGCTGAATAAAAGCAACCTGTGTCCCCAGTTTAAGTACTTAGCGCATGTGATACTGAAGTGCTTGGCATCGAGGAGGGGTGGCTTTGATGACCTCTTAGACCAGATCCAGAATGCCTACGTGGCACTAGAACTCAACCACCCCTTCAGTTTCTCCAGTATGATTTTTGCCTACCTGATAGAGAATCTTAAGGCAAAGGGCAAGGAGGGATTCTGCATGTACCCCAGATTCTTACAGATGATTATGGATGAGAAGCTATCTGCCTTGCCCAAGGAGAGCCACAATGCTGTATCGCTAGAGATTATGGATGACATGACCTTGGGCCGCATGAAGGTCTACAGGGGGAAGCAAGTCAAGCCCCCTGTGAAGAGAATCTTCGGGCATCTGGCCCAGGCTGAGTACATGGCGCCAGGAAGGCGAAAGTGGCGCCATGAGGAGAGTGACTCAGATGTTGAGCAAATTGCTCTTCTATTTGATGACTCCGACGATGATGGTGACACCAGCGGAGACTCTGGGTCCTCTTCTACTAGGGGTCCCACTACCCATGTTACATCTCCACCCCCTACACATACAGATGCCACCACTGCCAGCTTTCACCAGGATTTATGTCCTCCCGATGAGGAGGCAGAGAGGGATGATGAGCCTCTTACGAGGACTGTGGGCAGCTGGGTGGTTGCCACAGAGAGAGGTTTACGGGTGGTTGGTGGACGCCCAGGTGAGTCCGGGGATGTTGTTGCTGATTCAGATCCCATATATGCCCCGGACCCACTCAACTGCCAAGGGGGAGCCTCTGTGCCTAGAAGCTCAAGGAAGAAGAGGATGGCACACCCCTATGGCAAGAAGGGGAAGAGACTGAAGTTTACCCTGACCTTATCCACCACCACAGCCACTACCTCAGCCACACCATCCACCACTGCCACCACCACTGCTACCACACCACCTGCCACCACCTCTACCACCTCACAAACCACTACCACACCCACTCCACCACTTACCCACATCCCATCCACCACCACTATAGCTCATCCACCACCACCTACATCTACACCACCCCTAATCTTCACCTCTGCCACCACCACAACCACTAGCCACCAAGCCGGACCATCATACCACCCTACATACCACATAGTATCATCTCTACCCCCATTGGGGTAGAGGAACAGTTGTCAGCACTCAACCGTATGGTGATGAAGCTGTTAGCTACTGATGAGAATAAGACTGCCCAACTACATCAGCTTGTGGAGCTAAATGGTACCCAAGCACAACAGATCTCATAACAAGATGAGTAAATTGCCCAACTCCAGGAGCAAAACGTCCACTCATCAAAGAGGATAGAGGAGTTGGAGGCTTCAAACAAAACCATCATGCTCAAGCTCAAGGGCTCAAAGGTTGAGCCACTCAAGATAAGAGAAGGAGATGATGATGATGATGATGACGACGATGATGGGAAGATGATGAGAGTGATGATGATGAGGCCAGTGAGAAGGAAGAGATAAGGGAAGGGCAGAACAATGATTATGACGAAGAAGGAGATGTAGCTGCATCTACACCAGCTCAAGGTCAGAAGAGACGTACAAAGAGAAATCAAGACCAAGGAGCCTTATTTTCTGCCCCTCCTACTGACGCGCCGGCTATTCAGGGGAAAGTAATGTATAGATATTTATGTACTTGAAACACTTTGTAATTGAATTTTGGATTAATATTATGTGATTAATGTTTATGTATATATTGGATGTTTACTATTTTGATTATTAACTAATGGTTGATGTGTTACATGTTTTAAATCAAGCAAATCCAAATTTTCAAGGAGATGAATATAATGTTGCTCCTCTTCAGCAGATCAAGACTCAACTCATAATGATTCTTGATCTGCAAGGGATAGTCAGGAGATCTGTGAGTTACACTACTGAAGAAGGAGAAATAATTCATGATCTCACTGATGAGCAATTGGCCGAAATATTCCGACTGAATCCTGACGAGATCGTGAAGGATGCCCCTACGGTAAACGTGGAAAGTGACAATAAGCTAAATGACATAGAAGAGATAGAGATTTGTAACACCCGGTTATTTATTTATTTTGAAGCCGACAAGGAAGAAAAAGAAATAAAGTCCCAAGTCGAGGGACCAAACTCACCAATAAGAGAAAGTTGGGGAAGTGGGAGTATTTAAGGGAGACGGCAGCCCTTACCCTCTCCCCACACCCACCAAAATCAGCCAAAGAAGAGAGAAGAGAAAAAGAGGAAGAAAACCTGGTTCGGGTTGGTTCGAGTGGCCAAAATCATTGAGAAGCGAGTCAAATCGAAGCTCTTCTTGTTGTGGTTGTTTGTGTGAGTTCTAGGACCCCTTTTTTACACGTTTTTGAATGATTTTGGCACTAAAAAACATCTGAAAACCCGTTTTTGAGTTTTTGGGTGAAAACCCGTTTTGTATGTATGTGTGTGTATGATACGTTTGAGTCTTGATTGTGAGGTTGTGTGTGCATGAATGGTGTTGTGGTATGCATATCTAAGGTTTAGGATGGTCGATTTAGGCTTAAAAGAGGTTTGGAAGAGGTGGAGGCGGAAAACCGTCAGCTGTAGTCGGGATGAACTGCATTCTGCATCAGCTAGGGCTAGGCGACCGACTGGAGGCCGAATGGAGGCCATACGGTCGAATAGGGTGCGAACGGGGTCCATTCGCATGACTGAAGGTCCATTCATACGATTGAAAAGCTAGTCGCATGGAGGTCATGCGATTGAAGGTCTAGTCGCATAAGTGCTCATCCGCATTAGTCCCATTCGCATAAGGTCCATCCGCATTAGTCCATTCGCACGATTGGGTATTCATTCGCATGAGTGTTCATCCGCATTGTTTCATTCGCATGATGCTTAGTCGCATGGAGGCCATGCGACTAAAGGGTGTCCATACGCCTGAATAGGGCTGTTGCACCCGAGGAGAAGTGCAGTTTGACTTTTGACTTTCAGGGGAAAGTGCAGATGTAAGTTTGACGTAAAGGTTCCCGTAAGAGCATGTAAGATGTCGATTGAGGCGTTAGAGAGCATGTGGGCGCGATGATGATGTTGTTACAAGATTAGGCATGTTACCCGTGGCTTTACGTGTGATGTTAATAAATAAATGAAGTATTACGTAACGTAAGTGGAAGATAATGAAAAGTGGAACATGATGAATGCATGCATTAATGAATGATGAAAGTAATGAAAGCCTTGCTAGCATTGGATATCGGGACACGCCATTAAAAGGTGTTAGCCCAACGGTTTGTGGGTTCGCTACCCCTGGAGTATGCACATCGGGGTCCTTCTCTGTGATTGACTATTTATATAGAACCTCTACCGCTTACCACTAGTACTGTGGCGCCATGTTTAGCTGTCTATTTATAGACTTTGGCCCCGTAGCTAAATAGTTCGGGGTGTAGCATATGGTATTGGTACGGAGATATCCGATGCGCAGGAAAAGATGTAAAGATGAATGAATGAATGAAGAAGATAATAATGATATTATCTATGCGTACATATGATGCATGATCGCATGAAAGAAAAGAATGGTTTTAACGAAAGAAAAGTATGTTTTATTTGATAAAACTAGAACTCACTTAGCAACGTTGACTTTGATGTATTTCCAGTTGGCAGGTAATGGTTGCTGAGGATGGCACGAGGTGGCTACTCAGCTCTTTTGGGATGGCATCCATTTATTTAATGCTTTTGTGATATAATGCAACAATGTATTTTGTAACTGATCAACGATGTATTATTTGGCAAAAGCTATTATATTCAAATGGAATGTTTTGTTTAAATGTTTCCACTGCAACGTTTTTATGTATTACGATGAAAATATATGTTTTATGTGCAATGAATTACCAGCTGTAAGCGTCCCGGTATCAGGGCCTTACAAGTTGGTATCAGAGCCAAAGTTTAAGTGAAATGGGTAATTTTCAAAATAAACCTTAACTTAAACTGAGAACAGGACGGAATGGGAATGTATGCCAATCTGAGTAGCTATATGCCATCAGGTATTTTCATAAGTTAACTGGTTTTATGTGCGAATGGTATGTGTTATGTGTTGTTTGTAGATTTAAATACTGATGTAGTCAGGACAGGTATGCTTGGGGTATGAAGAGTAAAGTAAGTGGCTAATCACAACTGGCCACTGTATTAGGGACTTACAATACTTGACATAAACTGAGTTGTTCCCTTGAATGACCATGTTGGTGTTTGAATCTTTCAGTGTGCGTGTGATGGCCGGTGGTAGATCTTCGAAAGCTTCACGGGGTGGAGGTCACGGTGCTGAACCGCGACCCAAGAGAGGGAGACCCAGAGTTGAGAGGTGGTTCATGAAGAACCAGAGACCCCTCATCTGGAGTGTGACAACGAGAGCGCCAATCTAAGAGCCTTAGTAAAGGAGGCTGTGGTGGAAGAAGTTCATCAGGTCATGCCGATGATCCTATCGTATGTAGTGACCGAAGTGATCAAGGCAGTAAGAGAAGGGGAAAGAAAGGACAGGAACAGGTCCTCAGGAGGATGGGAGCAACCGAAGCCTGAAACGGTTCTCTCGGATGATGATGAAGAGGAGGAAGAAGAAGAGCCTGCGCCGGAGGCGGCACGAGTCTGTAACTACGGGCCGTTTATGAGATGCAAGCCCCCTACTATCGATGGAAACGGCACTGCTGCTACTGCTTACTGGTGGGTGAGGGAAATGGAGGTTGTTCTTGATATCAGTGACTGCCGTGAAGATCAGAAGGTAAAGTTTGCTACCCACTCTTTTATGGATTCGACTCTGTGCTGGTGGGACAACATAGTCCAAGCTGAGGGTAGCAGGACCATTGGGAGGATGAGATGGTCTGAGCTGGAAAAGTTGGTGATTGAGGAGTTCTGTCTTGGAAGATCATGACACACGAGCAGTACACCACCAAATTCAATGAAATGGCACGGCTCGTGCCGGATCAGGTGACGCCTCTGTCTTGGAAGATCAAGAGGTACATTCAGGGCTTACCGGTGGATGTTCGCAGGCATATGATCGCCGCCCGACCAAGCACGTTTAGGTCGTCGATCAATTTGGCAAGGAGGTTATATGATGAGTGGGAGGTGGTGGTGACTGAAGCGAACAACAGGGGTGGTGGTGATCAGAATTGGAACGGGAAAAAGGTTGGTCGGGGTGATGCCTTGACGGGTAACAAAAAGGCACAGGTGGATGACCGTCGTGGGGCCACATCTAGTGCGGGGTCAAGGAGGTGTGGCAAGTGTGGAAGGGAGCATGCAGGGGAATGTAGGATGGGATTGAACGTGTGCTTCAAATGTGGGAAGACGGGGCACATCGCAAAGGATTGCCTTGCGGGCAAATGTTTTAACTATGGGGAAAATGGTCATGTGAGTAAAGATTGTAAGAAGCCAAGGGCTGAGGGTTCCGGGGTGAAGAAGGCGGGAGGTGAAGGACTGAGGGCGAGCGCCAAGGCATTCACCATGACACAGGAGGAAGCTAGGACGGACCCTGATGTTGTGTGCGGTACGTTTCTAGTGAACCAAACTTTAGCTTCTGTGTTATTTGATTCGGTGCCAGTAAAAGTTTTATTTCTGCTGCTTTCTGTGTTAAACTGCCTTTTAGTAGTAGACGTGTTGAGGTGCCCTTTGATGTAGAAACTGCCATAGGTAAGTATACCAGGATTACTGAGATGATAGAGAACTGTGATGTGGAACTTGATGGTCATAAGTTTCCTGTTAGACCGTTCGTGATGACCTTAGGTGGTTTCGATTTGGTTCTTGGGATGGATTGGTAGGCGAACTCCAAGGCGAACATTGTGTGTCGCAAGAAGATGATTCGTTTGATAGCGCCTGACGGTAGTTCAGTAACGGTTTATAATGATCGGGTTACTACGATTCTGAAGGTGATTTCGATTTATAATGAGGCGTGGATGTAGTGTCTACTTGGCCTATGTAAAGAATGTGGATATGCCAACACCACAACTAGCCGATGTACCGGTAGCATGTGACTTTCCAGACGTGTTCCCAGAAGACTTATCAGGAGTGCCACCTGATCGTGAAATCGAGTTCCAGATTGACTTGATATTGGGTGCCCAACCTGTTTCCAAGGAACCGTATCGATTGGCTCTGACGGAGATGAAAGAGTTGATGGAGTAGCTGCAAGAGCTGCTTCTTAAGGGGTTCATTAGACTGAGTATCTCTCCTTGGGGTGCTCCGGTCCTGTTTGTAAAGAAGAAGGACGGTAGTATGAGAATGTTCATTGACTACCGTGAGATGAATAAGTTGACAGTGAAGAACTGATACCCCTTATCGAGGATAGATGATTTGTTTGATCAGGTCCAAGGTGCCAGTTGGTTTTCAAGGATAGATCTCCGATCGGGCTACCATAAGTTAAAAGTAAAGGAACAAGACATCCCTAAAACAGCTTTTCGCATGCGCTATGGTCACTACGAGTTTCTTGTCATGTCTTTTGGTTTGACCAATGCGCTAGCTGCTTTTACGGAACTGATGAATCGGGTGTGTCGGCCGATGTTGGATAAATCAGTGATCATGTTCATTGATGATATCCTGATTTATTCGAAGAGCGAGATTGAGCATGCCGTCACATTCGAGAGGTTTTGGAGACGTTGAGAAAGGAGAAGTTGTATGCCAAGTTCTCTAAGTGCGCGTTTTGGTTGCGTGAAGTTCAATTCTTGGGTCATGTGGTGAATTCTGATGGGATCATGGTGGACCCAGCAAAGGTGGAGGCGGTTATGCAATGTTAGTCACCAAAGACGCCATCCGAGATTCGTAGTTTCTTGGGTTTGGCGGGCTACTATAGAAGATTTATCCAAGACTTTTCCAAGATCGTTTCTCCACTAACCAAGTTGACCCGAAAAGATGTAAAGTTTATATGGGGTCAAGCTCAAGAGAAGGCGTTCGATGAACTGAAGGCGAGGTTGACTCAAGCTCCTGTTCTGTCATTACACAATGGAAGCGAAGATCTGGTGGTTTATTCTGATGCTTCCTACTCGGAGTTGGGGTGTGTGTTAATGCAAAGAGGAAAGGTTATAGCCTATGCATCCTAACAGTTGAAGGTTCATGAGGTCAATTACCCTACTCATGACCTGGAGCTAGCAGCCGTGGTCTTTGCACTAATGATCTGGAGGCACTACCTTTACGAGACAAAGTGCACCATTTTCACTGACCACAAGAGCTTGAAGTACTTCTTCGAGCAGGAGGATCTAAACATGAGGTAGAGATGGTGGTTGGAACTTATAAAGGATTATGATTGTGAGATCCACTACCATCGGGCAAAGCCAATGAGGTGGCTGATGCCCTTAGCCGAAAGGAGAGGCCCGAGCCGATATGGGTGAAAGCTTATCAGTTGGTCATGACCTTCGATGTGATGAAGCAAGTCAATGAGTTTCAAGATGAGGCATTGAAGGAAGATCATCTTAACTCTAAGAGAATGAGAGGTCTGGTCGCAGAATTGGGTGAAAACACACTTGGTGTTAGAACTCGATTCGGGAGGATGTGGATTCCTCGTTTTGGGGATCTACGGGTGAAGATTATGGATGAAGCTCACAAGACTCGATACTCTATTCACCCCGGTGCCATGAAAATGTATCAAGATATCAAGAAAGATTATTGGTGGCCGGATATGATGCGCGATGTGGTTGAGTATGTGAGTAAGTGCCTTACTTGCTTACAGGTGAAGGCCGAGCATCAAAAGCCGTATGGGAAGATCCAACCTTTGGATATACCGGAATGGAAGTGGTAGCACATCACCATGGATTTCATTACGAAGCCGCCGCGTACTCCGAAAGGGTACGATGCCATATGGGTGATTGTTGACCGTCTGACAAAGAGTGCTCACTTCGTACCCATCCACGAGACATATTCATCTGAGAGGTTGGCGGACCTGTTCATCAAGGAGATTGTAACTCGTCACGGTGTACCGGTGTCTATTGTATCTAATCGTGACACCTGGTTTACATCCATATTCTGGAAGAAATTCCACGATGCCATGGGAACGAGGTTACGTATTAGCATGGCTTATCATCCCCAAACAGATGGTCAGTCAAAAAGGACCATTTAGACATGGAAGACATGTTTCGGGCATGTGTGATTGATTTTGGGGGAAGTTGGGGTGACCACCTACCGCTAGCCGAATTCTCATACAACAACAACTATCATGCCAACATTGGTATGCCACCATATGAGATTCTATATGGTAGGAGATGTAGAACACCCGTTTGTTGGGGTGATATTGGTCAGAAGACTGAGAAGCTTGAAAAGATCAAAGCCTTCATGAAGGCAGCCAAGATAGATAGAAGTCGTATGCTGATAAACGACATAGGCCGATTACGTTCGAGGTGAGTGACCGGGTTATGTTGAAGGTCTCATCTTGGAAGGGTATCATTCGTTTTCGAAAGCGGGGCAAGTTGAGCCCAAGGTATATAGGCTCTTTCTGAATCATCGCTCGAGTGGGAGAGGTGGCCTATAGATTGGAGTTACCGGATGAGTTAAGTGGAATTCACCTGACATTCCATGTATCTCATCTGAGAAAGTGCTTAGCTGATGAAGACATGATTGTTCCACTAGAGGATATCGAAGTAGATAAACGGCTCAATTATGTGGAGCAACCAGTGGTAATCATCGATCGAAAAGAGAAAAGGATGAGAAATAAAGTGGTTCCCGTGGTGCGTGTATAGTGGAAGCACAGGAAGGGATCCGAGTCAACGTGGGAAACTGAGGAAGAAATGAGGTAGCATTACCCACGTTTGTTTGAGGAATAACAGGTTTTGGGGACGAAACCTATTCAGGGGGGGTGGACTTGTAACACCCGATTATTTATTTATTTTGAAGCCGACGAAGGAAGAAAAAGAAATAAAGTCTAAAGTCGAGAGACCAAACTCGCCAACGAGAGAAAGTTTGGGAAGTGGGAGTATTTAAGGGAGAGGGCAACCCTTACCCTCTCCCCACACCCACCAATATCAGCCAAAGAAGAGAGAAGAGAAAAAGAGGAAGAAAAGTTGGTTCGGGTTGGTTCAAGTGGCCAAAATCGTTGAGAAGCAAGTCAAATCAAAGCTCTTCTCATTGTGGTCATTTGTGTGAGTTCTAGGACCCCTCTTTTACACGCTTTTGAATGATTTTAGTGCTGAAACACATCTGAAAACCCTTTTTTAAGTTTTTGGGTGAAAACCCGTTTTGTATGTATGTGTGTGTATGATGCGTTTGAGTCTTGATTGTGAGCTTGTGTGCACTTGAATGGTGTTGTGGTATGCATCCCTAAGGTTTAGGATGGTCGATTAGGGCTTAAAAGAGGTTTGGAAGAGGTTGGAGGTCGAAAACCGTCGGCTGCAGTCAGGATGAACTACATTCTGCATGAGCTAGGGCTAGGCGACTGACCGGAGGCCGAATGGAGGCCATACGGCCTAATAGGTTGCGAATGGGGTCCATTCACACGATTGAAGGTCCATTCGCATGGTGGAGGGTCCATTCGTACAATTGAAAAGCTAGTCACATGGAGGTCATGAGATTGAAGGTCCAGTCGCATAAGTGCTCACCGTATTAGTCCTAGTCGCATAAGGTCCATCCGCATTAGTCCATTTGCATGATTGGGTGTTCATTTGCATGAGTGTTGATTTGTATTGGTTCATTCGCATGATGCTCAGTCACATGGAGGCCATGCGACTGAAGGGTGTCCATATGCCTGAATAGGGCTGTTGTACCCGAGGAGAAGTTTAGTTTGACTTCTGACTTTCGGGGGAAAGTGCAAATGTAAGTTTGACGTAAAGGTTCCCGTAAGAGCATGTAAGATGTCGATTGAGGCCTTAGAGAGCACGTTGGGCGTGATGATGATGTTTTTGCAGGATTAGGCATGTTATGTATGTATGATGTTACCCTGTATGATGTGATGACTGTATGTTATGTTCCTTGTTATGATGTATGTTTATCTTTCCCGTGGTTTTACGTGTGATGTTAAAGAATAAATGAAGTATTACGTAACGTAAAGTGGAAGATAATGAAAAGCGGAACATGATGAATGCATGCATTAATGAATGATGAAAGTAATGAAAGCCTGACCAACATTCGATATCGGAACACGCCATTAAAAGGTGTTAGCCGAACGGTGTGTGGGTTCGCTACCCCGGGAGTATGCACATCGGGGTCCTTCTCTGTGATCGACCATTTATATAGAACATCTACCACTTACTTCTAGTACTTTGGCACCATGTTTAGCTGTCTATTTATAGACTTTGGCCCAGTAGCTAAATAGTTCGGGGTGTAGTATATGGTATTGGTACGGAGATATCTGATGCGCAAGAAAAGATGTAAAGATGAATGAACGAATGAAGAAGATAATAATGATATTATCTGTGTACGTATGATGCATGATCGCAAGAAAGAAAAGAATGGTTTTAACGAAAGAAAAGAATGGTTTTAACGAAAGAAAAGTATGTTTTATTTGATAAAACTAGAACTCAGTCAGCAACACTGACTTTGATGTGTTTCCAGTTGGCAGGTAATGGTTGCTGAGGATGGCACGAGGTGGCTACTTAGCTCTTTTGGGATGGCATACATTTATTTAATGCTTTTGTGATATAATGCAACAATGTATTTTGTAACTGATCAACGATGTATCATATGGCAAAAGCTATTATATTGAAATGGAATGTTTTGTTTAAATGTTTCCGCTGCAACATTTTTATGTATTATGATGAAAATATATGTTTTATGTGCAATGAATTACCAGCTATAAGCGTCCTGGGAGTGGGGCCTTACAAGATTGAGGATGTCACGGTCCAACATTATCCAGAGTACGCTGACAAGGAGGGAATGTAGTGCCCAATCTGGGTGACTCCCTTGTTAGTGATACTTTTGAAACTCTAGATAAAATGGAACATGAGTCTAAAAATGGTAAAGAGCAAGCCCAAGCCTCGGACGCTGATGTCAATATCTGAAAGGCTGAATAGGTAGCATACTTTGCAGAAATTAGAGCCAGCGTAGTGCTCCAAAGTCAAATGTCTACACCAAACTCTATAAAGTGAAGAAGCATCACAAGGTGTCAGGCAAAATTATAGCGTGGGCCTATTTTGAAGATCTTAACGTTTATGCTGTTAAAAGAGAGAAGGGGATCGAGTACTTCAGATTCCCACACGATCTGAAGACTCTTCCAGGTTTTGAGCTTAACCAACTAGTAAAATTGAAGTTGTTATATGCTGACCCTCGTAAGATGTCAGGCTGGTTTGAAGCAGCGTGAAAGAGAGAGTACCACACCCGGTGGGTTAACTTCAAGCCTCAACAATTAACGAGGTATATCAGAAGATCTGAAGTTGATGCCATAACTGGGAAGCCAAAAATAGTGCTGAAGTGGAGTCCTCCACGCACGATGTCTCGAATCCCTCTACGAGAAATGCTACAGGACTTCACTCCACACTTCAAGTGGTGGTACTACGATTGAAGAGCAGGCGAGGCAGTCATAGTGTTGAACAGAAATGGTAGTATGGAAACTATCAGGGTGTTTGACCCCGTGTGGCTCACTAACTTGTCAGCTGATGATGTTTACACCTTATACAAGTGGCCACTGTTCTATGACTCGCAGGATATTGTACAAGCTCTCCAATTCCAAAATGTGATACAGCTCTACTTTGCTTTTGAAATACATGCATGAGTCACAAGAGAGGAGAAGTACAAGAAATATGAGGAGCTTATGAAGAATGTAAGACAGTAGATGAAACTAGGTCCAAGGGGGAGTTTGTAGATACATGTGTACCTAGTTTCTGAGCTTAATGTAAAATGTCTTTATTGTCTTACACATATGTAATAGAATGGGTACTTAAGGAAATACAATGTGTGGTTGTGCTTAAATGTTGAATATTTCATTGCTTAGTATGTAATAACGCTTATTGAACTAACTATATAGGTTTGTGGTTGTTTAAATAGATCTAAGTCAAATAATGATTGTGAAACATATTCAAACTTAATCATATGCAGTTCTCATGCGATTGGCCCATGCTAATAGACCATACACATGAACAACTTCATGCTAATGAACCAGTCACATGACTGAACCAGGAGACTAGATCAGTTGCATGATTGTATCATAAGATTGACTCAGTCACATGACTGAACAATCAGTCGTGCGAATGGATCAACCGCATGACTCAATTGCACGATTGAATAATGGTTCAATCTCCTGAATGAGAAACCCTAACCTACTCAAATCGTGGAAAAACATAACACTTTGAAAACCTACGTACTAATTCGTACCCTAGCCGTCGAGAGACCTCTAAGAACCTGTTCGAAGTTCATAGATCGCACTAGATCGATTAACAATCGTTCTTAACGTTTAGATTCAATCTACAATTGTTTCTACGTGCGTTCTCATTGATTGGATCGCCAATCAAGTAGGATTCCGCACTATTTGATTCGGTATACACGTATATTAGTTAGTATTTCATTCAATACACGATCCCAACAATGTCCCTGTTTTCAAGAGTCACTCCAACATCCACTAGAGTGTCCATCATTTCAACATACCTGAAGTATTGTTGAGTCATGGTTTCGCATTTTTTAAAGGTGAAGTTTTCAAACTGCTACTTTAGGTGATCCTTCTTGTTCTCCTTGGCTTCAGTAGAACCCTCACACATTAGTTTCAATGCATCTCGCAACGGCTTAGCTCTTTTGCATTTCTTGAAACCTCTGTATACAGAATTTGGAAGAGCAGTCTGCAGGGCTGTCATGGCTTTCTGATCAATTTCTACTCTCTTTCTATCTTCATCAGAGTAGTCAACCATAGCCTTTGGAATTATACCACCTCCAGCAGCAGCTAAAGTGGTGCTTGGTATGTAAGGTCCCGAGACAACACATTCCCACATCCTAGAGTCCTGAGACTTGATGAAACCTTCCATTCTTTGGCACCAAGTGTCAAAATATTCAAGAGTGATCAGTGGGAACTTTGTCATGGTTCTAGTTTCCATATCAACTTTAGTGATAGCTACCATTTGAGATGTTAAGTATTTTGTGCATGTAAGGGATCTTAAGATGGTGATATCTTACTATCAAGAGCCTGGAATGTTCTGATACCAATTGCAGGACCATTTGAGGGGTTGGTCACTTACAGCACAACACACAATAAGTAGAGATTGATTTAGAACACTTAACAAATCAAATGGAGAACTAGAAACCAGTTACAATGATACTAAGATACAAAAGTAATTGAGAGATGGAACAAGAACAAATAACACAAGTGTTTGGTTTTCAAGAATGTTGTATGTTGATCTCTAGTTCCTTAAAAGTGTTACAAAGCATAAAAAAAGATACAATGGACCATAGATACTTTATACTACATCCTATAGTCGGCCATACTTTAAAGGCTAGCTGGATACATGATCTAGACAACAACAAATTCAATGTAGAGTCAAAAGGCAAATTACCTTTTGACTAGTGACTATGAAATGCCATAGCTCACATCCTAATATATTACAAAAAGGGTAAAATTACATAAAGTAGAAATAAACAGACTTAAGACCGTAATGTACAGTTTACCAAAAGCATAAACCATTTCACCAACTTGTGAAAGTTGGTGAGTCAAATAGAGTTGCACCGAAAAGGTGGTCCAGCTTTATGGTAAAAGGTACATCAATTAAAACATGTACTCAAAAGTATTCGAAAGAAATTTGTCTTTATAAACTGGCTTCGGAAGACTTTGTCTCTGAAGCTTTGGAAGACCTCATGTTTGGCTTCTGAGGATTTCACACGTAGAATATTTTCTAATGCCGAATGTAAAACTTTCGAAGCATTCTACTTCAGCACTTTGTGCATGCATGTAGGACAGACTATTTGGATGTTTTGGATTGCATCACCCTTATATGAAACCTTATAGATTTAGATGTTTTGAAACTCAAAGAACTCTTATTAAAGGGTAATAGGACAGTTGATGTTTATGTGGAACATAGAGAGACCAATTTGAAGGATATTGAGTTTGTAGACAATACTAATTTCGAGTTTATTATAGATGCCAATGTTGTGGGTCTTAATAACTATGTTATGAATATGTGAATGACTTTGAGCCTTTTATGGCTAACAATAATGAGTTTGAGATTTGTCATGGTCTTGGAAGTAATGAAAGTAATGAAGACAATAATGATGATAGTGAGTTTGATCCAAATGGTGTGAATGGTACAAATGCTATAGATGTTGACATGAGGGACTTCAAGTTAAATATTGATGATGGAATATGGTAAGTTTTGGTTAAAATGTCGGGCTTCCAGAAGCTTTGGTACATCTAGGGTACAAAATAGAAAGGTGGAAGACTATCTATAGTCTTAAGATTTTCCCTACAATTTCCGGTCAATGTGGCAAAAGAGTCATGTATGAACTACAATCACCCCACCAACTTATCACATGCCAGTTCGAAGACCAAAAAGATAAGGGAAGAAGTGTGCAGTTGAAGAGATGATAGGGGTGGAAAGTTGTCAAAGAAGAACACTCAACACTAGTGTTACTTATGGTAAGTGTAAGCAAAAGGAACATAATAGCAGAACTTGAATAGGTCAGGCATAGGATTAAGGTGCATCTTTGGATAGTTTGGGATGAAGCTTTAGGTCCACTTTGGGAACTTTAGTATTTAGATGTTAATTCTTAACAATTATTTAGTTTGTCATGTTTAGGTATTTTAAGAACTTAACTAAGATGTTATGAACAATTATGTGTGGTTTTAATTAGTTAATGTGTTGTTTTAAAGTTGGTGTTCATATGTTACTTGGTTTGACATTTTGGAAGTTTCATTTTTATTTGGTTGGAGTGAGTTATGTGTTATTACATACCTCACAATGAACAACTAAGACTAGCAATCCATTATGTAGTGAGTTTGTGTGATTACATACTACATTTTCATTTTTATTTGGTTGCAATTAGTAATATCCACATTCATATAACCAAATATACACGTCCCCACTCACATTTGTCAATTGGTTTTAGTATTATTTTCACATTCACAAAATATACCATATATCTAATATCATTTCAATTTCAAGTTGAACCTGATTTCAATGAAAATGACGAACAAAATACACCCACTTGGACATAGCTTAAGTTCAGTATTCTAGCTTGGACATGACATAAGTTCAATACTTATTACGTGAATATCAAGTGTCTAACAAAAAAACCAAGCCCAACTACATATCAAAAATCTTCTCTATCTCTTATTATCTTCCTCATTTGTTTTCACTTTGGCTTCAAGCAAGTTTTGTGACCTAAGTAGACTATGTATAATCTCGGGGGATCATTAACACATCTCAAGGTGATACTAGAGGACCGTTGAAGGGGGTCAATGCAACAGTTTCACAATGAAGAGAAACTTAGAATACTTAACAGATCAAATAAGGAACTGAATAATTATGACTACCTTCTTACTAATAACACGGCTACGTGCTAGCACTCAATTAGTAGCGCTGGCACGTCACTCGGCTCCGCGGTTGACTTCAACTGCAAAGACTTTCTCCATAGGTGCATGTCTCAGCAACACAAAACAAGTGTTTCGCTCATTATAGGACTTGACCAATCATCTCATGACACGAGCCGAGGACAGCCATGCAACACCTGTATGAAAGTAAGTACCATCCTCTTAAGGACAGGTTTTCTTGTTCATATGTCAAGGGCTGTTAAGGTTTTGTGTGTTGTATTGAATTAAACCACATGCCCCACCGCTTATGTATGCCCTCTTCAATTCCTTTGAGTTTTAGTCTTGTGATCATAATCCCCAGGCAGAGTGTTTCACGCGTTAGCCGGCCCCTGTTCCCCGTAGACCAAGGGCGAACACTCATCATTTACAGCATGGATTACCAGTGTATGTAATCATGTTTGCTCCCTGTGCTTTTGCACCCCAGCATTCGTAGGGACCCAGACAGCTGCCTTCGCTTTTGGCGTTCCTTTGTATATTTACGAATTTCACCCCTACACACGAAATTCCACTCTCCTCTATCTCTCTCAAGTGAACTGGTTTCGAGAGCATTCCGCCACTTTTTGGCGACTTTTACTTTCAACCCGATTCACCGCCTACGTGCCCTTTACACCTAGTCATTCCGAAGAACACTTGCCCCCCGTCTTACCGCGGCTGCTGGCAGGGAGTTAGCCGGGGCTTCTTCGTCGAGTCTTGTCATGATTGTGGACTCGACGGAAGATCTTTTCAAGCGGCATTTCCTTTCTTCACTCACGTGATATTGTTGGATCGGGCTTTCGCCCATTGTCCAAGATTCCCCACTACTTCCCTCCATGGGAGTCAGGGCCGTGTCTCTGTCCCAGTGTGGCTGATCATCCGAAAAGACCAGCTAAGCATCATTGGCTTGGTCAGCCTTTACCTGACCAACTACCTAATACTACGCAGGCTCATCAAACAAAGCTTTTTAGCTTTCTTCAGGACTTGGCCCTAACTATTCGACAAATTCCCATGTGTTACACACCCATTTGCCACTTTGTTCTCAACTCTTCTTGCCTCCTAGGCAAGACAAGCTACCTTTAGCTAGGAGCCTTTTTTTCTTTTGCCCAGCTCCCCGAAAACAACGTTCGACTTGCATTTATTAAGCATATAGCTAGCGTTCCTTATAAGCCAGGTTCAAACAATTTTTTTTTGACTAAAATTTGGCACTAAGTGGTAGAATTTAGTGAGCCGGGTGTACTACTTCTCAACCTTCAGTGAACTTTTTTTCTCTTATGATTTTTGCTACTTTGTTTAGTTTAGTGATTGATATCTTAGAGAAGCTGGTAAAGTAAAGACAAACTCTTTCAAAAGAAATGATTTCTAGGAATGGCCTCAGTCAGGTCATCGAATCACCTTATGCTCGACTTGCTTGAATCAAAGAGGAAAAGCCCACTTTCATATTGAATTCAGGCTTTCATTAGCTCTTTCAGGATGGGATTGACTCTTTCAACTCATTGGGTCCTATTCATTAAAAGACCATTTCATCTATAATTCCCTTTCTCAAACCAATTCCGATAGATGGCTTTCTAACCTGCGTTAGACTATTCCTTGAGAAAGTGATTGTCGCATACCGGACGGCATGAATAACTTCAATTTAAGATTTTATGAAAGTGGGCTACCTTCTTTATTCAAGCCTAAACTAGGAATGGGCTAATAGCAATAGCAAAATAAATTTTAAGGCAGTGAGGTGAGGTAAAGTAGGCCCTATCTAAACATAAAAGGGGTCTAGTCTGAAACTGGTCTAGTGCTAGATTCAGCGCAATGGGCGAGAAGGCTGACATGAAGGCTTTCATCAAAGGCAAAGCGGTGGGAATTCTCTTTCAAGGCGGCCCGCACAACTCATCCTAAGTGAGGGTTTAGCTAATGACATGTGCCTTTGGGGGCTTGTTTGGCTAGATAAAGAAATTCTTCAGCCTAACTCGACCGAAAAGGGAGGAATCGCCTAAAAGAAAGCCTTTTTTCGATCTTGATTATAGGTCATAGTACCTACCCACTTTCACAGGCTGTAGAGAATAATGAAGAGGCTGATGCAACCTAAACATCTTTAGTCTTTCCTGCATGCTGCACAAGTGCATTGAAGTGGAATGCTTCAAAAGTTTCACATGTGCAACAAAAATACTTTAAGTGTGAAATCTTCTGAAGCCAAGACCAACATCTTCCAAGCCAAAGATGAAGTCTTCCGAAGCTTCAGAGACAAAGTCTTCCGAAGCTTCAAGTTCATGAAGACAGATTTATTCCGAAGACTTTTAGTAACATGCTTTATCTGATGTACTGTTCCATAAAGCTGGACACATTTCCGCTGCAACTCTGCAAGTCACCAACTAACATGGTTTGGTGAAAAGGTCCATGCTTTTGGTAACTGTACAATTGAGGTCTTGAGTCTGTAACTTTCTACTTTATGTACTTTATCCTTTTTGTAATAGATAAGGATGTGAGCTATGGCATGTCATAGTCACTATTCAAAAGGCAATCTGCCTTTTGACTCTACAATTGATTTTATTTGTGTCTAGTTAATTGTATCCATCTGGCTTTCAAAGTATAGCCGGCTGTAGGATGTTGTATAAGTATCTCATGTTCTTGTATCTTTTATTCATGCTTTTGTAACACTTGTAATAGAACACAGAGAAAGCAATATACTGCATTCTTGATAACCAAACACTTGTGTTCTTTGTGTTCTGTCTTATATACTACTTTTGTTCTTAGTGTCATCACTTGGTTAATCCAGTTTATTGTTTGATCTAAGTTTAGTTTATCTCCTCTTTGTGTTGTTGTGTTGTAACTCATACCCTTCAACGATCCTGTATTTGGTAACAGAGCATTCCAGACTCTTGATATAAGATCTCACCATCTTTAGATCCCTCACACACACAAATACTAAACTTTTCAAATGGCAGCCATTTCCAAAACTGATATGGAAACTGGAACCATGAACAAGTCCCCACTGATCACTCTTGATGAGTTTGACACCTGGTGTTTAAGAATGGAAGGTTTCATCAGGTCTCTTGATTCAAGAATGTGGGAGTCTATTGAGAATGGACCTTTCATACCCAGCACACCTTCTGCTACTGGTGTTGGTATGATCCCAAAAGATGTAGCTAGTTACTCTGATGAAGATAGAAGAGAGTAGAGATAGACAGAAAAGCCATGATAGCTCTTCAAGCTGCCCTTCTAAACTCTGTATACAGAGGTTTCAAGAAGTGCAAAACAGCCAAGCAGGTGTGGGATGCACTGAAACTGATGTATGAGGGTTCTTCTGAAGCCAAGGAGAACAAGAAGGATCTCCTGAAGCAGCAGTTTGAAAACTTCACCTTTAAAACAGGTGAAACCATGACTCAGCAGTACTTCAGGTATGTTGAGATAGTGGATACCCTAGTGGATGGAGGAGTTCTCTTGAAAACAGAGACATTGTAAGGAATTTCATGTCCTCACTTCCTAGGCAGTGGACACACTACTACGTGGTGATCAAGAGAACTGAAAATCTCAAAACTCTTACTCTGACTGAGTTATATGGGATTCTCACTGGCTACCAGATGGAGATGAACATGCAAGGTTCATCTGGAAACTCCAACAATCAAATGGGTTCAGCCCTACATGTGGTTGAAAGGGACAACATAGAACCCAAACATCATCTCTATGCTACCCTAACAACTCACCCAAGGGTCCTTTCATCACCTTCACAGAGACACCAAAAGAGAACTACACTCATGGAAGCCCATTCCAAGAGACAAGCTCTTCTCAAGCTTTTATGTCTTCTAATGAAAGCTATGGCAACTCTCTTTTCACTCTTGAAGACCTGGACTGTATCCATCCAGATGATCTGGAATACATGGAAATAGTCTAGCAGATGGCTCTTCTCACTCACAGAGCCAAGAAGTTCTACAAAAGGACTAGAAGGAAGTTTCCAAGAAATGCAACCAGTGGGAAGTTTGGATTGGACAAAGGCAAAGTCAAGTGTTACAACTATAACCTGATGGGCCACTTTGCCAGAGAGTGTAAGGCACCTAGAACAAATGGTGGCCAAACACAATCCAAACCAAACTACATTGACAAAGCTTTCCATAATGAGAAGTCAAAGCAGCAAGCTGTTGTTGCTATTGAAGAAGGAGGCTTTGACTGGAGCTTTCAGGTTGAAGATGCCTCTCCAAACCAAGCACTGATGGTAGATCATGATGAAGCCAAGGTATTGGAACATCTTTGTACTCCTGAATGCATTGCTAAAGTTAACAAGTACAGGTCCTATAACTTGGAACTGAGATCTGATATTGAGTCCTTAAATATTTTAAAATCTAGTTTTAGAAAGTCTGAAAATGATCATAAGCTGAAAATAGATGACTTAGAGAAAACCATTTCAGTTCTAAAACATGAAGACACAGATTTTAGGACTCAAATTAAAGATCTCATAACCAAGTTAATAACTGAGTGCCAGGCTGAGCTTGTGATCAGCAAAGCCATGGCAGAAAAGAGTGTTCTTGAAGAAGAGACCTTCAAGAACATGATCCTCATCCCTGCACAACAAAGTGTGCTATCAAAATAGACAGGGACTGGGATCTAATGAGATAGCTCCTCCACACACAATCTTGTTAGTAAGATCTCCTAGGTGTGGAACTTGTGAAGATGAGCTTCCTCTCATAGATCCTATGATGAGGAGGATGAAGAAGAGATAGTGAAGAATTCCTCTACAAAGAGTGAAGAGGAGGATTCTAAGAAGGGCCACTATCCTTCTGAGGAGAAAGTGAAGACTGTGATGACCAAGTCTATGAGAAAGAACTTGATTAGAAAGAGAAAAAGAAGGCAAGGAAGGCTCAAGAAATCAAGGCTACTTTTGACTCTAAGCAGAAACAAGTTTTATTTCTGCAGGGTTTAAAGTGGTGGGACTGAAGGCATCAACCAAAACTCTGCTAAGAGTTGGGTTCTTGCTTAACTCATCTCAGCAGCAAGAAGAAGACTGATCTACTGTGTACCACTGCTGCACAGCCTGGTCCATCAAACTCCAAGCACAGTTCTTGCCCAAGAGGACTGTCTCAGCATCTGCAAAGATGAAGGTGGAGAAGGGAAGTGACCAAAGACAGTCTTACTCTCAAGACAAGGCTCTTGTGGAGAAGATGAATTGTGTTATGTGTGACAGCACCACTCACATTGCAAAGGATTGTCCCTTCAATCCTAAAGGTACTGTCCATATGGCCAAAACAAAGGCTTCAAAGAGTTCTAAGAAGATTCAGGCTTCGGAAGGAAAACCAGTTTCCTTCGAAAGTTCCAAATCTAACAAGAAGGGAAGTGGAAAATTCTTCGGAAGAACATTGGTCTCGGAAGAAAGGAGCTCTTCGAAGCACTGAAGTCTGCTGCAGTGTTGCAGAATCTTCCGAAGGTTCAGTCATCAAAACTTCTGAAACCAAAAGTTTCTAAAGTTTTGAAGGTCAAGTCCAAGACTCCAAAGGTGGCGTGGACGTCTAAGAAAGACCAAGTGATTGAGATTTCTCCATCAAAAACAATCAAGATCCTTTTTGTACAACCATAGGATCTATTACTGTTAATTTACCTTCTGCAAGTGAGCCCAAGACAAGCAAGGCTTGGGTTTCCACATGTAACTAATCATTCTCTTTTGTGCAGGGACAGCTGAAGACAGACAGAAATGTCTGGATCATAGACAGTGGCTGCTCCAGGCACATGACTGGTAATAGGTCACTACTACAGAACTTTGAAAGGATTGATGGAGGACCTGTTGCTTTTGGAGGAGATGAAGGTGGTTACATTTCTGGTAGGGGCAAGGTCACAAATGGTAAGCTCAACATAAAAAGGTAAACTTTGTAAAGGAGCTTGGATAAATCTTTTGAGTGTATCTCAATTTTGTGATCAGAGTCATAACATGCTCTTTACTGAGCATGAGTGCATGTTCTTAGGCCTGGTGTGGTCATTCCTCATGAGCATATCCTGCTTAGAGCCCCCAGGAAAGGAAACATGTAGAGATGGATTTGCAAGAAACCTCTCCCTCTGGAGAAGTTTCATGCTTTCTGTCTAAAGCCATAGTGATGAGTCTTTCCTATGGCATAAAAGATTGTGCCATGTAAACTTTAAGAACATGAATCAATTAATTAGCATGACTTGGTAACTGGAATGCCAAGAAAGAGTTTACAAGTGATGACCACTGTGTTGCATGCCTGAAAGGGAAGAAAGATAAGGTATCTCACAAGCCTAAGGAAAAGAACTCAATCACTACTCCCTTACGCTTGTTACATATGGATCTCTTTGGCCCCACCAGTGTAATGAGTTTAGGAAGGACCTCATACTGTCTAGTGATCACAGATGACTTTACAAGATTCACTTGGGTTTTCTTCCTTAGAACTAAGGATGAGACTCCTGAGATTCTGAAGAATTTCATCTTAAAGATTGAGAATCAATCTGATCACAAGGTCAAGATCATAAGATGTGATGAAGGAACTGAATTTAAGAACCATATCCTTGACACATTTGTGATGAAAAGGGTATTACAAGACAATTTAGTGCTCCCAGGACTCCTCAGCAAAATGGTGTTGCTGAGAGGAGAAACAGGACACTGATTGAAGCTACAAGAACCATGTGTCTGACTCTAAACTGCCCATCACCTTCTGGGCAGAGGCAGTCAACACTGCCTGCTATGTGCAGAATAGAGTTTTAGTAGTTAAGACTCATGGCAAGACTCCTTATGAACTTTGGCACAAGAGGAGACCTTTCATTGGTTTTCTCAGGTCATTTGGATGTCCTTGCACCATCTTGAATACCAAAGATCAAATTGCCAACATTGATGAGAAATCAGATGACGGACACTTTATTGGATGCTCTTCCCAAGATAAGGCTTATAGAGTATACAATCTCATAACGGGAATTGTTGAGGAGTCAGCCAATGTGACTTTCAATGAACACACACCTTGTGTTACTGGTTCTGGTCCAGATTGGCTGTTTGATCTTGATTTGGTTACCAACTGTTTTCACAAATCTTGTGAGAATGTTTCAGGATCTGCAGAAAATTTGAATACAGATGATCCTGATCAAAGATTTGAGCTTGGAAGATCTTCAAGACACATATCCTTAGCTCCAGTTGGAACCACTTCTGCAAATGAGGTTTCTATCAGCCCTACAATGACAAATTCAGCTGATACATCTGGTATGCCTTCAAATTCCAGCTCAGAGGCTCTACAACCAGATAAGAATACCTCAACTGTGGAAGAGAACAATGGTGTTAGTGACAGTGACCAAGAATTTCTTGATGCCACTAACCACACTGTGGATGAGAACATCAGTGATGTCACACACTGCTTGGATCAAGTTTCACTTGAAAAGTGTGCTGATGTGGTGGGAGAAACATCTATGCCAGATCTAAATTTCTCAAATTTAGATCTTTCTCAACAACTTGCTATGATCCCTCAGCTTAGGATCCACAAGTCTCATCCTACCGCCAACATCATTGGAGATGTTGTCTTCGAGGTAAAAACAAGAGGCAAAACCATGAAGCAAATGTTGTTCTTCACTCTTGTTTTCTATCCCAGATAGAGCCAAAGAAAGTTGATGAAGCTCTAACGGATGGAAGTTGGGTTGAAGCTATGCAATAAGAGCTGCTTGAATTCAATAGGCAGAAAGTTTGGAACCTTTGTCCTCTTCCTTCTGGGAAGACTACCATTGGAACCAAATGGGTGTTTAGGAACAAGAAAGATGATAGAGGCATCATCATCAAGAACAAAGCTAGACTGGTAGTTCAAGGATACACACAAGAAGAAGGGATTGACTACACTGATGTCTTCGCTCCAGTGGCAAGATTAGAAGCTGTTAGGATATTCCTGCATTTGCTGCATCCAAGAACTTCAACGTTTTTCAACTTGATGTGAAGTGTGCCTTTTTGTGGAGTGATAGATGAAGAGGTTATGTCAAACAGCCACCTGGTTTTGTAGACCCTGATCATCCTGATTATGTCTGCAAGCTTGACAAAGCTCTCTATGGGCTACATCAGGCACCCAGGAGTGGTATGAGACACTGTCTGAGTATCTCTGTAAACATGGATACAGGAGGGGTACTATAGATGGAACTCTCTTCGTCAAAGGACAAGGAAAGACATATTGCTAGTTCAGTATACGTGGATGACATCATCTTTGGTTCAACTAATCCAAAGCTCTGCAAAGACTTTGAGAAGCTGATGAAAGACAGATTTGAAATGAGTGCCATGGGGGAACTCAATTTCTTTCTGGGAATTCAAGTGAAGCAAGTTGAAGATGGCATCTTCATAAGTCAATCAAAGTATGTTCAGGACATACTCAAGAGCTTTAATATGACTGACTGCAAGATTTCTAAGACACCCATAGCCAACTCTCTTGGTCCTGATCTTGAGGGGGAGTGTGTAGATGAGCATTTATACAGGGCTATGATTGGGTGTCTTATGTATCTTACTGCTAGCAGGCCTGATATCATGTTTGCTACATTTATCTGTGCAAGATATCAAGCCAACCCTAAGATGTCTCACCTTATCACTGTCAAGAGGATTCTAAGATACCTCAAGGGTGCATCATCACTTGGCCTATGGTATCTCAAGAATTTTGACTTTAATCTGTATGCCTATACAGATAGTGATTATGGTGGTTGCAACATGACTGCAAAGTCTACATTGAGGGATGTCAATTTCTTGGTGGAAGGGTTGTCTCATGGCAATGCAGAAACAATCCTGTGTCTCTGCATCAACTACTGAAGCTGAATACATTGCTGCTGCAAGCTGTTGTGCTCAAGTACTTTGGATTCAAAATCAGATGCTGGACTATGGGTTAAACTTCAAGGAGACTCCCATTCACATAGACAACAACAGTGCTATCTCAATCATAGAGAACCCTGTGCAGCACTCAGGGAAAAAGCACATCAATATCAGGTATCATTTAATAAGAGATAACTATGAAAAGGGATTAATTAAACTAGTCAAGGTTCACACAAATGAACAATACGCTGATCTGTTTACAAAGGCTTTTGATGAACAGAGATTTAAATATCTTATATCAGCTATTGGGATGATAAACCTTGAGTAAGCTTTTCTTAAAATTAATTCTTATTATTTCTTAAAATATGTGTGTCCTAAGTTGTCTAGTTCACCACTTTCATAAGCTCATGTTTTCTTTGGATGAATAATTTCTTTTAGAAGACTTTCCTTAGATTTTTTTTTAAAAAAATTATGATACTTCGAAAGTTTTGTTTTTAACTTCAGAAATAAATCATGCCTTCAAATTAAATAACTGTCTAAGAAGTTTACCTTCGGAAGAGTTCCAAAATTTTATTCCGAAGCTTAAATACTTGTCTTAGACACTTACTAATTTTAAAGGACTTTTTACTTCCGAAGCAAAATTAACTCGGAAGCTTTGTCTGTATACACACAAAGCACTCAAGCTCTAATTTTTCTTCCGAAGCAAAAAATTTCAAATCTCTCAGGAAATTCTTTTGAAGTCATTTTAGCTTCGGAAGCTTTTAAATTAAAACTTTCGAAGATAATTAACCTTCGGAAGCTTTTTGACTTCCAAGAAAAATACTTTTTGAGCAAAAAGTAAACTACTTTTACAGAGGTGGACCAACATTCGGATTTCAAAGTTTATCCTCTATCATTAAACTTTATCTGAAATCCTTCTCACATATAAACCAATGGTTTCCCCTCTTTCTATCATCTGTTCTTCCTCCAACCTAAAAACCCAAATTTCTCTCTAAAATTCTTTCTTTCTTCTTCCTATCCTTAAGCTACTTCAAAATGGCCAACCTTGCTCACAGAAATGATCCCAACTTTACCATGCACCTACACAGACAACACAATCAAGTTGCTCTGTTACGCTCTGAGAAAGATCCTCATTTCTTAGAGGTTTTCCGTTTCTTATCTCTATCGAACTACTTCACCTCCCTCACCATTGATCCTCCACTCTATGAGGATCAGTTGCTTGAATCTGGAAGACCTGCCAAGAGGTCATTATGGATGGGGAGAAGGCACTGTCTGCCATAGTGCAGGGGAGAACAATCTTCATCACTCCGGCCATCATCAACAGATCTTCAGCTGGATGATGAAGAAGGTGAGGTGTTCTTCCCAAAGGAAGCTATTAATCATTCCTTTGAACAGATGGGATATGAGGGGGATTTCTCTGTAAAGACCTTCAGGAAAAGGAAGGTCTCATCCAATGGAGATTCCTACTTCATGTGGTCATCCACAACTTATCAAACAAGCATGGTGGATGGGACCAGATTCCTGAAGATCTCTCCTTCATAGTCATGGAATGGTTCAAGGGGTCAATTCAGGTACTCTCAGTTTGTTATACAATTTTCTTGCTAATTTAGACTCCTTAGAATATTACATGTTTCCTAGATATGTCCAGTACATTCTTTATTGTGAACTGGGCTCACAATTAAGGGAACAGATAACATTCTTAAATTGGGACAGATGAAACCAGCATCTTTAAAATATTGAGAAAGTCCACTATTGGATTCTCTGGGGTAGAAACAGCCTAGTCCCAAAAATGTTAGAGCTCATTGCTCAAGGTGACAACCTAGTAGCACAAGCTAGTGTTGAACCCACACCTGCTGCTTCCAACCACCCACAAAACCTCAAATCTCCATCACCTACCAAAGAAAATCCAACGAACCCCTGCTCAGACTATTCATTCTGTGGAGGCCCCCATATACTCACCCATACAGGAAGAAGTGGACACTGGAGCTCCCATTTCTCCTTAGGAGCAAACCACTCCCATCTATTCAAGAATCAAGCGATGGTTCCTCATGCTCAGCCTGATGAGCTCATTAGCCCTACTACCTTAAGCCATCACTTGAGTCTCAACACCTCAGTGATCAACCTTCAGGGGACAGTTACCATCCCCAGCCTATAGATCTCAACCAACCAATTCCAAACCTTGACTTCTATACTGATGAAGATATAGGTTTCAGTGAGTATAATGAATCTCTCTTCTTTCCCCCAACTCAAAGAGAGATGAGTACTCCTGAGTCTCCTACATCTATCCCACATCAGTCACCTACAACTGAGATGGACACTTCTGAACCTGTTCAGGATGTCCATATGGAAGAAGCTCTCACTTCTGAAAGTGATTACATCATTAAGACCTCAACCATGGCAACTCAGCCCACTGACATCTCACTGAGACTGCCAGTGAGCAGAGGAAATCCAGTAGCCAAGAACTTAGAACTGGTCATGAGAGAAAGGACTCTGGTCAATCTTCTCCACCCCCAGTGATTCTTCTGATGAAGATGAGGGGGATCTGAGACTAAAAGTGCACAAACTGTCTAAAACATGCACTTACCTAGTCTCAAAGGTCAGTCACTTGAATCTCAGGTGACTACCTTACAACACAGGATCAATGATCAGCAACTTGAGATTTCTTATCTTAAGGAAAAACTAGCTGGGAGACCCTTAAGAAGCTCAACCAGGAACACAAGAACCTGTGGATGTGATTGACCTATCCTCCAGCTCACCTATGCAAGTGGGTGATGCTACCAAAAAGGGGAGAAAGTCATTCCAACCACAGAACAGGGAGGAGTTCTTCGAGAGAATGGACATTGAGGACTCACCATCCTCACTTGCAACTATGCATTCTCAGCAACCTCCTCTAGTTCACATTGATGTGGACTACACAGACTCTTCATACAGAGTCTGTTTGAGGATGGGATACCAAGGGCTATGTCACCTTCATCATCCTTCAATCACATTATTGGGTGGAGGTATGACAACAACTGGAGAGCCCTCATTATCATAAGAGTTCAAGGACAGCAAGAAGTCTTTAATTTTCAGAACTTGGACTACTATGAAGGTCTGGATCTAGTCAACATGCCACTTGTCAACCCAAGCCAATCAAGACAGCTAAAAGACTGGCTAGAAGAATCCAAGACAGATCATTCCAGAGTTCAGTCTAAGAAGGAGACTAACGCAATCAGGAAATGTCATCGGTCAACTGGATGTTGAGGCAGACCCTAAGATTATCTTCATAGGGGAAACCTTGACTGAAGGCCCAATGATAGAACCTGAGAGCCCTGTTCATCATCTCCAACTGCTGCAGAGATCATATTCCTTCTGAGACACCTGCTGGTGAAGGTGCTTCTCAACCTCTCTCTGCTGAGCTCTTAGATGTTGCAACGAGCAATGAAGGCCAAAGCTCTCTCCACCCTGAGTCACAAAGGTCTGTGAGTGACAAAGGGAAAAGAAAAATGACATCTGAGGATGTTGAGGAGGAGGAGAGAGAGAGGAAAGGAGGTAAGGGAGAAGGTCCTCATTGAGTCTCCAGGACTCATGAGTTGCAGACTTAGGAACTAGGACATAGATAATATCATTTCTCTCCCCTTGGATGAATTAAATGAGCTGGTTGATCTGGAAAGGTCAAGAGAGAAGAAGGAGGCAAAAGATGCAGAACTCCTAGTACAGGTCAAAGAAGAAAGAAAAGAAAAAGACTGTACAGAGGTATGCCTACCCTCTCACCAGTTCAAGAAATCCCTGAACAAGAGGATGTGGTTCAACAAGAACCTCAGGTAGATAGGAAGAAGACATAATCAAGATGATTAACTACCTGAGTGCCACAGGTCTCTATCAGGCAGATGCACTCCTTCCCTTACCTTATGACTATGTTGAGTTTGAGTATTTAAAACAACTTGAGCTTGAGTTAGTCAAGGAAAGAAAGACAACACAAGAAGAAGATGAGGGAAGAAGCTGCAAAGTCAAGAGCCATCATCCAAAAGAGCATGAAGAAGTCTGCTGATAGGCAGAGGATGATGAGCTTCTTGAAGCTGTATGGATTCTCAGGAAGGATACTTGGACCCATGTCTCTATCCATTATGGATGAGCATATCAGGGTAATCAAGCAGAAGATTAAGAGTGGAGTGCCACTGACTTACACTCCACTCCAAGTCAGGCCCCACCTGAAGTGGAGGTTAAGGTTGAACAAACAGACACAACACAACCTGGACCTCCTGCTAATGCTCAGGAAGCTTCATCTTCTGATCCACAGCAGGGTCAACCTCCTTCTCCATCTGAACCTGAGAGAGAGGAAGTCCCAACTAAGAAAGACAGTGAAGATCAATCTAGTGCTGCAGGCTAGTCTTCTCAATTAAAATTTGGAAAGAGAAGGAAAAGGATGGCTTCTAAACCAAAGTCTAAGAAGAAGAAGAAGCCTGAATCCCCTTCTAAACCTCAAGATGAATCAGAACAGCCTGAGGATGTGCAGCCAGAGGATGCTCAATCAACTCCAACTTCAGTAGCTCCTCTAGCATCAGGAAGACCCATCTTGTCTTGGACATACACCACAAATCCAGAAAGGTGGCATGTTATTAGAGATCAAGGCATTGAAGACATTTATACATGGCAAGAAATGTTTCAGTTGCCTCTGCATGACCTCTTTGACATGAGAAGACACTTTGAAGCCTGAAGGATCCTCATCATCTTATGAAGAAAGGAATGGTGGTCATCCTAATGAGGACTGTTAATATCTAAAGTTTTCTAAGTGTTTTGGTAGCATCAGCCTAGGGGGAGTTTGTAGAGATTAATGAAGAGGTTGATGCAACCTAAACATCTTTAGTCTTTCCTGCATGCTGCACAAGTGCATTGAAGTGGAATGCTTCGGAAGTTTCACATGTGCAACAGAAATACTCTAAGTGTGAAATCTTCCAAAGCCAAGACCAATATCTTCCAAAGCCAAAGATGAAGTCTTCCGAAGCCTCAGAGACAAAGTCTTCCGAAGCTTCAAGTTCATGAAGATAGATTTCTTCTGAAGACTTTTAGTAACATGCTTTATCTAATGTACTGTTCCATAAAGCTGGACACCTTTCCGCTGCAACTCTACAAGTCACAACTAACATGGTTTGGTGAAAAGGTCCACGCTTTTGGTAACTGTATATTGAGGTCTTGAGTCTGTAACTTTCTACTTTATGTACTTTATCCTTTTGTAATAAATAAGGATGGGAGCTATGGCATGTCATAGTCACTAGTCAAAAGGCAGTCTGCCTTTTGACTCTACATTGATTTTATGTGTGTCTAGTCAATTGTATCCGGCTAGCTTTCAAAGTATAGCCGGCTGTAGGATGTTGTATAAGTATCTCATGTTCTTGTATGTTTTATTCATGCTTTTGTAACACTTGTAATAGAAAATAGAGAAAGCAATATACTGCATTCTTGAAAACCAAACACTTGTGTTCTTTGTGTTCTGTCTCATATACTACTTGTGTTCTTAGTGTCATCACTTGGTTAATCCAGTTTACTGTTTGATCTAGTTTAGTTTATCTCCTCTTTGTGTGTTGTGTTGTAACTCATACCCTTCAACGATCCTGCACAGGCTTTTGAGTAAAGAGAAATGGTTTTCAAGAACAAGATAATATGGTTTTCAAGAATGACATATATTGCTCTTAAGTTATTTTACAGGTGTTACAAAGCATAAAAATAAAGTTAAGCACTTGAAATACTTTATACTACATCTAGACAACAAGAAGATCAATGTAACGTCAAAAGGCAGATTGCCTTTTGACTTGTGACTATGACATGCCATAGCTCACATCCTAATATATTACTATAAGGATAAAATTACAAACGTAGAAAGTTACAAACAAAAGACCTTAATCTATAGTTTGACAAAATTATGAACTTTTCACCAACTCATATAAGTTGGTGAGTCTTTAGAGATGGTAACGAAAAGTGGTTTAGCTTTTCTCAAAAAGGAGTTTGAGAGAAAGCATGTCTTCTCTGTATTTTGAAGAAATTAGTCTTTGGCTTCGAAATATTTTATCTTTGAAGCTTTGGAATACTTCACCTTTGGCTTCAAAAGATATGGGCTTTGGTTTCAAAAGATTTTATACTCAACATAATTCACTGAGCCGTATAAAATCTTTCGAAGTAACTTCCTTGTACTTCATATATGCATGCTGAGAGTTTTGGTTGTTCTTTGGTTGCATCAGCCTCTAAGTATATTCCTTACAAACTCCCCCTAGGCTGATGCTACCAAAATTAAAGAGATCTTTGAGTTTTTATCTTCATCTATTGAAAGTCCTTATCAGGATCAAGACCCTTACTTTCATCATCAGTTGGTTAGGATCCCTTAAACTCTCAAAGTATCTCCTCATTTCATAGAGATCATGCAGAGGAAGGTCAAGAATGTTTTGCCAAAAGTAGATGTCTTGACCTCCTTGAGCTTGAATGACATACCATCTGTTTGGGTTAGTAGCAAACATCCAGGACAACATGGGTCTCTCAGCAGCAAGAGACAATACATTGAGTGGAATTTTTAGCAGCCTCTTTTTGAGCAACCTTAGGATGTTCCGACCCATCCAAGGTATAGAGGTGGATACCTTGGACTTCTTCTTCTTTTTCTTGTCCCTTCTTATAGACATCATTTTCCTCTTTCTGTATTTTAACTAAGGAGGTTTGGCCTTTAGCACTAGTTGGTTCTTGTTTGTCTTCCTTAGTTGGGTCCTTTTTTCACAGGTTTAGAAGGACAAGGATCAGGACCCTACCATGGATTAGAACATGAAGTTGGCTGTGGTCAAGCACTAGGTCCAGGTTATGTTTTCTCTTGTGGTTCAACCTTAACCTCAATTTTAGGTGTAGCCTGACTTGGTGGAGAATGCAAGTCAACAAGATCACCTTTTTTGATTGACAGGACCATGTACGTACGGAATACTAACAGATTCTGTGTGAGACCAGATCAAATAGTGTAGAATCCTATTTGATTGGTGATCCAATCAGTGATAATGTTAACCGATCGATATAAGAATGAACAAAATGTTAAGAACGAACTTTGAAGTTGAATTGGCTGTCTTGGACGTTCTGGACGGCTATGGTTTATAAATATTCGCAAGTATTTCTAATAGTTATCTTTTTCCATGAATTAGGTGGTATTTATAGGTTTGTAGTTTCCATTCGTATGACTGAACCATTAGCATGGTTCAGTGGTGCGACTGAACCATTAGAATGGTTCAGCCGTGGGACTGAATCAAGCGACTGAGTCATACGCATGACTGAAGGTTCAATCGTGCGACTAAGTCAATCTTATGTCTCAATCATACAACTGATCTAGTCTCCTGGTTCAGTCGTGCGACTGGTCCATAAACATGATGTATTCATGCATATGGTCCATAAATATGGTCCATTAGCATGAATACTCACCCAACTAGGTTGAACACATTTCTCAATCATTATTCACTAAGAACTATGTACAACAACCTCAAACCTATATAAGAAGTTCATAGATATGAATTATACTTAACACAATAATAATATGAAACAATTAAACATTAATAAACATCAACCACATATTATATTTCGTTCAACCATTACATTACACATATGTAAGAAATGAAATACTTTTACATTTAAGCTCATAAACTAGGAACATCATGCATCTACATTGATCTTCTGGTTTATCACTCTAGTGTGCTCATCCACAGTGGACAGAGACATTAGACCAAGTCTCCTTCCAAATAATCCATACAACTTCAAGAATCTCACAATTTTAATGCCTATCAACAACTTTATCAAATTTGCTCGGATGATGGCTCTTGACTTTGTAGCCTCCTGCCTCATCTTGCTCTTAGCAGCTTTTTACTCTTTCAGCACTTGTTTCTCAAGCTACTTGAGGTATTTAAATTCAATGTACTCATAGGACAAGGAAAGAAGTGTTGCTACCTGATAGAGTCATGTGGCCGTCAGGTAGGTAATCATGTCTGTCTATCTTCTTCTCTGGCCTTTCTTAAACTAGGGAAATAGTAAGAGCTTTGTGGAGTCTTTTTCTTCTCCTTTCTTCTTTGATTTTGAGGATCAACTCTATATCCTCATCCTCTTTTCTCTTTTTCGATTACTCAATGTCACCTAGTTCATTAATTCTTTTAAGGGAAGAGAGATGAGTTCATCTATATTGTAATTCCTTCTCCCCAAATAGTTCAATCAGGCTTCCTTTAACTTATCATCTTGAGTGTTTGGCCTGGGGAAGCCTTGATTGTAGCTTCTATGTAGCCTGGGGTCTACTTGAACTATTTCCCCTTAGCTTCCTCTTTCTCTCTCTTTACTCCTCCTCAATATACTCCAGAGTCAATTTCCTTTTCCCTTTGTCACTCATAGGCTTGGATGACCTAGGGTGGAAAGAGCTTTGGCCTTCATTTCTTGGTGCAACACTTGAGCTCTGGCTATAGAAAGGATGTGAAACACCTTCAGTTGAAGGAGTTCTTATCTCAAGGTTCACCGACTCTACTATTGGGCCTTTAACCAAGATATCCCCTTCGAAGCTAATCTTAGGGCCCACCTTTACATCTATTTGACCAATAACATTGCTTGTTAGCCTCTGTTTATGTAGGAAAGTTCTCAGTCTAAATTCTTCAACCACCATATCTCTAATCCTCTCAGCTAGTCTATCAGCTTGCATGTTATGACTTGGGTTGGCATGTGGCATGTGAACTAAAGGAAGAATCTTATAGTACTTTAAGGTCTGAAAATTGAAAACTTCATGATGCCCTTGAAGTCTAAGGAGCATTAGGGCTCTTCTATCAGCATCACACCTCCATCATATAATCTAATTTTTAGCAAGATAGGAAGGGGTAGATATAGCCCTTGGAATTCCCTCATCAAACAAGCTTTAAATGCGTGAGTCCATATCAATGTGGGCCTGAGGAGTTTTTTGGGTGTGGACAACTACAAGTGAGGGTGGTAAATCATCTATATCCATACTCTGGGAGGAACTCCTAGGTTTTGTGATTGCAAGTTTGACTTTCTCCCCCTTTCTGGTAGCATCACCCTCTTGCACATGGGAGCTAAGGGTTAGGTCCACCACATCCACAAGTTCTTGTGGCCCTGCTTGAGTTCTCGTGACGGTTCTATTAGCTAGCTTCCGTTAAGATCGGTGATTAAGTTATTAGTCATTGACCCTTCTGTGTAAGGTCACCACCTGAGATTCTAGGTGACTTACCTTTAAAACTAAATAGGTGCATGTTTTGGTCAATTTGTGCATCTTTAGTTACAGAGTCCCCTCATCTTCATTAGAAGCATCATAGGGGGATGAGAGAATAGGACCAAAGTCTTATTCTTCATCATCAACATTGTGTTCTTAGCTGTTGGATTTCCCATCAACCATGACAACTTAAGTTGTAGTGTCAATGGGCTAGGTTTACATGGTTGAGGTCTTAATAATGTAATCACTTACAAAAGTGAGAGAATCTTCTATATGGACTTCCTAAACAAGTTCAGGGAGGTCCACCTCAGTTGGAGGTGAATGATGTGGGGAAGATATGGGTGATTCAGGAGCACTCATCTCTCCTTTAGTAGGGGTGGAGAAGAGAGACTCATGGTACTTGTTAAATCCAATATCCTCACCATCATAGAATTCAAGGTTTAGGATTGGTTAATTGAGGTCTAGAGACTACGGATGGTAGCTTTCCCCTAAAGGTTGTTCGCTAGAGTTTTGAGACTCTAACTAAAGGCTTAAGGTTGGTGTTGTGAGCTCATCAGCTTGAGCATGAGAAACCTCATCATTGATTAAAGAAGTAATGTGAGTGATTTTATTCTTAGGATAAGTGGGAGCTCTAGTGTCCACTTTCTCCTGTGTGGGTGAGTATATGGGGGCCTGCACAACCTGAGTAGCTTGTGTAGGGGTTCGTTTGGATCTTCTTGAGTAGGTGAGGGTGATTTCTTGGTAGTGTGGGTGGTGCTGATGTAAAAGATGTGGGTTCAACATTGGCTTGTGTTGCCAAGTTGTCACCTAGCTCTAACATTTTTGGCGTAACATCCGCCTATTTTCAAAATTAAACCTAAACCTGAACCCTTTTTAAACTTCCATGAAATGAAAATTTTTATTATTAAATTATTTTAATAATTTAATGAATCAAATGCATTAAATTTACAATTTAACCAATGTTGATAATTGTTTTATTTAATTTCCATTTATTAGATCATTTAAACAGTTTATAATAATATTATAAATTATAAAATAGAGTTTTATAATTTATGAAGTTAGTTATCATTCATGAGTTTTAATTCCAATACTAAAACAAATAATTAAATTGTAAATTCCTTATAAAATTTAAAAAGGTTATAAATATTTTTTCAAATAAACTAAACAATTTAATTAAATGATTAAATTTGGGTCATATTAAGTTTGGGTCATAAATGTAAATTTTAAAACTTAAATAACAAAAAGGTTTTAAAGGTTTAGCATAAAATAATAAGGGCTTAAAACTACAAGGACCAAATCTATAAATGTTATAAACGCAACCCACCCACCTCGACCCCCCTGTAACTCCGGTCACAAATCCAACCAAACTCCGGTGACCACCAAACCACTCACAAAAATATGTTTTTATACAATTAAACCAGCCCTTGACCTTTCCGAAATCGATTCGAACCCGTAACTGCATTCAATTCACAATATTCCAACGTTTACTTTGTTCAAACCCAAAACCGATCACACATTCAAAACTAAAACGATTTTCAGGTTTTGATTCAATGGAATTAACCAAATCAATTGAATAGAAACTTATTCTTGGTCATTTAGAAGTTAATAATCCAAATTATTGCATTTAAAATTGTATAGTATTTTCAATTGAAATCAAAACGCTCGAAATTAAATCATAATTTGTTCATTGTGAAACCAATCCAATTGCACCTACTTAACAGAGGGAATATGTTACAATTGATTCCTTTAACCTTTGGATTCATCTATTTCACCCAAAGCCCACATTCACATTGTAGTCAATCATCATTTTATCGCAACCTGCAACTTGATTGGGCTCTGTCCTATAGACACTACCAATTACAATTAGTTGAGGGTTATTGACTGTAACGCCCTGAATAAAGTCGAAACAAGCCAACTAATAATAATAGGCTTAGATGGGATTATATAAAGAAAATAAGTGAGAAATGGAGTGTGGACCGAGTAGACCTCGCGGGTCATGTCTTCGGCGATTTTAAGGTCCCGGGAACGCCAAATATATATATATATATATATATATATAATATATATATATATATATATATATATATATTATATATATATATTATATATATATATTATATATATATATATATATATAATATATTATATATATATATATAATATATATATATACGGATCAACTTAAGTCACTCTCATTTGCAACTTAACACCCAATTTCTAGAGAGAGAGTGTAGAGAGAGAAAGTTGAGAGAAAGTGGTGATTCAAGGCTTGGTTGATCAAGAAATTGAAGATTGGTGTTCATGGACTTCAAAACAACAAGGAAAGACCAAGAATCCAGGTAACAAAACATCATTTAATCGTTCCTTTTGATGAAACCCCGAATTCTAGGGCTTGGGAATTTTGAAAGTGGAAAAGATTAACCCAAAACTCACGTTTTTGTGTAAGAAGACATGAAAGAAGCTTATAGCTTATTAGGTGATAAACCAAGGTTTTGGGTAGATTGAAGTTTTGGGTCAAAAATGGGTTGGTTCGTAATTTCAGCCCATTCTGCAAAACTAGGTGTTCATCCAGCGAAATTATGTAGTCGTCCAACGAAACAATGGATCTTCTTGCGAAATTATAGTTTCGCAGGTAGTTTCGCAGACTTGTATTTCCAACAAGAGTTGGGCAAAACTGGCATCGAAGCTGCGAGCGAAACTACCAGGGAAGATGGTAGTGAAGCTCCTGGCGAAACTAGTGGTGAACCTGCTGATCTGGCAGTGAAATTAGCAGAGAAATTAGAAAGAAATTAAACTCTTTGAGTGTTAACTTATCTGCAAGCTGTGTAGTGCGACCCTTGTTTTGAAAGCTTGATTGAAAAGCTGCTCACTGAGTCCAGGTGAGTTCTAGATCCCCTATTTTAAAGGTTTTAAACAGTTTAGGGCTGGAAATGCATACTAAATATACGATTTATTTGACCAAGATTTTAAGAGATTTTAACAGGAAGATTGGTTTTTCTATCATAAAATGTGCTATACAATTGTGTTAAAATAAAAAATTTCACGCTGACCTGGCAGCACGACCCTAGCCAGGGGCGTTGCCCCTTGGACCCCACTAGGGGCTGCTGCCCCTACGAACCCGCTGTCAGGGGCTGCCACCCCCGAACCCCAGCTGTCCTGCGGAGAATCGGTTATGTTCTATGATAACTTGTACTTTTTATGCATGTGTATGTGTTTGTGTTGGACCAAAAGAACCAATGAGCCTGATAAGAAAAACCTCTAAGTCCCACAGACATCATAACAACAGTTGAAGACTAAAGTACTGAAGACTTCAATAGTTGAATACCAAAGTCTGAAGATCAACAGCTGAAGAAGCATTCTTCAGTTGTTGTGATGGTTTCCTTTTGGTAGTTTTCTTTTTGTTTCAGTATTTGTAAAACGACTGAAGAGCATGTTCTTCAGTCGTTGTAGTTTCAGTAGTTTCTTTTCAGTAGTTGTAGTGATAGTTGACACTTAGCATTTTTGTAAGAAGATGTCAGCTGTTTGACTTCTTCAGTAGTTATGTTAACTATCAGTAGTTTGAATAAATTCTGTTAGATGTCACTATCAAGTGACATCAGCAGACGTCACATCTCCTATATAAGAGGTGTTGACCTAATTGTATGTGTGACATTCTGTTACCACGAAAGCGAATATTGAATGAAATATATTTGCAAAATTCTTTCTGTCTATGACCGTTTGTTCTTATCTTGAATATCTTTTGTGTTCTTGTGAATTAGCTAATTCATTGTTTGTTCTCCACTGCTATACTCTCAAATCAATCAAACGTAGATCACTGATCCTATCAGTTTGTGAATGGGTGATGCATAATGTTTATGATGATATGTGATGGGGTATGTAATGTTTACGTGATGTTATGTATGTTTATGTTGTGCTTCCTTATGTTCCTATTATGTATTATTCCATGACTTACTTGTTATGATTATGAAATAAACGAAAATTATTATGTAATTTAAAGTGGAAGTTAATGATAATGATAAGATGAATGTGACGAAAGAATGAATGCATGCACTAATGGAAGAACGAACGTAAGAAAGTCTTGCAAGCACTATAAGGAGGTTCACACCCAATCAAGGGTGTTAGCCCAATGGTGTATGGGTTAGCTACCCCGGAAGGATGCACACTGGGGTCTAATCTTTGTGATTGACCATATGTATGGGATCCTTGTCGCTTGCCCTAGGTACTGCAGTCAGCTTCGTGCATAATGTTTGGGGTCTATTGATAGACCTCAGGCCTAGTAACCAGCTTCGTGCATAATGTTCGGGGTATAGCACATGGCATTGGTCTGGAATGTAAGTATGAATCACGACAAATGTACGAAAGATAAGTAAGGAAGAGTATGAATGAAGTGAATGATAATGATGACGTACATTGAACGAAAGATAATGAATAGAGGTGGAAGATAATAATATATTATCTATGTGTATGTATGATGTATGATCACGTATGGAAGTAAAGAACGGTTATTAATGAAAGAAAAGTATTTTATTTTACAAAACTAGAACTCACTCAGCAATGCTGACTTTTATGTATTTTCCAGTTGGCAAGTAATTATTGCTGAGGATGGCACGTGGTAGCTATTCGACAATTTTGGGATGACATCCATTTGTATAACTGTGATGTTTTTGTGATGTAATGCAAATGATAATAGTTTGTAACTGTTAACAATGATGTATTATTTTGCAAAAGCAGTCATTGATATATAAAATGGTTTTAAATTATTCCGCTGCAATGTTTTTTGTAGATGTAAATGTATATATTATGTTTTATAAGCGATGATTGTCCAACTGTGAGCGTCCCAAGATCAGGGCCTTACACTGACCCTAATGCTTTGTGGAATCTATGAATGTCATCAATTGAAGCTAACCAACATCAAATCTTCGAATCCAAGCTCAAACCGATCGCAACTTGTTCATCATTCATTTACTTCAATTTATTCTTAATCAAGTAAGTTACACACACAAATATACTCGGTTTCACTTAGGGATCAAAAGTCCTAAGTTTGAATCCATTAACATTCAAAAATTGATGTTCAATTCGTTTGATTTGATTCTAGGGTTTATATGAAGTTTGAGGATTTTCAAGGTTTATGTGAAGTTTGATTCTAGGGTTTATGTTCAAACATCTTGAAACTTGTCATGGTTATTTGAGATATTTATGAGTTAAGATCGTCATCTTGTAAAAATATCATTAACTATTGCTAGCCTAGCAAAGTCATAGATCTATGGGCTTGACAGTGTATTTGGTGCGAAAGCCGAGGCTATTGATGACATATTCTTGTTCATCATGGGAACCAAGTACACTTAGCTAATCATATAACTTATTATGGCCAATCTTTGTCAAAGTTTGATTGTATCATTATACTATCTATATTCTTGCATTATTTCTTAACCTATGACTTGAATTGCATCTTGAAACTTGTTTTTATATGTATGTACAAGTTCATGGGAACTCACCAACATCATATGTTGATCGTATTTTTTAACATGTTTTAGGTTCTATTTTATGGACATCTTCATGCTCATATAGGACTTGGACCTAGATTAATTATAGATTTTATTTTGTTGTTTGAATCTTTATTTTATTGTAATGTTTTGTTTGTTTAGTATTATTCAATGAAAATGACATTTAATATGATTTCAACTTATTAAATTCCATGAGCTATAAACAATTGAATCATATTCGTTCGCTCCGATAATTCTGTCATCGGTCAGGGTGTGACATTTGGGACCAGGGCTAGTTCTAACCCTGAAAAGCCCATAGTAGACTTTCTCATTGTTTTAAAGATGTTGCTTCATTCGTTCCATTTTGAGAACATTACCTACTCTCCTTAACTATAAGCACAGTTCACAGTTAAAAATGTATTGAACATATCTAGGAAACATGTAATACTCTATGGATTCCAAGTTAGCATGCAGATTTGTATATCCAAATAGTGAGTACCTAAACTTGAACCCTTGAACCATTCTATTAACTATTTAGAAAAGATTCTCAGGAATTTGATCTCAGCCTTCATGCTTGTTGGATAGTGAGTGGATGACCACATGGATGAGGTACTTCTATTGGGATGAGACCTTTTCTTTCTTCAAAGTTCTTACAGAGTAACCATGTTCATGGCCTATCTGCCCGAATAAGTTGTGCATAACAAATTTTGGGTAGGACAACTCTCCTTCTTCATCATCTAGCCTTAAATGTGTATTGATGGTGGCTAGAGTAATGAAAATTGTCTTACCCTACACTATAGCAGACAGTGCCTTCTCACCATCCATGATGATCTCTTGGTAGGTCTTCCAAAACTCTAAAGCTGGTTTTCATACAATGGAGGATCTATGGTGAGGGTGGTGAGCTACTTTGATAGAGCTAAGAAAACGGTAGACATTTGAGAAACCTAGATCTTTCTCAGATGTTATCAGAGCAACCTGATTATATTGCTTGCGTAAGCATATGGAGAAAATGGGTTGGTTTCATGGATCGGGGTTGGCCATTTTAGAGTAGCTTTAAGATGAAAAAAGGTATGAAGAAAGGCAATTGGTTGGTAAATTTAGGTTATGAACTTTTGCAAATGAAGAAGTGTTGATACATATGTACCTAGATTCTGATCTGAATATAATATGCCTTTATGGTCTTACACTTATGTAATATTTGGGTACTTAATGAAATACAAATGTTTGGTTGTGTTTATAATATTTAATATTTCATTAATGAGTTGTTTAGCGCATATTGACTAGATTATATAGGTTTGTGATTGTTTGAATTGGTATACATAATATTATAATAAGGAATACATTCAAACTTGGTTAAGTGAAGTTTTTCATGCGTCCGATTGGACCATGCGCCCCAACAGTGGTCATGCGTCTGAATGGACATGCGACTAAGTGTCCATGCATCTAAATAGTTCATAAGCCTAAACAACTTCATTCGTCAGACTCAGTCGCACGACTGAACACTCAGTTGTGCGAATGGATCAACCGCATGGCTCAATCGCACGAATGAACCATGCTAATGGTTTAGTCGCCCGGATGAGCAACCCCAACCTATAAATACCACCTAATTCATGGAAAAAAAAGCTTTCAATCCACTTTGACTCTAGACGTACCGTAGCCATCCAGAAGCCTCTAAGTTCGTACTCCAAGTTCATAGAACGCTGTAGATCGATTCCTAATCGATTCTTGACGTTAGATTGAATACGTTATTGTTTCTACGTGCATTTTCACAGATTGGATAGCCAATCAAATAGGATTCCGCACTATTTGGTTTGGTTTAACACGTTAATCAGTTGGTGTTTCGTTTAAATACCAGATCGTAACAAGTGGTATCAGAGCCTTGGCTCTTGATTACATGTTGATTCAATAGTTTTGATACAAAAATTGTGTTTTTGCATAAAAAACGCAATCTTTTTGTGTCTAACGGAGTCTTAGACGTTTCCCGATCGAAAAGTTTAGTTTTTCCGGCATACGGCTATTAGGGTTTGATAAAATTCAAGCTATTATGGACAAAACAAGTGAAACCTACGAATGATCAAACTTCAGCAAGTTCAGTCACACGATTAGACCAATCGCACGACTGAGTTCATTCGCACTCTCCAACCGCACAATTAGACTCATTCATACCTTCATTCGTACGACTGAGATTTTCATTCGGACTGTTCAATCGTATTAGCTCATTCGGACGACTGATTCATCCACATTTGTTCAGTCGCACGATTGAACCATCCGCATTTGTTCAATCACACGAATAAGTTCAATCGCATACCTTCATTTGCATACATTAGCAGTTTGTTAAATAATAAAGTTAAGTGTAATGGAGGACCAGTTTTCAGCATACACAACAAGTAGAGACACATGTATTCAGAATCTACTGTTGTTGGAGAACGAAGTGGGTATTCACAATAAACCCCCAAAACTTATTACGTTAGACGACTGCCCACATTGGAAGCAACGTTTCGAAATCTACTTAAATGATGTAGATACAAATTTGTGGGAGGCCATCGAGTCGGGTTATAGCATGCCAGTAGGAGCCGACGGAGTCAAACTTACTCTAAGTGGCATGTCGGATGCTCAGAAGGTAAAATACAACGCTGAGAAGAAAGTCTACGCTTTGCTTACTCAGTCTATTCCGAATGATATTTTCCATCAGTATTCGGAGTATACTCAAGCAAAGAAACTTTGGGATGCGTTGGAGAAGAGGTATGATAGAAATGCCTCTCTGAAGGCCATCAAGGCAAAAGCCTTGAAGAAGGAGTTTGACAACTTCCTTTCTATGGGAAAAGAAGGCCTTGATGATGTGATCGATAGATTCTACCACTTGATGAGTGAGATGCACACTCATGGAGTGGTTACATCGATGGAGGATAAGGTATCCAATTTTGCTGATGGATTACCAGAAAAATGGGCTTTGTTTGTCTCAAATTTCAGACAGAATGGAATGCTCTTGAAGTTAGATATAAATGACTTCATTCTGAAACTGAGAGAAGAGGAGCTTAGGATGAAGTATCGAGCCCAAAAGGCTAACTATGATCAGAATCCTACACTCTAGAATGCTACTCCTTTGGTCAAGACATTTAGAGCACCACTACAAACCGCTTTCATCTCAAGCGCAGCAGTTCCAGCACAACCCTCAACTTCAGGATTCGAAACGTGAGGGTCGTCTAGCACGCAATATATGATACCTGAAGCTAATGCAGCAAAACTAAAAACTGACAACTGCGGGAATGTGACTGTGGAGGTGGCTAGAGAACATATGGACCTCTTAGCTACGGTGGTTCAATCCTACGATGGATTAGTTGCTGGAAAGATAGGAAACTACCACCTGGCAGATGAAGATTATGAGCAGGTGGATAAGATGGAGTTGGAACGGATGGACATAATGTGGGCTCTGGCAAGTGTTGTCCGACGAGCTAAAAAGTTTGTCAAAAAGACGAGTCAGAACTTGGTTGCCACAAAAGACACAACCTTTGGGTTTGACAAGTCAAAGGTTACTTGTTTCAACTACGGTGAGAAGGGACACTTCAAGAGGGAGTGTGTAAAACCAAAGTAGACGGGTAATGGCAATCCCTTCTCGTCCTTTAATCGTCAGGACAAGGCCACATCTAGTAGTTCTACCTCATCCAATAAGGACCCAAAAGCCTTAACTGCTAACGAGGATGAAGGACAAGACTGGAGCTTTCGGTTCGTGTCACCAGGAGAGTCCAACATAGCTAACGTGGAGGACATCAATGACGATTCAGCTAGTGAGGGAGGCATGGCAGTGGAGCTCGACATGTCAAATTCTGAAGACACTGGTCCCATGGTCACCCACCTACCTGAAGAAGATAATGCTGCTTCAATGTTAGAATCACCGGAACCAGATTCAACAGATTCTACTCTCATGGCTGATTCCTCTTCATCTTAGGTAAGTACTACTGACCAACTATTTAGTAATCATGATTGCTTAGAATGTAATAAATTCAGAGAAAGTATAGATTCAATATTTGTTAGGTTATTAATCATAATGATAGCTTAGTAAAGGATCTGGAACAGTGTACGGAAGAAAATAGAGTGTTAAAAAAAACGAACACTGCTACAAGGAAAAGATAGACCTATTGAATAAACAGCTTAGGGAAACTGAGGTAGTTGCTTTTAACCAAGCGAATGACATTAGGTACTATTTAAACTCCCTAGAAGACACTAAGAAGCAAAAAGCAGTATTAGAAGTAGAAGTCAACTCGTTAAAACAAAAACTACAGAGTTGGACAAGCTCATCACATATTGTCCAACACTTAGTGAGAGAAAGAAATAATGGGGAGGGGTTAGGATACAAGGTGGTTCCACCACCATTTGAGACGTTGATGAACACTAAAAGTAAACCAATTAATAATTATCCCATCAAGGATCACGTGGTGTCCACTCCTCTGGTGAGTGATCTAGATTCCTTAAGTAAATCAATTGGATCTGACACTAAATAGAAGGAGGTCAAAGATGTAAAACAAGTTAAGGCAATTAAGTTTGTGAAACCAACTCATACATCTAACAAAGAAGTGTCTCAATACAAATATAATAAGGTTAACTGTGTGACATCTGCATCTTCACCAAAAAATAGAAACCATCAAGTTGCAAGCAGATCCTGCTATAATTGTGGAGAGTATGGTCACATAGCATCTCATTGTCCTTATTCCCAAACACCAAAGAGGAAAGTTGCCCTTTCTGCAACTACAACTAGCTCCTCTAAGAGGAACTATGTGACACCTCCAAAAAGAGCTAGTGAACCCAAAGTTCAATCCATCAACCAGTCGTTTGTTTATCACAAACAGGCCTTACACAAATCTGGATTACGGAAAGAAAAAATCTCCTCAGTGTCTGAAAATGAGAACAAAAAGAAATCTGAGCTCCCCTCAACCTCAAAGGGTCAATGGGTTGAGTTTATGATGTATGATGCCTCGGGGAAACCCAAGCCAGTGAAGGCTTGGGTTCCTAACATGAACTAATGTTTTCTTTGAATGTGCAGGGTGTTCCCTATAGTGCTGAGACTAACACGTGGATGTAGATAGCGGAGCATCTAGGCACATGACAGGGAATAGAGCTCTCCTATCAAATGTCAGAAAAATTAAAGGAGGACATGTTTCATTTGCTGGGAACAAAGGAGGGTACATCACAGCCCAAGGAGAAGTTGGAAATGAGAAAGTTAAGTTTGATAAGGTAAACTATGTCCAACAATTACAAAATAAATTGCTTTCAGTATCTCAAATCTGTGATAAAGGATTCAAAGTAGTCTTTGATAACAAGAAGTGTTATGTTCTAAAAAAGGACTACATCATTCCGGAGGACCATATACTAATGTCAGCTTTAAGATATAATGATCTTTATGTCTTGGATCTCTCAAAGACCTCCACAATGGATCGTGAAGTCCAATGCTTCTTGTCCAAAGCTACTGAGAAGGACTCCATCTCCTGGCATAGGAGAATGGGACACATAAATCCAAGGAAAATGAATCACTTGATCCAGAATGATCTTGTGAGGGGAGTAAATGTCAAAAACTTCCAACTCCCGGATTTTTGTGTTGCATGCAAAAGGGCAAACAGACGAAAAAGTATCATAAGGAAAAGAAAGTTCATTCTATAGAACTTCCCTTTGAGCTTCTTCACATGGATCTGTTTGGTCCAGTCAGTACAAGAAGCATCGCTGGCGACTTGTATTGCTATGTAGTTACTGATGACTACTCAAGGTTCTCTTGGGTAATGTTTCTAAAATCCAAATCAGAAACATTTGAATCCTTCAAGGAATTGGTAACTACACTGGAATCCCTATACAAGCTAAAGGTACGACAGGTGCGCTCAGACAATGGAACCGAGTTCAAGAATCAGAGGATGGAGGACTATTGCAAGGAAAAGGGAATTGTGCATCAATTTACCTCAGCTTATACCCCTCAGATGAACGGCGTTGCTGAACGGAAGAACCGCAGCTTGATAGAGACGGCACAGACAATGCTGGCACACTCGAAACTGCCTATCCAGTTTTGGAATGAAGCAGTGGCAAATGCCTGTTATACTCTGAATCGATTTTTGGTAGTAAAACGCCATGGAAAAATGTGCTACAAGTTATTACAGCAATGTAAATCTAACTTGGAATATCTCGAGCCGTTTGGCGCTCCGTGCACCCTGCTGAAGAAGACTCGGGAGGGAAAATTCAATGAGAAGGTTGATAAGGGATCTTTCAAGAATACAACATACTGAACAAGAGAGTTTACAACAACTCAACGGTGTAATGTTGATATTTAGAGATATATCACACCGCCTGCTGGAAAAGGGCCTACTTACTTCTTCGACTATGATGGATTCTTCAAGTTCTTCAACATACCTCTTTCTTCTTCAGAAGACGAGTTGGCAAACAGATGATGTACGATGTCTTGAACACACCATCTCAAGATTCAACAAGTCATGATCCTACCAACTCAGGGGGAGCAGTTGATGTGAGTGACTCTTCCTCTGATGAAGAAAATGATCAGATCAACCAGGATGTATAGGTTCCGACTACCAAAAGTTCACAAGCATCGGCTAGTGATGCTTCTGAACCTTCAGAACCTCAGACTCCTATTTCCTCAGATCCAGAACCAAATGTTCATAATCTTGACTCTGAGGTGGTTGTTCTAACAACTCCTGGCGCATGTCTAAACGTCTATCATCCATTGGATAATATTATAGGAGATGTGAGATCAGGGGTTCAGACTAGAAATCAGCTGCACTCAGCTGATTATGCCTCTGTGATGGAAAAAGGATACCTTCACCACGGTGCATACCGCTACTTTGTGTCTCAGTTTGAGCCAAAGTATGTTAGTGAAGCACTAAATGATGAGGCTTGGGTTAGTGCATGCATGAAGAACTCCTTTAGTTTAAGGAGTTAGGTGTACGGACACTAGTGGATAGACCTAAAGGTGCTAAAGTCATTGGCACAAATGGGTCTTGAAATGCAAGAAAGATGATCAGGGAGTGATCATCAGAAACAAGGCTCAGCTTGTTGTTTAGGGTTTTAGACAAGTTAAGGGTATCGACTACAATGAAGTATTTGCACCAGTGGCAAGGATGGAAGCCATCCGCATCTTCCTTGCCTATGCATCTTATATGAAAATCAAAGTTTATCAACTAGATGTTAAGAGTGCATTCCTTCATGGTGAGATCTGAGAAATAGTGTATGTCAGTCAACCCGAGGGATTTGAGGATCCATACCATCGGAATAGAGTTTACAAACTCGACAAAGCTCAATACGGGCTTTATCAAGCTCCACGGCTTGGTATGAGAAACTCTTGACTCATCTTGTGAAACACGACTTTCGCAGGGAGTCATTGACTGCACACTTTTTATCAAAGAAAAAGATGGAGACTTACTGCAAGTATAGATCTATGTAGATGACATAATCTTCGGTTCAAAGAATGAAGAATTATGCAATGAACTTGAAGCAGTAATGAAGGCGGAGTTTGAGATGAGTGCAATGGGGGAGATGAAGTTCTTTCTCGGGTTACAGGTGGATCAGACACCAAATGGGATCTTCTTACATTAGACCAAGTATGTAGGGGATATTCTCAGTAGTTTTGACATGGAGAATGCTTCCACAGCTGGCACTCCACTGGCTACAAACCATGATGTAGCACCCGATGAGAATGGTGATCTGGTAGATGCCACTATGTACCGAGGGATGCTTGGATCTCTCATGTATCTCACTGCCTCAAGACCTGATATCATGTATGCTACATGTTATGCTCACGATATCAGGCAAAGCCTAAGGTGAACCATCTAATTGGGGTCAAAAGGATATTTCATTATCTGAAGGGCACACTCACACTTGGGTTGTGGTATCCTCATGATGATGACTTTGAACTTACAGCGTATAGTGACTCGGATTACGGCGGCTGCATGATGAACTACAAGTCTACATCAGCAGGGTGTCAGTTCTTTGGGAGAAGATTAGTAACCTGGCAGTTTAAGAAGCAGACCTCGGTTGCATTGTCAACCTGTGAAGCCGAATACGTTGCTGCTGCAAGCTGCTGTTCTCAAATCATATGGATTCAACAACAAATGCGGGATTACGATTTGCATTTCACTTCCACTCCTATCTTTGTTAATAACTCTGCTGTGATTGCAGTCACTAAAAACCTGGTCCAACATCCTAAGATCAAACACATCAGAATCAAATATCACTTCTTACGTGATTGTTTTGAAAAGAATTTAATCGATGTGATAAAAATAAACACTGATTTTCAACGGTTGACCTCTATACAAAGGCTTTTGACAAATCACGTTTACTATATCTGTTAGAGGTCAATGGCGTTAAAAAGAAAAGTGAGGTCATTCCTGAAGATGACCATGTATAGTCCGATGCATCGTGTCTAGTTTCTTTTAATTTTTAAATTCTAATTTTCTTTTATTCTCTTTTTTTTTGGATCTTAACTAGTTTAAATACAATTGGTTTCTTTCCTTGTACATTAAAATCCTAAAACGCAAATCCATAGTGGTTTTAAAATTTTAGGGGGAGAATAGGTCTAGGAAAGAATAAAAAAAACAAGGGAAAAGGAAAGGCAAGCTGAAAATAATAAGATAGTATGTGTGATACTGATTCAATGTTTGGAATATGATAGTACACAGGTACAAACCATTTGGGACTTTAAAATTCAAAATTGAAAAAGATGCAAAGTTCAAGTATAAGTCTGTGTAGTCTGAGCAATATAAAAGGAAATATGACAGATAAGCTAGCTACTACTAACGTAACACAAAGAAAGTAGACCTAGAGGTTGCTAGACCACAGATGATATGTCGATAGATTCAACACAATAGATGACTAGACCTTTTTGGTGATCTCAAGATTAAACTAAAATGTTTGACTAGCTGTGGGTAACGCCTTATCCCTAGTTAACACAATCAACAAGATTCCAATAAGGGGTGACGAGCAAAATAAACGCCACAAAAGTGTGCGTAAGACCAAAGCATGAGCAAAAGCACATGAAAAATGCAATACAATCAAACTCATAACCTATGTTGTTGGTGAGATCTATGCAAAAAGAAGAAAAATTGCTCAAACAAGAAGATAGGTTTTGTGCCTCTCTACTGTGCGTGGCACTGACCTGAGGATAAGCATAACCTATATATTCTAGAACTCATTGTTGTTTGCCGCATCTCTGCTGTGCGACGTGAGGATTGGCTTCTCTTTGAAAATTCTAAGAATACTCTCTTCTTGAACTCTACCCTAAGACTGCTCAAAAATCTCTTGAGGAATGTTGATTACCATATAAGTGTGGGATCCACAAATGCTTGTTGAAATAACAAACCTTAAAACGATCACCCAACTGAGATGAAAGTCTGTGTATGAATTTAAGAGGATAAGTATACTGAAAATCACTGTGGCTACAATTCTTGAAAGTTCAAATCAGTGTGGGGACCTAATAGTACTAGTATGATTTCCTAAATTTGCTAAAGGACTGTAGATGAAAAAGACGAATAGAGCATCAAAGGTTTTAGCCAACTTGTCTCAAATGATTTAAATATCCTGTATGATTCCAGCTTGAATTGGTCCATGTATGGTTTAAAAGATTGAGGCTGCCCTCTCAGAAGAATTATTCCTTAGAGTTACATCTTAGGAATTAACCCTCATAAAAACACAAAAACATATGTTAGTGTAATTATCAGTGTTATATCTTTTATGTTAGTACCAAGTCAGGCTATTTCAGGTTGTTGTGTGTCGGACTAAGTCATGGAATTTGATAAGGGACCTTATCATCTAAAAGGTCACGTCTGAAGTGACCACGTGTGCTTTCAAATAAAAATTGGGTCACATCTGAGGTGACAACATGTCTTAAAAGGATCACGTCTGAGGTGATCAAAAGGTTTTAAGTTAAAATGATCATGTCTAAGATGATCAAACGTTCATAATGTCAAATCAACAGTTTAAAAGGGCCTAAATGTCAAATGGTCATAAAGTCAGAAAAATTTCTAGGGTATGACCCATTCGCACGACTAGACCATGAGTATGGACCAATCATGCGAATGGACCATACTCATGCATTAAACAGTCGAATGGACATGAGTATGCACCATTCACCCGAATGGCTTATCAGAATGAGCCATTCGACCGAATGGGAGTGTGCGAATGAGTCAGTCGACCGACTGAGCTTCAGTCGGCCGACTGAAGGTGATCGACTGAGTCAATCGCCCGACTGAGTTTCATTCGCCCGAATGAACTGAGCGAATGAGTCCAGTCGGCCGATTGAACTCAGATTCAGTATTTCTCACCACTCCCAATCGCCCTTAAATCGCACATCATACCGTTACTCTGCCCAATCTTCTTTAGACCTCGATTATACATCTCTATTGATCTTCTGACGTGTGCTTGCATTTATACAGGTATAATAAGATGATATCTCACAAAATTTAGGAGAAATGGTGCCCTAATTTGTGATGTTCGATTGAAACAATAACCGAATCTTTAAATGACCTAATAACCTACAAAAACTAAGTAAAATGTTAAAACTAAGTTTAATAGGTCATTAGTTAAGATATTGCGAGTCTAAAGAACCATTAACCCACGTTTAATTTCATGAATTGGTCAAGATTCGATCCTCAGTCGATCGAACAGTGGGTCATGCGACTGGTCGTCTCGATGAACTCCAATCGCACGATTGAGCCGCCCATATGGGTCAATCGACCGAATGTATCATGCAAATGAGCTTAGTCGACCGACTGAACTAATCGCAAGCTCAGCCAACCGATTGAACTCAGTCGCATGTTCATTCACCCGAATGAGTCCAGTTGCATGAGAGGATAACCAACTGACCACAGTCGCATGATTCATTCGTATGAATGAATCAGAATGAATTCAAACAAGATACTTAGAACTGATTTGTGGTATGTGATTATCTAATGTTTATGTGTCTTGTGTTTCAGATAGATGGCCGATAGATGGTTTATCAACCCCAAGCACAATATATGTGCTCATCTAGACCATACTACTCAGAATGGTGTCGAGTTTGCAGATTTCATCGCTTTTCTCAGGCGATCAAGGATCTACAAGGCCATCTCTACTCCATGTACTCCCTACAGGTGTTTACACCAGGCCTTTTGGGAAAATGCTTCTGTTGATCGATCACGTGAGCCGTATAGCATACGGAGTTCTATCTGTGGTATGGATATTGAGATTACTGCTACTAATATTCAAAGAGTACTTGAGCTGGGGAACGATATTGATCACCCCACCAGACTTCACTCACTTACGGTGAGAGGATGTTTTCTGTGGCTTAAGTACGTTGGGGACATCAACTCAGGTGTGCTCAACAATAGCAACCTGTTTCCCCATACAAGTACTTGGCACATGTCATTCTGAAGTGCATTGCTTCCAGAAGTGGTGGGTTTGATGATCTTTCAGACCAGATTCAGAATGCCTATTTGGCACTGGTGCTGAACTACCCCTTCAGCTTCTCGAGCATGGTCTTCTCTTACCTTGTGGAGAATGTGGAGGCAAAAGGAAAGGAGGGTTTTTGTATGTACCCCAGATTCTTGCAGCTGATTTTCGATGAGAAGCTGTCCTCACTTCAAAAGGAGCGCCACGATGCTATGGCTTTAGAGATCATGGACGATACGACTCAGGGTCGTATGAGAGCTTACCGGGGTAAGCAGGTAAAGCCCCAGGTAAAGAGACTGATCGGCCATCTGGCTATTGAACATTACGTGGCACCAGGCAGACGTCAGTGGTGTCACGTAGACAACAACTCAGATGATGAGCAGCTACAGCTCCCAGAGCACGACTCTGATGATGATGATAGCGGGGATGCTGGAGATACCTTGCCCACTCGACCAAGGGGCCCCACTACTGATAGTGCATCTCTGGTATCTGCCCCCATTAGAGATATAGCTGAGACTGCAGGATTCCACCAGAATTTCATACCTAGTGAGGAAGAGGAGGAGTCAGATGAGGAGCCACTGACCCGGACTGTGGGAAGTAAAGTCGTTCCCACAGAACAAGGGCTCCGCGCGGTTGGTGGATGCCCTAGCGGATCGGGAGAGACCGCTGCTGACCCAACATATGCTCCCGATCTGCCAAGCCGTGTTCTAGGGGGGGCATCCTCCTTGACAGGATCGAGGAAGAAGAGGATGGCTCAACCCCATGGCATGAAGTAGAAGAAGCGCAGACTCACCTTCATCACCACCACAGCCACCACCACTACTCCACCTACCATCTCTACAGCCACACCATCTGTCACCACATCTTCCACACCCACGCCACCACCACCTTCACCTATATTACCCCCAATCTTCACCACATCTTCCACACCCACACCGCCAGCACCTTCACCTATATTACCCCCAATCTTCACCATATTCACCACCACCACTAGCCATCCTGCAACACCATCTTCTTCCACCCCATATTCATCAAGATCACCTCTGCCTCCCAGTGGGGTAGAGGAACAGCTCTTAGTACTCAACCGTATGGTGCTGAGGCCGTTAGCTACAGATGAGGAGAAGAGCACTCAGATACGACAGCTTATAGACCTGACCACTGCCCAATCTCAGCAGCTTTCGCATCAGGCTCGATTGATCGATGAGCTGGTTCATCAGATGTCTCAGCTCCAGGAGCAACACAACAAGAAGATTGAAGAGCTGGAAGCTGCAAACAAGTCCATCCTGCTAAAGATCAAAGGATCCAGAGACGAGCCCTTAAAGATCGGAGAAGGGGATGGAGAAGAAGATGCTGATGATGATGAGAGTGATGATGATGATAATGGTGACGATCACCTTGGTGATACAGATGCTGATGATGATGATGATGACTCTTCTCCTTCAGGTGCACAGGAAGACAGTGACAGGCGGACCAAAAAGACTCAAGATCCGGGTGCCTCGACATCAGCTCCAACAACAGAAGAACACATGATCCAGGACAAGAGTAATGCTTAGATGTTTTATTGTTATTTAAAATCTTTTTGTATTTGGATCATGTATAAAACTAATGACATGCATGTTTATATGTAATTTAAATAGTTATGACTTGATTATTATGGTTATGTCTTGTTAACTAATGATTGATATATTACATGTTTAAGTCAAGCAGATCCAAATTATCAAAGGGATGAACACGATATTGCTCCCCTCCAACAGATCAAGACTCAACTAACCATGATTCTTGATCTGCAAGGGATTCTTAGTAGATCAGTGAGTTACACCCCTGAAGATGGGGAAATAATTCATGATCTTACTGATGAGCAACTGGCAGAAATGTTCAAGCTCAATCCCGATGAGATTGTAAAAGACGCTCCAGCTGTTGAAGGAGACAGTGATGACGACCTCAAAGACATCAATGAGATTGAATCGAGGATGTCATGACAACTCACTATCCAGAGTACGCCAACAAAGAGGGAAATGTGGTCCCCAATCTGGGTGATTCCCTAGTTAGTGATACATTTGATATATTAGATCAGATAGAGCAAGAGACTGAGAAGGTTGAAGAACAAGCCCAAGCCTCAAACGCTGATGTTGATATCAGAAAGGCTGAATGGGCTGCATGTTTTGAGGAGATCCGAGCACAACACTCTGCTCCTAAACTGAATGTCTACACCAATCTCTACAAAGTGAAGAAACATCACAAGGTGTCAGGCAAGATTATCGCGTGGGCTTATTTTGATGATCTTAACGTATACGCGGTAAATAGAGAGATGGGTATCGAGTACTTTAGATTCCCGCATGATCTAAAGTCTCTACCTAGTTTTGAGCTCAACCAGCTGGCTAAACTGAAGCTGTTATATGCTGACCCGAGGAAAATTTCAGGCTGGTTTGAGGCTGCCTTGAAGAAAGAGTACCACAGCAGGTGGGTCAACTTCAAACCTCCAAAACCTATGAGGTATATCAGACGTTCTGAAGTTGATCCTATAACTGGAAAGCCAAAGATAGTGCTGAAGTGGAGTCCCCCAAGAACAATGTCAAGAATCCCTCTCAGGGAAATGCCACATGACTTCACTCCACACTTTAAGTGGTGGTACTATGATTGGAGAACAAGGGAGGCGGTCATAGTTTTGAACAAAGAGGGTAGAATGGATACTATCAGGGTATTTGACACGATGTGGTTCACTAACTTGTCTGCTCAAGATGTATACACATTATACAAGTGGCCACTGTTCTATGACACGCAAGATATTGTACAAGCCCTCCAATTCCAAAATGTGATATGACTCTGCTTTGCGTTTGAGATACACGCAGGAGTCACAAGAGAGAAAAAGTACAAGAAGTATGAAGAGGTTATGAAGAAGGTAAGGCATTAGATAGATCTAGGTCCAAGGGGGAGTTTGTTGATACATATGTACCTAGATTCTGATCTGAATATAATATGTTTTCATGGTCTTACACTTATGTAATATTTGGGTACTTAATGAAATACAAATGTTTGGTTATGTTTATAATGTTTAATATTTCATTAATGAGTTGTTTAACGCATATTGACTAGTTATATAGGTTTGTGATTGTTTGAATTGGTATACATAATGTTATAATAAGGAATACATTCAAACTTGGTTAAGTGAAGTTTTTCATGTGTCCGACTGGACCATAAGCCCCAACAGTAGTCATGCGTCTGAATGGCCATATGACTGAGTGTCCATGCGTCTAAACAGTTCATAATCCTGAACAACTTCATGCATCTGACTTAGTCGCACCACAGAACACTCAGTCGTGCGAATGGATCAACCGCATGGCTCAATCGCACGAATGAACCATGCTAATGGTTCAGTCACTCGAATAAGCAACCCTAACCTATAAATACCACCTAATTCATGGAAAAAAAGCTTTCAATCCACTTCGACTCCAGACGTACCCTAGCCGTCCAGAAGCCCTAAGTTCGTACTCCAAGTTCATAGAACACTGTAGATTGATTCCTAATCGATTCTTGACGTTAGATTCAATATGTTACTATTTCTACGTGCGTTCTCACTGATTGGATAGCCAATAAAATAGGATTCCGCACTATTTGGTTTGGTTTAACACATTAATCAGTTGGTTTTTCGTTCAAATACCACATCCTAACAAGAAGAAAGTGAAAGAGCGGAATTGTTAAATGTATATTTATATGAAATGGAATTGAGACAAAGTTAATGCAAAAGAAAAACTTTAAAATTTGGATGTCTGTCCTACCTCTTTGAAAGTGCCCAAAATAGTAGTTTTCTTGGAAGTCAAAAATCCTCCGAAGGTAATTTGTCTTCGGAAGTTTTGATAAAACCTTCCGAAGCCAATTTAATTTCAGAAGATATTCCTTAGCTTGATGAAAATTTTCTTCAAAAGAAAAATACTTAGAGTATTTTTTACTTAAGAGATATATGTTTCAAAAGATATTAAATCTTTGAAATTTGATTCATAAGAGAATAAAGCTTTCAATGCTTAACTATTGTTGTGGTTCAACAATGGAATAAACTGAAGCTTAGCATATCATAATTACAACCAACTAAAGATCTCATTGTACAAGTTCAGAGACCAAGTTGATTACAATAAAAACAACAATACAATGCAATACAACATGACAAAGTCAAGATCAAGACAATTAGAAAAGTCTAAATTAGGTCATGTTGTAATAATAATATAAATAGACCCACTAGTGTATTTTTGCATGTGTGGCTTTTGTGTGTGTGTTTCTCATGGTGTGAATCACCACCCAAGGAGAAATCCTCTCCTTTGGGTGGGTTTGATTTCACCAGCAATCTATGATTCTCATTGTAACTTGTTTATCAACATCAATGAAATCATAACATTATTATTATTATCCATCTCTTTGTTCTTTGATTCACACACATCAAACCATATTAATTTTGATTTCTAGATCTGAATGAGATGAATCCTAAGATCCCAACTCAATGAATCTAAAATATTAATTTAGCAATTGCTTTTAGAAGAAAATTGTTCTTCAAAACATATAAGTATTTAGAAGCATATTTAATCTTCAGAAGATATCACAATTTCTTCCGAACTTAAATATCTTAGATGTAGTTATTAGATTTGAAGACATAATGATTTTTCGAAGACAACTTTATGTCTTCCGAGAGAAAATATATATTAGATTTTCAAAACAAGAAGTAATATCATTTTGAAAATTTTCATCTAAAGTAAATTGGACTTATGTAGGTGATGACATAGACAACTTAGGATACACATATTTAAAAATAATCTTGAGTTTAGTTTAAGAAAATATACTCAAAGTAAATCATGTCAATAGCTGATACAAGAGAATTAACTCTACTTATCAAAAGCTTTAATTAACAGATGAGCATATTCTTCATTTATGTTAACTTTGACCAGCTTTATCAACCCTTTTTTAAAATAATCTCTAATGATACCTGATGATGATGTGTTTTGTCCTTGAGTACTACACAAAAATTTTTATAATAGAGATAGCATTGTTGTTGTCTGTCAGGATGATAGTCTCTTTGAAGTTGAATCCATAGTCCAGTATATGATTCTGAGTCCAAAGCACTTGAGCATAGCATCTTGCAGTAGCAATGTATTCAACTTCAATAGTTGATGCAGACATCCATGATTATTTATTGCAATGCCATGAGACTATCCTTCTACCAAGAAATTGACATCCTCCGCATATACACTTTGTAGTCATATTGTAGCCACCATAGTCACTATGTATATAAGCATACATATTCAAGTTAGAATTCTTTGGATACCAAAGGCCCAATTTTGGAGCACTTTTGAGATATCTAAAAATTCTTTTGATAGCAACCAGGTCTGATATCTTGGGGTTGGCTTGATATTTTGCACAAATGCATGTAGCAAACATGATACCAGGTCTTCTAGCTGGTGTAAGGACATCCAAATTATCTGTAGAAACCATTAAAAGGTCTCCTTTGGTGCTACAGTTCATAAGGAATCTTACCATGAGTATTGAATACTAAAACTCTATTATGCACATAACAGGCAGTATTAACTACCTCTGCCCAGAAGGTGATAGGCATTTAAAGTCCACGTGAATTCTTAAGTATTTATTTATGTTTTTAAAGTTTACATGGCAGATTCTTTTATGGCAGAGGGAAGACTTATCATTATTTGTGTTGGGGAGAAAGCAAGAAACTTCTCGAGAAAGGGATGTGTACTGCAAATCCATCTTGTACATGTTCCCTTTCCTAGGGGCTCTAAGAAAGATATGCTCTTTAGTAATGACGACCCCGAGCTAGAGAACAATGCGTTAATGCTCAGTAAAGAGCATGTTGTTTCTTTTATCACAAAATTAGGATACACTAATAAATTGTATCCAAGCTTCTTGACAAAGTTTAACTTCTCAATATTGAGCTTACCATTTGTAACCCTACCCCCTCCAGTGATATAATCACCTGATCTTCTCTAAAAGCAACTGGCCCTCCATTAATCTTCTCTAAGTTTTGAAGCAAAGAGCCATTGCTTGTCATGTTCCTAGAACAACTAGTATCAATGGAACAACTGGTATTAGTGATGCATACATTTCCTTGAGTATATAGTTGTTCTTGCATAAAAAGATATATGTTAGTTACATTTTGAAACCCAAGATTTATTGGTCTGGGGCTTGTCAAATTGAACTTGAGACAATTCAACAATCATTGATCATTTATGCAAGCTCTGAGGATCAATTGTTGTTGTTCATGAAGAACTTTCAGTCACATGTGTTGATATATTGTTCCTAGTTTATGTTCTTAAATGTAAAAGTCTTTCATTTCTTACACATGTGTAATGTAACTACATAATGAAATATGATATGATTTTGATGTTTACTTGTCTTTCATTATTTCATTTTATTAATGTATTTGGTATAATTCATATGTATGAACATCATATATAGGTTTGAGGTTGTTGTACATAGTTCTAGGTCAATAATGATTGAGAAATGTGTTCAACATAGTCAGGTGATTATTCATGCTAATGGACCATACGCACGAATGAATAATACTTATGGACTAGTCGCATGACTAAACCAGGAGACTGTATCAGTCATATCACTGAGACATAAGGTTGATTCAGTCGCATGATTGAACCTTCAGTCGTGCGTATGAATCAACATCATGAGTCACTCGCACAACTGAACCATGCTAATGGTTCAGTCGTACGAATGAAAACTAAAAACCTATAATACCCCATAATTCGTGGAAAAACGGGAGACTTCAAATATTCACAAACCCTAGCCTTCCAGAGTGTCCTAAACAGCCTATCCAACTTCATAGTTCGTCCTGATCAATTTCTAATCAATTCTTAACGTTTGTTTCATCGTGAGATCGATCAGGTTTTCATTGTCACTGATTGGATCGCCAATCAAATATGATTCCGCACTATTTGATCCGGTCTCACACAGAAACTGTTAGTACTCTGTATGAAAACGGTCCTAACAAGTGGTATCAGAGCTTTGGGTCGTGATTTTGCGTGGTTCAATTGGTTTTGGTGTTAAAAACTACATTTTCAATCAAAAGAGTCACTTTTTTGCTTCAAAAAGTGATTTTGACGATTGCATGTGTTAAAGTTTCGATTTTTCATCAAACGACAGATTAGGGTTTCTGGAAAATTCGTATTTTGTGTCTAAGTGTTCAAATATTCGATTTTTCAAACACAGAAGCTTTAAGTCGAACGATTGGACCATTCGTACGACTGAACCCATTCATATACTCTCAATTGGACAACTGAACTCAGTCGTATCACTCATTCGCACGACAGAATCCAATCGCCTGATTGAATTCATTCGTATCTTTTATTTGCATGAGTGACCCATTTGCATAGCTCATTCACACGAGTGAATCTGTCCCGTTCTAAGTTTACAAAGTTTAAATCAATGGAAGACTGGTTTCCTGCATTCTATTTAGGAAAGGACTCACGTATCCAGAACCTTCTACTTCTAGAGAATAAGATTGGAAACCATAACAAACCACCAAAGCTATTAAGTTGGATGAATACCCATAGTGGAAACAACGGTTTGAAATCTACTTGAATGGAGTTGACCCAAACCTTTGGACATCCATTAAGACTGGTTACACAGTACCAATCAGTGCTAATAGAGTTAAATTGTCTTTGGGAGGAATGGGTGAATCCTAGAAGACTCTGCATAATGCTGAAAAGAAAGCATCTGCCTTGTTGACTCAGTTTATACCTAAGGACATATTCATAAGTTCTCTGAGAACCAACAGTCTAAGAAATTGGGGAAGCCTTGGAAAAGAGATACGAAGGAAATTCAACTCTAAAAGCACTAAAGGCAAAAGCTCTTAAGTAGGAATTTGATAATTCTCTCCGATTGGGAATGAGAGTCTGGATGATATCATTGATTCATTCTATCATCTGATGAGTGAGTCGCACACTCATGGCATGACCACATCCATGGAAGATAATGTCTCTAGTTTTGCTGATGGTCTGCCAAACAAATGGGATCCATTTGTGTCTAATATGAGACAAAACGACACTCTTGCTACATTAGACATAAATGATTTCATTTTGAATTTAAGGGAGGAAGAACTACGTGGAATACAAGTCAAAGAATGGATCCTATGTTCAAATCCTACACTATACAATTTAGTTCCAACTCCGGCTGCTTCAGGCGCACCGCTACAAATGGCGTTTGTGTCTAGCTCTTCTGCTCCTTCCCTAAGCAATGCATCAGAAATCATAATGTCAGGGTCATCTAGAACCCAATACATTGTTCCTGAGGCAAATACTACCAAGTTGAAGACCGAGAATCTCGGAAATGTCACTGTGGAAGTTGCCAAAGAGCACATGGATCTTCTAGCTGTTGTTGTTCAATCTTATGATGGATTAGTTGCTAGTAAGATTGGAAACTATCATCTTGCAGACAAGGACTACGAGCAAGTTGATGAAACTGAGCTAGAATGCATGGATATTATGTGGGCATTGGCTAGTGCTGTTAGAAGAGCCAAGAAGTTTGTTCAAAAGATGGGGCAAAATTTGGTTGCTACTAAAGATACGACATTTGGATTCGACAAAACCGAAGTCACGCGTTTCAATTGTGGTAAAAAGGGTCACCTCAAACGTGAGTGCATAAAGCCAACGAAGACTGGAAATGGAAATCCTTTTCCTACATTCAACCGACAAGACAATGATAAGATTGGAGCTTCATCTTCAAGTAAAGAGTCTAAGGCTTTGGTTGCTCAAGGTGATGAAGGACAAGACTGGTCCTTTCGATTCGTTTCTCAGGTTGAATCAAACATTGCTTTAGTTGATACATTGGATGATGGATCTGCAAGTGAAGGAGACATCATAGCTGAGCATACACTTTTAGATATCGATGAAGCTATGGATGTCATTGATCATTTGGTTGAAGAAGAGCTCAGTGCTACAAACTCAGAATCTCCAGTCACCAAAGAGACTGACACTGCTTTGATGGCTGGTTCATCTAGTTCTACACAAGTATGTTCTAAAGATGAATTATTTGAAAACATGCATGTACTGAATGTGATAAATCTAGGGAAAATTTGATTTAAAATTTGCTAGGATATTAGAACATAATGATAATCTAGTAAATGATTTACAACTCTGCATTGAAGGAAATCGTGTTTTATAACAAAATGAGTGCAATTTCAAAGAAAAGATAGAACTGTTGGGGAAACAACTAAGGGAAACCGAGGTTGTTGCCTTAAATCAATCAATTGACATCAAGTTCTATTTAAATTCTTTGGAGGAACCTAAAAAGGAAAAAACAGTTTTGCAAGTCGAAGTTGAATCATTAAAACAAAAAGTGCATAGTTTGGCAAGTTCTTCTCACATTGTTCAAAATCTAGTGAAAGAACGGAATGCCAGGGAAGGTCTGGGTTATAAGGTAGTACCACCACCACATGAAATCCTTTTGAACACTAAATGTAGACCAACTAATAATAACCCAGTAAAGGATCATGTGGTGTCTACTCTTCTAGTCAGTGATCCAGATTCTACGGGTAAACCTATGAAATATGTCACTAACAGAAGGATGCCACTTTGGGATCAAAAGATTAGATACCTGTTGAGGATTTGGGTGATAAAATTGAAAAGGTTAAATTAGGTTCAGGTCACAAATGTTATTTCAGAACCTAAAAGGTCTAATCCAATGAACCTTAATCGTGTTAATCATCATAATCCAATAAAATGAAAGTCAAAGATGTTCAAACTATCAAAACAATTAATTTTGTTAAAGAAGGTGAAACATCTAAAAGGGAAGATTCTTCACCCAACCGGACATATCTCAAACCCCGACCAAACTCAACCCCACATCAAAACTTCCCTCAAACTGTCGAAGGGAGATCCTGCTACAGTTGTGAAAAACGAGGACATATCTCTCCAAATTGTCCTTATTATCAACACCTAAAAACATAATTGAACTTTTTGATGAAAAACCAAGATTCTCTAAGGTTACACCTAAGATATTAGTGAACCTAAAGTTCAAACCATAAGCCAGTCGTCTGTTTACCACAAACATGCCTTACACAAAACTGGTTTATGGAAGAAAAAACCAAGTAATGTGTCTGATAGTGAGAACAAAAAGAAGAAAGATGTGCCCTCATCCTCTAAAGGACAGTGGCTTGAGTTTATGATGTGTGATACATCTGGGACACCCAAGCCAGTTAAGGCTTGGGTCCCAAACCTAAACTAATCAATTCCTTTTTATATGCAGGGTGCCGCTAGAGATCACTATACCTGGATTATTGATAGTGGGGCTTCCAGGCACATGACCGGAATTTTGTCTCTTCTTTTCAACGTCAGGCAAATAAAAGGGGGACACGTATCATTTGCTGGGAATAAAGAAGGTTACATCATCGCTCAAGACGAAGTGGGAAACGAGGAAAATGACGTTTGACAAGGTTAACTACGTTCAGCAACTGCAAAACAACTTGCTTTCTGTCTCCCAATCTTGGATAATGGATTCAAGGTTGTGTTTGACAACAAGAAGTGCTACATATTGAAGAAGGAGTATGTTATCAAGGAGAATAATATTCTAATGTCAGCTTCAAGATATAACGATCTGTATGTCTTGGATCTATCAAAATCCTCTACAACTGAGTCTTCTGCCTAGTGCTTCTTGTCAAAGGCAACAGAGAGGGATTCGGTCTCCTGGTATAGGAGAATGGGACACATTAATCCTAGTAAGATGAATCATCTAGTTCAGAATGATTTGTTGAATGGAGTTATAGTCAAGAATTCTAGCTCCTAGATTTCTGCGTAGCATGTAAGAAAGGGAAATAGACCAAGAAGTCTTACAAAGCAAAGAAAGTTAATTCTATCGACATTCCTCTCGAGCTTCTACACATGGATTTGTTTGGCCCAGTTAGCACAAAGAGCATTGCTGGAGATTGGTACTGCTTTGTAGTAACTGATAATTACTCAAGATTCTCTTGGGTGATGTTTCTGAAGGCCAAGACAGAGACATTTTAATCATTCAAGAATCTAGTCACTACATTGGAATCACTCTAAAAGTTGAAAGTAAGAAAGATGCGATTAGACAACGGAACGGAGTTCAAGAATAAGTGGATGGAGGCATTTGTTGAGACAAAGGAATTGTTCTTCAGTTTACTTTTGCTTACACCACAGATGAATGGGGTTGCTGAAAGAAAGAATCGGAGCTCGATAGAGACAACAAGGACAATGTTAGCTGACTCTAAACTGCCTATTTAATTCTGGAACGAGGCAGTGGCTAATGCATGCTACACTCTCAATCGAGTCTTAGTGGTCAAACGTCATGGAAAAACATGTTATGTAACACCCGGTTATTCTTTAAAAAAAGAAAAGTAAGAAATGAAGAATAAGGAAGGAAACATCAATAAACCCAAGTTGAGGGGTTAAATGTGTAAAAAGGGCAAAAGTACAAATAAGTTTGTGCAAAGGTGGGCATGGTCGCCCACCCTCACTTCCATCACCTTGTCATCGGGTTTAGAGAGAGAGAGAAAGGAAGAGAGCAGAAACTCTCGGTTGAAGAAAAAGAAAAAGAAGAAGATTGAATTCAAGGTAAGAACTCGAGATTTTTAAGTGTTTATGACGGGTTTTGTCTCGGTTATATGCTTATGTGCTTATGGTTGTGTGTGTGTTCGTGTGTGTGAGTTCGGTGTATTTTTAGGTGTTTGAACTCATCTGTAAACGGGTTAGAAGGAAGAAACACTCAAAGTTGCACCAGGTGAGTTTCTAGACCCTGGTTTTACTTGTTTTAACTCTTCTTGGGGCTGAAAATGTATTAAAACGATTTTCAAATGTTTATGTATGTATACCCGTATGTATTATGCATATTGGGTGATGTTTCTTAGATGCTTATAAGTTTTTCATGCTTAGAATAGCCTTGGTAAGCATAGAATAATTAGGCTTGATGTTTGGGTTTGAAATTATCCTAGGAACATGTTGAACAGAAGGTTCATGCACCTAAATAGGTCCCATGCACCTGGAATTGCCTTAGAAATGATTTAGTGTATCTCATGCGCCTGAACAGTGCCCTCATGCGCCTGGAAAATTAGTCAGACGATTAAGTGTAGGGCCATGCGCCCCAATAGTACCCATGTGAATAACCCCATGCGCCTAAGTTTCCATACGCCCGGATAGCCCATGCGTCTTAGTGTCCATGTGTCCGAATGGTTCATACGCCGAGTAGTGTCCATGCGCATGAATGGTTCATGTGCCTAAGTGTTAAAGCAGTTAAGTGTTGGCCTGATGCGCCTGTATAGTGATGAAGTGCCCAAACAGGGCCCATGCGCCCAAATAGTGTCTATGCACCTAACACTTAGAAATTATTTCCGAATTTTTTGGGATTGTGTGCTTTTAGGGGTTTGACCGAGCTTTGACTAGGGTTTATTGATGATGGGTTTCATGCATGATTATGATTATTTTATGATTGTTCTTATTATTATTATTATTATTATTATTATGGTATGTGACTTTACGTGGTGTGTTTACTATCGTAACGTAAAGTATATTAGGAATAATAAAGAGGAAGAGCAATAAAGAAGAGAAGTGGAACTTTAATAAAATGTTAACAAGTCTTGAAAGCTTACAAGGGGTACACGACCATGTTGTCGTTAGCTCAACTGTGATGCGGGTTAGCTACCCTATTATGCATACGGGGCCAGTCAATTAAGATTGACGGACCTTTCAACATACACTAGGTGATTGGGCCCGCCTTGTACTAAGGCATACAGTAAAGAGATAAAGCACTACCTGAATGTATAGTTAATGCATGCTCACGTATAAAGAGATGAAGTTTTCATAAAAAGAGTATTTTTCATATGTATACCTACAGAAAGTATTTTATTACTTTTAAAACTAGAATTCACTCAGCAACGCTGACTTTTATACATTTTAAGTTGGCAGGTAAATATGTTGAGGACGGCACGAGGGTGAAGCTACTCGGCAAGGAAAGACTGACATCCATTCATACCTATTATTGTTGTTGTTTTGTAATGCAATTAAAAAGTTCTTTTGTATTCGATTAAACGATAGTGTATTGCTCAACAACAGTGTTTTAATGAAATGAAATGAATGGTTTTTGTTAAAATGATTCCGCTGCTTAAGTTTGTAAATTTATTACGTTTAATGTATTTAATGCTGTGAATGACCAACTGTGAGGTCTTCGGAAACGGGGCCTTACAAGTTGGTATCAGAGCCAAAGTTTAAGAGAATTGGGTTAAATAAATTTTTAAAACCTAAACATAAACTGAAAATGGGACAATTGGAGGGATGTCAGCCCGAGTAGCTACGTGCCATAAGGTATGTCTTTTCTTAATGTTAATCGGTATTATGTGCGCATGCTATTTGATTTATGTGTTCTTAGTAGATTTGATACTAATTAAGTCAGGATAGGAAATGCTTGGGGTATGAAGAGTAAAGTAAGTGGCTAATCACAACTGGCCACTATAATGAGGGACTTACTATACTTGACATAAACTGAGTTATTACCTTGAATGACTGCGTTAGTGTTGAATCTTATAGCGTGTTAGAGGATGGTTGGATGGAAATATTCCAAGACTTCTAGAGGTAGAGGCCGCCACGTATGACCAGGAGTAGTGCTAAGGCTCCTGAGACGACCTATGAGAACCCTGAGGTTCACGGCCAGAGCGAAGAGAATGAGAATGCTAGCTTGAATGCCTCAGCTAGGGAGGCGATTGCTAATGAAGTATACCAGGTCATGCAGACAGTCTTACCATCTGTGGTGACTGAAGTCATCAGAGCTGTGAGAAGCGAGGAGAGGAAGGAGAAGGAGAAGGAGAATAGAAAGGGATCAACGGGCAAGGGAAGCAGAAGGGAGGAGGAACAACTAGAGCCTGAGACTGTGTTCTCCGAGGAGGAGGAGGAGGATGATGTAATGGGGGTAGCGACTGGAGGATGCATTTATGGGGCGTTCTAAAGGTGTAAGCCCCCGACTTTTGATGGAAATGGCAATGCTGCTGCCGCTCACCTCTGGGTGAGGGAAAAAGAGGCAGTTTTGGAGATCAGTGAGTGCCACGAAGACCAAAAGGTGAAGTTTGCGACTCACTCTTTCGTCGATTCAGCGTTGTGTTGGTGGGACAATATTGTCCAAGCTGAGGTTGCCAGAGCCATTAGGAAAATGTGATGGAAGGAGTTTAAGCAGTTGGTGATCAAGGAATTCTGTCCTCACAGGGAGCTCGATAAAATCGAGATGGAGTTCTTGCAACTTGAAGCGGGAACCATGACCCACAAGCAGTACACAGCCAAATTCAACAAGATGGTGAGGTTGGTGCCGGATCAGGTGACGCCAGTGTCAAGGAAGATCAAGAGGTACATCCAGGGACTATCGACTGACATTCTCAGGCACCTGATTGCTGCTCACCAGGTACCTTTCGACCGGTGGTGGATTTCGCGGGTAGATTGTATGATGAGCGAGAGGAGACTGTGGTGGAGGTAAAGAAGATGAGTGGGGATGGTAAAAATTGGAATGGGAAGAGGTTTGGACGTGGTGGTTTTACTCCAAACAACAAGAAGATGAAGGTGGACAATCGTGGGGTGTTGTCAAGATCAGGGCTGAAAAGGTGTGGCAGATGTGGAAAGGAGCATACCAGTGAGTGTAGGATGGGAATGAATCTATGCTTCAGGTGTGGCAAGCCTGGCCACATTGCTAGAGACTGTAATAATCTGAGAGGGGAGAGCTCTGGAGCGGAGAAGAAGAAGCCGGAGGAAGGAGGGCGGAGGGCAGGCGCTAGAGCTTACACCATGACCCGGGAGGAAGCCAGAGCTGATCCTTATGTCGTGTCAGGTATGTTTCTAGTAAACCAAACTTGTGCCTCTGTATTGTTTGATTCTGGTGCTAGTAGGAGTTTCATTTCCACTACTTTCCGTGCTAAGTTGCCTATTAGTAGTAGAAGTGTCAGTGAACCATTCGATGTAGAAACCGCTATTGGTGAGTCCACTAGAATTACTAATGTGATAGAGGACTGTGCTATAGAACTAGAAGGTCATAGGTTTGCTTCTAGGTTACATGTGATGCCCCTAGGTGGATTTGATGTAGTACTAGGGATGGACTGGTTAGCAACCTATGAAGCAAACATCGTATGTCGCAAAGAAGATGATACGATTAGTTGTGCCCGATGGGAGTTTGGTTACGATTTATTGAGATCACGTTCCTACGATCCCGAGGGTGATTTCGATGGCGGTGGCGGGGAAGTGAAAGAAACATGGATGTAGTGCCTACTTGGCATACGTGAATGATGTGGATGCATCGGTACCACAATTATCTGAGGTGCCAGTGGTGTGCGACTTTCCGGACGTATTGTCGGAAGACTTACCCGGCGTGCCACCGGATCGTGAGATTGAGTTCCAAATTGATTTGATACCCGGTGCTCAACCCGTTGCCAAAGCATCATATCGATTAGCTCTGACTGAGATGAAGGAACTCATGAGCCAATTGCAAGAGTTAATGGATAAGGGATTCATTCCACCGAGTATCTCTCGTGGGGTGCTCCAGTATTGTTTGTGAAGAAAAAGGACGGAAGTATGCGAATGTGCATTGACTATCGAGAGCTGAACAAGTTGATGATGAAGAATCGGTACCCATTACAAGGATTGATGACTTGTTTGACCAGCTCCAATGTGCCAGTTAGTTCTCGAGAATAGATCTACGATCTGGCTGCCATCAATGAAGGTGAAAGAACAAGACATTCCTAAGACAACTTTCCGTAGCGTTATGGACACTACGAGTTCCTCGTTATGTCTTTTGGTCTAACTAATGTGACAGCTGCCTTTATGGATTTGATGAATCGAGTGTGCCGGCCGATGTTGGATAGATCAATGACTGTGTTCATTGACGACATTTTGATCTACTCGAAGAGCGAAGAAGAGCATGTCGGTCACATTCGGGAGGTGTTGGAGACATTAAAAAGGGAGAAGTGGTATGCTAAATTCTCCAAGTGCACCATGTGGTTGCACGAAGTTCAATTTTTAGGTCACGTGATAAATCCCGAGGGGATTATGGTAGACCCCGCAAAAGTGGAGGCACTGATGCAATGGAAGTCTCCAAAGACGCCATCCGAGATTCGTAGTTTCTTGGGGTTGGCTGGATATTATCGAAGGTTCATTCAGGACTTTTCCAAGATCGCTTCTCCACTAACCAAGTTGACCTGGAAGGATGTGAATTTTGTATGGGGTCAAGCTTAAGAGAAAGCATTCGAGGAGTTAAAGGCCAGGTTGACTCAAGCTCTTGTTCTATCATTACCCGAAGTAAGCGAGGATTTGGTGGTCTACTCCGATGCTTCCTACTCAGGGTTGGGGTGCATGTTAATGCAAAGAGGGAAGGTTATAGCCTATGCATCCCGACAGTTGAAAGTTCATGAGGTCAATTATCCCACTCGTGGCTTGGAGCTAGCAGCCGTGGTCTTTGCATTGAAGATTTGAAGGCACTATCTCTACGGGACAAAGTGCACCATTTTCACTGGCCACAAGAGCTTGAAGTACTTCTTCGAGCAAAAAGATCTGAACATGAGGCAGAGAAGGTGGTTGGAGCTCATAAAAGATTATGATTGCAAGATCCACTATCATCCGGGCAAAGCCAACGTGGGGCTGATGCTCTTAGCCAAAGAGAGGCCCGAGCCAATTCGGGTCAAAGCATACCAACTGATCATGACCTCCAATGTGATGAAGCAAGTCAATGAGTTTCAAGATGAGGCACTGAAAGAAGATCATCTTAACTCTAAAAAGATGAGAGGTCTGGTTGGGGAATTGGGTGAAAACACACTTAGTGTTAAAACTCAATTTGGATGGGTGTGGATTCCTCGTCTTGGGGATCTACGCGTGAAGATTATGGATGAAGCTCACAAGAATCGATACTCCATTCATCCTGGGGCCACAAAAATGTACCAAGATATGAAGAAAGATATTTGGTGGCAGGGTATGAAGCGTGATGTGGTGGCGTATGTGAGTAAGTGCCTTACTTGCTTAGAGGTGAAGGCCAAACATCAGAAGCCGTATGGGAAGATTCAACCTTTGGATATACCGGAATGGAAGTGGGAGCACATCACCATGGATTTCATTACGAAGTTGCCGCGTACTCCGAAAGGGTATGATGCCATCTGGGTGATTGTCGACCGTCTGACGAAGAGTGCTCACTTCCTACCGATCCGTGAGACATATTCATCTGAGAGGTTGGTGGATCTATTCATCAACGAAATTGTAACTCATCATGGTGTGCCGGTGTCTATTGTATCTGATCGGGACACCCGGTTTACATCTAAATTTTGGAAGAAATTCCATGACGCCATGTGGACGAGGTTACATATTAGCACGGCTTATCATCCTCAGACTAATGGTCAGTCTGAAAGGACCAGCCAGACACTAGAGGACATGCTTCGGGCATGTGTGATTGATTTTGGGGGAAGTTGGGATGACCACTTACCGTTAGCCGAATTCTCATACAACAACAGCTATCATGCCAGCATTGGCATGCCACCATATGAGATGCTATACGGTAGGAGATGCAGAACACCCGTTTGTTGGGATGATATTGGTCAGAAGGAATTGGGGAGCGTCGAGGTAACTGAGGCTACGACTGAGAAGCTTGAAAAGATTAAAGCCTTCATGAAGACAGCCAAAGATAGACAGAAGTCGTATGCTGATAAACGATGTAGACCGATCGAGTTCCAGGTGGGTGACTGGGTTATGTTGAAGGTCTCACCTTCGAAGGGTATCATCTTATTCAGGAAATGAGGTAAGCTAAGCCCGAGATACATAGGACCTTTCCGAACCATTGCTCGAGTAGGAGAGGTGGCCTATAGATTGGAGTTACTAGAGGAGTTAAGTGCAATCCACCTGACATTCCGTGTATCTCATCTGAGAAAATGCTTAGCTGATAAAGACATGATTGTTCCACCGAAGGATATCGAAGTTGACGAAAGGCTTAATTATGTGGATCAACTCGTGGCAATCATTGATTGAAAACAGAAGAGGCTGAGAGATAAAGTGGTTCTTCTTGTGCCTGTACAGTGGAAGCACAGGAAGGGATCCGAATCTACATGGGAGACTGAGGAGGAGATGAGGCAGCATTACCCTCATGTTTGAAGAATAACTGGTTTCAGGGATGAAACCTATTTAAGGGGGGTGGACTTGTAACACCCGGTTATTCTTTTAAAAAAGGAAAGAAAAGTAAGAAATGAAGAATAAAGGAAGGAAACATCAATAAACCCAAGTTGAGTAGTTAAATGTGTAAAAAGGACAAAAGTACAAATAAGTTGGTGTAAAGGTGGGCATGGCCGCCCACCCTCACTTCCCATCACCTTGTCATCAGGTTTTAGAGAGAGAGAGAAAGGAAGAGAGTAAAAACTCTTGGTTGAAGAAAAATAAGAAGAAGAAGATTGAATTCAAGGTAAGAATTCGAGGTTTTTAAGTGATTATGACGGGTTTTGTCTCGGTTATATGCTTATGTGCTTATGTGTTTGTATGTGTGTTCGTGTGTGTGTGTTTGGTGTGTTTTTTTTGGTGTTTGAACTCATCTGCAAATGGGTTAGAAGGAAGAAACACCCAAAGTCGCACCAGGTGAGTTTCTAGACCCTGGTTTTACTTGTTTTAAACTCTTCTTGGGGCTGAAATGTATTAAATGATTTTCAAATGTTTATGTATGTATACACTTATGTATTATGCATGTTGGGTGATGTTTCTTAGATGCTTATAAGTTTTTCATGCTTAGAATAGCCCTGGTAAGCTTAGAACAATTATGCTTGATGTTTGGGTTCGAAATTATCCTAGGAACATGTTGAACAGAAGGTTCATGCACCTAAATAGGGCCCATGCGCCTGGAATTGCCTTAGAAATGATTAAGTGTATCTCATGCGCCTAAATAGTGCCCTCATGTGCCTAGAAAATTAGTTAGACGATTAAGTGTAGGACCATGCGCCCCGATAGTACCCATGCGTCTGAATGGGTCATACGCCCGAATAGTGTCCATGCGCCTGAATGGTTCATGCGCCTAAGTGTTAAAGCAGTTAAGTGTTGGACTGATGCACCCATATAGTGACGAAGCACCCAAACAGGGCCCATGCGTCCAAATAGTTTCTAAGCACCTAACACTTAGAATTTTGTTTCTGAATTTTTTGGGAGTCTGTGCTTTTAGGGTTTTGACCAAGCTTTGACTAGGGTTTAGTAATGATGGGTTTCATGCTTGATTATGATTATTTTATGATTGTTCCTTATTATTATTATTATTATTATTATTATTATTATTATGGTATGTGACTTTACGTGGTGTGTTTACTATTGTAACGTAAAGAATATTAGTAATAATAAAGAGGAAGCGCAAAAAATAAGAGAAGTGGAACTTTAATAAAATATTAACAAGTCTTGCAAGCTTACAGGGGTACATGACCATGTTGTCGTTAGCTCAACTGTGATGCGGGTTAGCTACCCTATTATGCACACGAGGCCAGTCAATTGAGATTGGCGGACCTTTGCAACATACCCTAGGTGATTGGGTCGGCCTTGTATACAGTAAACAGATCCCTTTGAGGGAAATAGAGGCCCCATCACCAGTTTCCTCCCCCCCGGCGCATACAGTTTAGCGTATTGCTCATTGGTCCATATAGATAGTGAAAGAAAAAAATAGACAATAGCTGAAGACAAAGTCTCAAGACAACTGCTGAAGACAAAGTCTGAAGACAAAGTTCTTAGAAGTTGTCACAACAGCTGAAGTAGTTCTCTTCAGTAGTTGTGATGGTTTACTTTTCAATAGTTTGTAATCAGTAGTTTTATATTATGTAAAACATCTGAAGTTCTTACACTTCAGATGTTATAACTTCAGTAGTTGTAATGGTAGCTTGTACTTAGCTTTTTGTGAAGGTGTCCTCAGTTGTTGTGGACATCTTCAGTAGTTTAGTTTACATTCAGTTGTTTGTATAAATCAGTTAGCTATCACTATCATGTGACGTCAGCTGATGTCGTATTCCTTTATAAAAGGAATGTTGACCTAATTCCTTTGAAACTAAAGCGTGTGCATGAATGAAAACATTCTCTTTGCAGAAAACTTTCTCTCTCTATAACCGTCACTGTTTGATTGAATATTCATATTATTCTTGCTTAAATTTCGTCTAATTCTTGTGCTATTCCACTGCAAATCTTAATCTAATTGATCAAACTAGATCCCGATCCTTTCAAATGGTATCAGAGCTGGTTACTCATTGATCGATTTAACAATTGATCATTGAAACTGCTTTTTTGATATCTAAGTTTGATAGAATTAGCAAATTTGCAAGAATTGGTTATAGAGTTTGATTTTCTGTTGCTTTGGTTAATTATTTGAGATTCGTCTTGTTTCAAACTGTGTTGTTAAGTTTTTGAGCTAGATCTGTTAAAATCTCATTGAACCTGTTTGAATTGGTGAAAATGGCTACATCAATCAATGATCCTCACAATATTGGCTCCTCAACAAAGCCTCCGATGCTTGTTAGGAGTGAGTATAACATATGGCAACGCTGAATGCTCCCACCTGTCTGTCAACATTCAGGTTGTTGGAAATCTGTGGTTCATGGACCATATAAGCCTATGGTGAGTAATCTGGAAACCAATGAGATGGTTCCAAAGAAGAAAGGGCAATACTCAGATGAAGATCTGAAACTGTTTGAAATTGATGCTAAAGCCCATGGAATTCTGGCCATGGCACTGCTTAATGAAATCTATTCTGGACTTATGCATCATGAAACTGCTCATGACCTTTGGGTTGCTCTGAAATAACAATTTGGAGGAACTGATGAGGTCTTGGAAAACAATAGAAAAATCCTTGCCTAGCAATATGAGACATTCTCTCATAGAAAGGGTGAGTCACTAACTCAACAGTTTGAGCGATTTTCCTGTTTGATATCTGAGTTGAAAATGGTTAAAAATTGAATATACAAATAATCAGATAAACAACAGATTCCTCAGATCCCTACCTGAGAGATGGGACACATATACTATTGTCCTACGCTCCAGTGCAAATCTGGACAATCTATCTCTCACCCAACTTCATGGGAAACTGTTAACATTTGAAAGACAGATAAAACAGAAAAGAAAACTGCCTTCATCTGGGAAGCTCACTGATGATTTTGTACCAGGGAATACTACTCTGGTCGGTCATGAGTCAGAATATGCTGCATCAGAAAGTTCTTATGATGAGCATATAGATTTCTCTTTAAACAGTGGAGATCCTGCTTTTGTTGGTGTTGATAGTAATTCAGGGTGTAGTAGTGATAATTTGTGCTTTTTGATCGATGTTTTGAAGGAATTGCTGATGATGATCTGAGAGATGGGTATTTTGAGCCAAATGACATTAATCAATATCAGATCTAAAAATTTTACAAAAGGACAGGTAGAAAATTTCCTGGTCTCTCTAGAAAAACCAAAGTTGGTTTTGACAAGAGCAAGTTGAGGTGTCACAAGTGCCATAGACTTGGACATTTTGCCAAAGAGTGTAGATCATCTGATCTAACTCTTCTGCACCCTTTGTGACCTTTCCATGCAATAGCTCACAAAACAAAGGGCAACACTCTACCAGTTCTGGTCATCATTCACAAATTCAATCATCTCCTGCATATTTTGTCCCTTAAGGTCAAATGCCATATCCTTATCCCCGCTTTCATGCCTCAGTCCAATCAGGTTCCTGTACCCATAGCTCAACAACCACATGCCCTACCTGAGCCTCAACCATCTCAATCAAATCAACAATCTCAATCTCAATCACATGAAAGCTTTTTCACACCTGTAGTTGTTGACTGGAGTAGCTTACCAGATGATCTTTCTGGTTATTCTGAACAAGTGTTTTCTGGTGCTGGTCAACATGGTGATGAAAATCCTTTTGGAAATCTTGCTCTTATGGCCCTGGAGTCTATTGATGGTTCATGCTCAAATGCTCATCATCACAGGTACCACAGGTATCTTCTGAGGCTAAGGCCAAGTTGTGTTCTGAGTCATGCATAGCTGCTTTTGTCTCAATTAGAGAAGAAAATGTAGCTTTAATTAATCAAAATCTTGACCTAGAGAAAGTGATTTCCAAAACAAAAGCTGAGTTTGAGTCTGTCTTAAAGGAAAAAGATGATGAGATTTACAAATTAAAATGCCAAATCACTGATGAAAAGGCAAAGGTAGAGGTCATTTTATAGAATCATAAGAATCTCGAAGAAACAGTTACAGCTACTCAAGTAGAGTGTGAACGCTGGGTAACATCCTGCAAGGGGTTTGAAATGCTTCTCAGTAAGCAAACAACTTCAAATGTGAAGTTTGGGATTAGGTATAATCACATTGTACCTCCTATAGATTTTACTCCCAAGACAGAAGTAAAATCTGAAGGTGAAAGCAATTCCCAAACCACATCATCATGTGTCTCATCCTCAAGTGATAATGCAAAATCAGAGGATGAAGTCAGTAATAGTACCTCAGCTAATCAATCTATTGATGGTCTCACTACTGATAAACACATGATCAAAGAAAAGCTGAGCACTTCAGGTGTTGCCTCACAAAGTATTCAAAGTATGAAGAGCAAGTAACAACACCTGAAGAACATTTCAAACCAAATGAAAACAAACATGGTTTGACAACTGCTGAAGAGTCTATCAGGAAATCCAAAAGTACTAATAGAAAACTTCTGAAGAACAAGTCTTCAGTTGTTACAAATCCTTCGGTACTTAACATAAGTACTAAGAGGAAGAAAGTACTGAAGAACACACCTTCAGTACTTTCATCTTCTTCAGCAGTTGAACAATAGAAGATGAAGAAAAACCCATGTGAAATATGTGGTCTATTTAATCATCTCACTGATGAATGTTGGTATAGAAAGGGTTCAAAATTCAACAAAGATAAAATCATAAAAAAAAACTAATAAAATGAAAGATGAATTTAAAACCAAGTTTGTGCCACAATCATCTCAATCTGATAACCTAAAGTTCTTACAAAAATCTAAAAAGAAGGAAGGGGTTTATCATAAAACAGCTGAAAATATTCCTCATTGAATATCAAAACACCAGACTAAGTCTGCTGTCTTTAAAAAGGACATGGTGAGTCACAGGAACCAATCAAAAACAAGTACTAATGTGTCTGCTGAACTGAAGGCTTTAACAACCATCAGACGCAACTTGTTATGATGGTTCAACATCTGTTGGGGAGAGTTAACCAAATAGATGTACCTGTGATTAAAGCACTGAAAAAGAAGACTAAGCCAAAATCAAAGAATCCTTTTCAGCACCATCTCCACCTTCAAAGGCTAATAATCATGACAAATCAGTTAGTATAAAATCTGTTGATGAGAACAGACCCAAAACCAAAATGGTTTGGGTCTCAAAAGCTAACTAGTTTGTTATGACAAATGCAGGGTTCTTCAGCATGCCATAGAAGCATCTGGAATGTGGACAGTGGAGGATCTATGCATATGACAGGGAGCAGTTCTCTTCTTCATGACTACTCTCAAGGAAAGAAGGGATTTGTATCTTTTGGTAATGATGCTAAGGGTTACATCATCGGCAAAGGCTTTGTGTCAAATGGTGAGATAAGATTTGATGATGTTAACCATGTGGAGAATCTCAAGTACTTTTCACATTCACCAGTCAGAGTGTGGATTTCTGTCTTCCAAAAGTGTTTTGAGAATGATTGACAAGATATTGGATGAATATACTCTCCTGAAGGCCAATAGGATTGGGAGAGTATATGCCTTAGACTTATCAAAGAAAATTGATCTAATAGGCCATCCATGTCTCTTTCTCCAAGGCTCTCCTCAGGAATCTGAACTATGGCACAGAAGGCTTGGTCATGTGAATCTTAAAAACATGAACCAGCTTATCCATCATGGTTTAGTGAGAGGTCTGCCATTAAAGGAGTTCAATGTGATGACAACTGTTCTGCTTGTTTAAAAGGAAAGCAACACAAAGTGTCATTCCCACCAGTAGAAGAACCAATGTCCACTGCCTGCTTGCAATTACTGCATATGGATCTTTTTGGTCCAGTAAGAGTGATGAGCATGGCAAAGAAAAAATACAGTCTGGTAATTATGGATGATTATTCCAGATTTGTATGGACCTTCTTCTTACATTCAAAAGATGAGGCTGGTCAAATCATCATCTACTTTGTGTTGCATGTGGAAAAGCAGTACTCCCTTTCTGTCAAGTGTGTGAGGAGTGATAATGGCACAAAATTTAGAAAACATACACTTGATGAATTCTATTTCTCTAAGGTAATCAAGAGGCAGTATAGCATTCCAAGAACTCCTGAACAAAATGGAGTGGTGGAGAGAAAGAACATGACCCTTATTGAAGCCGCAACGTCAATGTTGGCTAATTCTGGTTTGCCATTAACCTTTTGGGCTGAAGCTGTCAACACAGCTTGCTATGTGCAAAATAGAGTGTTAGTAAATCAGAGATTGATGAAGAGTCCTTATGAAGTGTTACATCATTTGGCCCCTCTGATTTCCTTCTTTAGAGCATTGGGTGTCCCTGTTATATTCTTAACACAAAGGATCCACTTCAGAAGTTTGAATCAAAGGTGGATGCAGGGAACTTCGTTGGGTATTCATCTACTTGCAAGGCATACAGAGTTTTTAATTGCAGAACAAAGATAGTTGAAGAAACCTTGCATGTAAAGTTTAATGAATCTCCAAAGGAGAAAATCCCACAAAACCCTGTGGAGTTATTTGATTTGGACATACTGCAATATGTTCCTTATGAGCCTCCAACTGTTTTAGATTCTATGAATCTATCATCTCCTGCAACTAGTCATTCATCTGGTGATACAAATGCACGGTTTAGTGATCACCTGCCTGAGTCTACTAACCTTGATGTTCCTGTAGCTTTAGAACTTCCATCCACAACAAATGCTGATGAGATCTCTGATTCCTTTACTTCATTTGAATTGCCATCTCATTCTAGGTTTCAAGAGTCTAGATCAACATCTGTTGTTGCTGAATCACATACAAACACTTGCATAGATCTTATTGAGTACCAAAAACTGAAGAATCACCCCATGTCTCAGATCATTGATGACATCAATGCTGGTGTTTCAACTAGAAGTCAATTGTCCAATTTCTGCTTTTATGCTCTCTTCATCAGTCAGCAAGAGCCAAAGAACTATCATATTGCATTAAGAGACAATGGATGGGTTGAAGCCATGCAACTTGAGCTTCTTTAGTTTCAAAAGCAGCATGTGTGGGAACTGGTTCCTCTACCCCAAGGTAAGTGTGCAATAGGCACTAAATGGGTGTTTAGGAATAAAACTAATGAAAAAGGTCAAATTTTCAAGAACAAGGCCAGACTGGTTGTATAGGGGTTTTCACAAGAACAAGGTATTGATTATGATGAAACCTTTGCCCCTGTAGCCAGACTGGAGGCAATCAGATTGTTCTTAGCTTATGCTGCTTTCCATAATCTTAAAGTTTTTCAAACGGATGTCAAAAGTTCATTCTTATATGGTAAAATAAAAGAAGAAGTTTATGTGTGTCAACCACCAGGTTTTGAAGATCATAAACATCCAGATTGGGTGTATAAACTTGATAAGGCTCTTTATGGGTTAAAACAAGCTCCTAGAGCCTGGTATGAAATACTGTCTAAATCTTCAAAATAATTTCACTAGAGGCTCCATAGATAAAACTTTATTCATTAAGAAAGTAGGCATGCATAAGCTCCTTGTTCAAATTATGTAGATGATATTATTTTTGCATCCTCTGATCCACAGTTGTGTGATGCCTTAACTAAGTTGATGCAACAAAAGTTTGAAATGAGTGCCATGGGAGAATTATAGTTCTTTCTGGGTTTGCAAATCAAACAAATGGCTGATGGAACTTTCATTCATCAGTCAAAATATACAAAGGACTTGTTGAAAAAGTTTGATTTACAAAACTGTAAGCCCTGTTCTACTCCCATGTGCAGCACCATACAACTGGATCCTGATCAGAAAGGTAAAGCAGTTGATGAAACTCTTTACAGATGTATGATTGGTTCCTTGATGTACCTTACAGCTTCTAGACCCGACATTATGTTTGCAACTTGTGTCTGTGCTAGATTTCAGGCTGCACCTAAAGTATCCATATGATTGCAGTCAAAAGGATCTTTAGATATTTGCAAGGAACTCAATCTCTAGGACTTCGGTATTCCACTAGGCACTCTTGCAAATTAGTTGCTTTCTCTGATAGGACTATGCAGGGTGTAAATTAACCAGAAAATCAACCTCTGGTGGATGCCAATTTCTAGGCAATTGATTAGTTTCTTGGCAGAGTAAGAAACAAACTTCAGTTGCTACATCCACTGCTGAAGCAGAGTACATTGCTGCTGCAAGTTGTACATCTCAGGTACTCTGGCTTCAGAATCAATTACTAGATTATGACATTACAGAGACTAAGACTCCTTTACTGATGGACAGTGCTTCAGCTCTTTGTATTGTTAAGAATCCTGTCCAGCATTCTACGACCAAACATATTGAGATCAGACATCATTTTATCAGGGATTGTTATGAAAAAGGTCTGATTGATCCAAAGTTTGTTCCTAGTGCTGATCAGCTTGTATATATATTTACTAAGCCTTTGGACAGTGCAACTTTCCAAAAACTGGTGCTAAGGCTTGGTATGCTGCAGCTTGAATGATTTGACAACTACTGATGATCTCAGTTCACAAGTACTGATGAGCATTAGTATACAGCTGTCAAAAATAAGTACTTATTATCTTCAGTAGTTTTCATAACTACTGAAGACTAAATTACTTAAAAGTACTGAAGTACTTTATTTGTTGAAAAGTACTGATGTAGTTACAACTACTAATGTCTGTTTTAACAGATAAGTACTAATGACCACTGAAATAATTGAAAATCAGATAATCTGCTGAGTAAGTGTTAAGGTCAAATGAAACAACTGAGATCTGTGAATTGACAACAACAACTGATGAGTAATTTTACTCTTCAATTGTTTCAAACAACTGCTGTTTCATTTCAAAACAACTAAAGCCAAAACCAAGTCATCAGTAGTTTCAAACTACTGATGACTAACACCAAGTCTTCAGTCGTTTACAACATCTGAAAGTTAAAACCATGTCTTCAGTCATTTTCTAACAACTGATGACTAACACCAAAACTTTCAATTGTTTTCTTTCAGCCGTTTCATAACCTATAAATACCTAACCCTAACTTCAAAATTTTCATAAGTCGTTTTCTGAACATTCATCTTCCATTAATGGCGACCATGCAAATCAAACCACGACACAACTATGTTGCCTACTTCACAAAATCGGCCTTTTGGACTAAGTTTGATGCTGCTATTAATCTGATGGTTGATTCCCCATATCAAACTGCTTTTCTTCTGAATCCAACCATCTATCCCGATACCCTTCGCCAATTCTGGACAAATGTCACTGTCCATACTGGTGAGAATGATGTCGCGATCACTCTCCAGTCTTTTGTAAACCATAAGAAGGTGGTCGTCACTCCTGCTATCATTCGCCAAAACCTAGATCTTAATGATGCCATCTTTATCACCAAATACCCGAAGGGCACCACTGATCTATCATTCATCAACAATGTATATGAGGGTGCCCTAAGTGCTACAACCATTCTGCAGAAGCACTTCCATCATGCTGAACGCCTAATCTTTCACATGATCAATGTCTGCCTTGCCCCCAAATCCTCTTCATGGGATCAAATGTCATCTAGGTGGCAGCAGGTATTGTATTCTATCCTTGAACGCAAAAGCTTAAATTTTTCTGAAATTATATTTTTGGAATTAAAAGATCTAGCAATGAAACCTGTGGCTAACAGATGGATATTATATCCAAGGTTTCTTATGGCCATAATCATAAATCAATTAAAATCTGATGGCCCTATTGGCCTTGGAGTCCCTGCTGTGGTGGTTTTACCAGAGGTATACTCCAGGCACAACTCTGACCCACAACTCAAAAAGGCTGCCAAACTGCTAAAACCCAAGCAGAAGGAACCCGCAGCCTCATCCTCCAGATCCAAAGTCCCCTCCAAAAATAGGGAAACCACATTACTGGAATCTCTCTCACTTGAGAAGATTGCCATTAAAGAGCACCATTCACCCCAGGTGCAATCTTCTTCACCCTTATCTCCCACTGAAGCCACCCCTACAAGCCCAACTATGGTTATTGCACAAGTGCTGACTCAACTACATTCCTCTAAGCCTCCCCAGAAACCTATTACCACTGGGAAAACCTCAACAGTGGAGGGTGAGGATTATAATGTGGCTGATAACCCACAACACAGGGATTACAGAGTTCAATCTCCCTGTGTAGAGGAGGCGATTCGAACATCTGGTGAGGCTGCCTCTTCTCCTGTTTCAGCACATGAACATGATGAAGGTGGTATCATCTCTAAGACCTTACCAGAGGCAACTGCTAATGAAGGACATAATCTTGAGGCATGAAGTCCCCAGTTCCAAGAAATAGGGGCACATATGAATACTGATCTACACTCAGCACATGTTCATCCTGATTTAATCAGGAGGTCAGATGATTCAGCAAAGACTGATGATGACCTGGGCTTTTTCTTTGATGTTCTAGCCCACAACACCATTCTTGAGGCTGAGGTTTGTAGACTACAAGAACTGCTTGCCAAAATGTCACAAGAATCAAGTCCATCTGCCCAATTCACACGCAGAAGGCAGTTTCTTCTGAAGCTCTCCCAAACACTGAGCCACTCCCACTAACAATGCCACCAGCCTCTGATTCAGGCACCATTTCTCAGGGATAGAACCCCTCTAAACAAATGGTTGCTGCCTATCAATCCTCCTTACCTCTCATCACTTCCATCATCACTAACATTGTGCATCAAGCCATTGATGAGAGGATTTCCTCAAATCTTCAAACTTTAGTTGATGGTGTTGTTTCTAAGAGACTTTCTGACATTCAAACCCCTGAACCCAATGCAACCAAAAGAGGGAGTGTAAGTCAGTGAAAGTAGACAAAATAAAGAGAGTTGAAGAGGAAGAAGGAAAAGAGAAGAAAGAAAAGGAGATAATCACCTACAAGAGAAAGAAGAGTGTTGAACAACTGATTAAAGAGGCTGATGAGCAACATAGCAGATCTATGGATAAGATCATTGATCAACTCTTCAGACAAGGTTTTGACACAGCCAAACTTGACTCTAAAATCAGAAGGCTAGAGATTCAAGAGATTGAACATAGATTGGCAAGTTGGAGTGAGAAAGAAAGGGAAAGGCTGGAAGCTATGACAAGATTCATATCAAAGCATTTAGGAAGATTAATCATTAAGTGAAGTCATGGTCCAGAGACAGTATTTTGGAGATAACCATAAGAATCTGTTCTTCTAAAGTATTCAACAAAGGATTGATCATAGAAGCTCTTGATGAAGATGGTGCTGGGAAAAGGTCTGATATGGCAAAGTTATCCAAACCTTCACTCATAACCAAGATGCTAGAGCAGCCTGCAAAATCTCCTACACCAAAACAACCAACTTCACAACCCTCAAAACCAACTCCTTTACCCAAGAAACCTACTCAAACCGCTACCAATGATGCACCCAAGAGGAAGAGAAGGGTGTTGAGGATGGAAGAAGAAGAAGATGATAATAAGGATGATAGTCTGCCAATCTCTGCTATTCTTAAAATAAAGATGCCTGATCCCAGAAGTCAACCAACAACAATCACACCTGACATCCAAAGGCAAATGGTAAAAGTCAAACTTGAAGAAGAAGAACAACACAAACAACATGATGAGCAGCCGTTAAGATGGTTGATAAAGAGTTTCCTAAGTCTTCATCCATACAAGCTATGAAGAAACATGCTCAGAGGTTGTATGCTCTCAGATTCACATTTCAATATCAGAAAGAGAGAGTGGGAATTTGGCCTGACCCCAGAGTAAGTGACAGAATTCATAAAAAGAAGATTCCAAGTAGATACAATGGCCAAGTAAAGAAGATTGTAGATGCTGTGATAATGCTGGCCATTGTAGTGTCACCCTAGGAAATCCATGATGACTTCAAGAGAGCTTACAAGTCTAAGATGACTCCACAAACTTTACTAGAAAACAAAATGGTAAAGAAGGGGTTGATCTACAAGAAGCTCGAAGAGATAAGAAGAAATGAGCTCCAGTTGTTACTTGAAGGTACTCATCCTGATGAGTTTGCATACAGAGAAATAACTACTGTGGAGCTGAAGAATGGAAAGAATGTTAAGTACTTATCAGAGTACTATGGGCCTAAGTTCTTCTTTGAAAGTGAAGCTGAAGAACTCACAATGGAAGAACAAGTTGTATTCCTTGAGGCCTATGTCATAGAGTCTTACAGACTCATCATTGGGAAGTAGGTCTCATGGATGGGGTAACAGCTCTGTGTCCAATTCCCCAAGACAGAGTTCCCATTCATCCTTAGCCAATAAAACCTTCTAAAACCTCTTCCCTGGCCTGAGCTTAATTTGAAGATTTCTGAGCTGATCCAGAAAATGTTTTCTGCCAATAAGTGGGACTTCAATAATCTTAAAGGTTTTGGTTGTATTGGTTCAGGGGGAGTTTGTTGGACTAAAAGAACCAATGAGCCAGATCAGACAAAGTCTGAAGAAAAAGTCTCAAGACAAAGTCTGAAGAAAAAGTCTGAAGACAAAGTCTGAAGACAAATTCTGAAGACAAAGTCTGAAGACAAAGTCTGAAGACAAATTCTGAAGACAACTGCTGAAGACAAAGTCTGAAGACAACTGTTGAAGACAAAGTCTGAAGACCAAGTTCTCAGAAGTTGTCATACTCTTCAAGTAGTTGTGATGGTTTACTTTTCTGTAGTTTGTAATCAGTAGTTTTATATTATGTAAAACATCTAAAGTTCTTACACTTGAGATGTTATAACTTCAGTAGTTGTAATGGTAGCTTGTACTTAGCTTTTTGTGAAGGTGTCCTCAGTTGTTGTGGACATCTTCAGTAGTTTAGTTTACTTTCAGTTGTTTCTTCTTGTCAAATGCCCGTAGACCGCTCAAAAATCTCCTGAGGAATGTTGATTACCATATTAGTGTGGGAACCACAAATGCTTGTTCAAAATATAACCTAACTTTTTACCAATGTGAGTCAAAAATCTGTGTATGGACTTAAGTGGAGAAATATACTGACAATCATCGTGGCTGCAACTCTCGACAGTCAAAATCATTATGTGTACCTTATAGCTCTAGTATGATTTCCTGTAAGTGCTATTGACTCTCAGACAAATAAGAATCTAGTATCCAAGTACATTTAAAAGGGTCCCAAATGATTATGATATGCATGTATGATTCCATACGAATCTTTCCAGAAATGATAAAAATAAATTGAAGCTGTTCTTCTCAGGAGGAAAAATCAGTTAGATGATTTCTAAAAGGTTTCAATCCACCTCAAACCAAAAACACAAAAATATGTCTTGTTTTGCTCTAATTCAAGTGTTTTCTGTTTTCGTTTTCTTCTTTGCGTTGATGTCGGACTGTATAACTAGATGAACTCTATGAATCACAAATTAAAAAGGGTCACGTCTGAGGTGACCAATTGGCTCTCAATTAAAAGGATCACGTCTAAGGTGATTAAATGGTTTTCTGTTAAAAAGGTCATGTTTGAGATGTCATTGGTCATAATGTTATATATCAATACTTAAATTTTGAGTGTATGGAAATGTATGAAGTCAAACTCATAAGTATGATCCAACCGTACAATTGAATCATAAGTATGAGCCAATCACATGATTGAACCATAAGTAGGATCCAATCACACGATTGGACCATAAGTATGAGCCAATCACACGATTAGACCATGAGTATGGATCAACTATGTGATTGGATCACAAGAATGAACCAATCGTACGACTAGATGGAGTCTGATTTAGTCGCACGACTGAACCCCAATCGCACGAATGAATCATGCGTATGGGTCCAGTCACACGACTGAAACTTAAAACAATATAAAAAAAGGGGGTCAGTCGGTCGTATTCTCTACCACCCTTCAAAAACACTCAAAAACCGCCTAATACCAGACACTCTACCTAAATTTTTGATTATTGTGATTTTCCCCGATTGTGATACTAACCGATTTCTATTCATTTTCTGGTACTTTAAAACTGAAATCTGATCAAAAGAATGGATTAATCGAACCCACAATGAATAAAAATGTTTAAAATCAAGAACCAGGACAATACTCTAAAATAGACCACTTAATTGGACATAAACAGTGATATAAATGACATTAAGTGCTATTTCAAGTCCCTACAAACCTAATGAATCTAAAAACAAAGTGTAATGTAACATTTTGACAAAAATTCAAATTTATGGTGTCGAACAGAGCAAGATGTGAATAGACACGCCATATGAACCTCAATCGCACGATTGAGCCAGGCGCATGATTCAATCGCATGAGTGAATCAATCAGTGACTCAGTCACACGACTGACTCAACCACATGGCATAGCATATGACTAAGTTCAGTCGCAGGCTCAATCATACGATTGAACTCAATCGTAGGCTCAATCATACGACTGAACTCAGTCATATGGTTCAATCGCACGATTGAACCAGTTGATCAAAAATAGCTAAACTTCAACTGTTATCTCTAATGAACAAATCTAATGTATATGTTTCTTGTGTTGCAGTGATATGGCTGAGAGATGCACAATGAGCACCAAACACAACATATGTGCTAATCTAGATGCTGCATCTCGGAACGCTACTGAGTTCATAAGGATTATTGCCTTCCTGGATAGATCGAGGATCTACAAGGCTATCTGTACTCCATGCACACCATACCGATCAATTCAGCAGGCCTTCTGGAAAGATGCCAAAGTTGACAGGTTCGTTGTGCCCTACTATATCTGGAGCTCTATATTCGGATAAGAGATTGAGACCAGTGAAGATGACCTGAGGAGAGCATTGGATTTAGGGGAAGATAGTAACCAAGCTGCATCCCCTAACTATTCGTGGTTGTTTTCTGAGGATCAAGTACGCTGCTGACATCAATGCCGGTGTACTGAACAAGAGCAACATGTGCCCCAGTTCAAGTATCTGGCACATGTGATCCTCAAGTGCATAGCCTCCAGATGTGGAGGATTCGATGAGTTGTCCAACCAAATCCAGAATGCATATGTTGCACTGGTACTGAACCAACCATTTAGTTTCTTATGCATGCTCTTCTCGTACCTGATAGAGAACATTGAGGCCAAAGGCAAGGAAGGCTTCTGCATTTATCCAAGGTTCTTGCAGATGATAATAGACGAGAAGCTTCCTTTGCTGCCTAAAGAAAAGGATGATGCGGTTATGCTAGAGGTGATGGATGACACCACTCTGGGTAGGATGAAGGTGTACCGGGGAAGCAGGTGAAGCCCCCGATTAAGAGACTGTTTGGCCATCTGGCCAACAAGGATTATGCGGCACCTTCACGTAAGAAGTGGTGTCATGATGATAGTGACTCTGATGTTGAGCCCATAGTGGTTCCAACTGATGAAGATGACGACAATGATGATGACCATGATGATGGTCAAGGTGGGTGAGATGTTGGCCCCAGTCAATCATGGGCCACTGACATGTCTACCATATCTCCACCACCTCCACACAACACTTCAGTTGCCCCTAGTGGATCTAAGCAGGCTGCTTTCCACTTAAAAAAAGATGAAGAGGATGAGACTAATGATGAACCTCTCACCCAAAGAGTTGGGAGCCTGGTTGTGGCTACCGAGAAGGGGAAAGAGGCGATTGGTGGACGCTAAGCTGGTACTAAGGGTGGTGATACTGATGTCACAGATCCAACATACACACCCGGCGAGCTCAAGGAGCCCTATAGCCAAGGGTTCCAGGAGGAAGAGGATGGTCCATCCCTATGGCAAGAAGGGTAAGAGGCAGAAGATTACCTTGATTAGTTCTTCCACCACCATAGCCATAACCACTACCACCACCACAACCACTACCATCACCACTATTCCCCACACCACCACTACTGTTCACCACACTACCACCTCTACTACCAGTAACACTCCTACCACCACTCATACACTCCCACCTACCTCACCCATAATACCCAGATCAGTTCCACCACAATCCACTTCCATTCAAGACCTCATCAGTTCCACCGAATTGTTCCTTCAGTGCATTCCAGAGGTCATGAGCAGTTTCATGATGCATAAGCCCTGAATAGATTTCATTCGGCAGTGCCATGGCCAGAATTCCATGGGCTTTAGCATCAATCTCAAACAGTTTCCAATCTTCATCTGAGTATTGTTCCTTCTTCTTCGGAACCATTTGATTAGTTTCCGGATTGTTCACCATAGGTTTATGTGGTCCATGTACCACAGATGTCCAACAACCTGAACTGTTAACAGACAGGTGATGAAGCATCCTTCGTTGCCATATGTTATACTCAGTCCTAACCAGCATCGGAGGCTTGGTTGAGGAACCGGTATTGTGAGGGTCATTAGAAGGAGCAGTCATCTCAGATTCAACCAAATTCAATTAAGCTATAGCAGATTTAGAACAAAACACAACAAACCAAATTGAACCAAGAGAGATCTCAAAATGAATAAATGAAAGCGGGAGGAATTCAATAATCTATAACCAGTTCTTGCAAATGTGCTAATTCAATCAAACATAGATATCAAATAGCAGTTTCAATGATCAATGTTAGATCGATCAATAATTAACCTGCTCTGATACCATTTGTTAGGATCAGTGATCTACGTTTGATTGATTAGAGAGTGTAGCAGCGGAAATCAAACAATGAATTAGCCAATTCACAAGAACACAAAAGATATTCAAGATAAGAACAAACGGTTATAGACAGAGAGAATTCTGCAAAAGATATTTCATTCAATATTTGCTTTCTCACACATACAATTAGGTCAACACCTCTTATATAAGAGATGTGACGTCTGCTGATGTCACTTGATAGTGACATCTAATAGAATTTATTCAAACTACTGATAGTTAACACAACTACTGAAGATGTCAAACAGCTGACATCTTCTTACAAAAATGCTAAGTGTTAACTATCACTACAACTACTGAAACTACAACAACTGAAGAACATGCTCTTCAGTTGTTTTACAAATACTGAAACAAAAAGAAAACTACTAAAAGGAAACCATCACAACAACTGAAGAATGCTTCTTCAACTGTTGTAACAAACTCTGAAGGCTTCAGTACTTGTACTTAAACTTCTGATGTTGTCATCAGCTGATGTCTTCAGACTTTGGTCTTCAGATGTTGAAGTCTTCAATACTTTAGTCTTCAGCTGTTGAAGTCTTCAGTACTTTAGTCTTCAGCTATTGAAGTCTTCAGTACTTTAGTCTTCAGCTGTTGATCTTCAGACTTTGTTACAACAGCTGATCAAGTCTTCAGCAGTTGTTGTGATGTCTGTAGGACTTAGAGGTTTTTCTGATCAGGCTCATTGGTTCTTTTGGTCCAACACAGGTTTCAAGGATGAAGCCTAAATAAGGGGGTGGACTTGTAATTCCTCGATATATATAAACGGATTAGCAAGAGTTATTCTCATCTGCAACTTAACACCCAACTTTTTGTAAGGCCCCGATCCTGGGACGCTCACAGTTGGACAATCATCGCACATAAAACATAAAATTTACATTTACATCTATGAAAAACATCGCAGCGGAATAGTTTAAAACCATTTCATATATTAATGACGGCTTTTGTAAAATAATACAATGTAGTTAACTATTACAAAATATCATGATTTGCATTACATCACAAAAACATCATTGTTATACAAATGGATGCCATCCAAAAATGCCAAGTAGCTACCCCGTGCATTCATAAAACATCATAGCAGAACATTAAAATAAATTTTCATTTCATTATAAATGCTTTTGAAAGTTAATACAATCATTCATTTCAAAACATTGTTCGTTCGCAATACAATGCACAAACATTAAACAAAAGATGCCATCCAAAATGCCAGGTAGCTGCCTCACGCCATCCTCAGCAATGCTCACCTGCCAACTGGAAAATTCATAAAAAGTTAGCATTGTTGAGTGAGTTCTAGTTTTATAAAAACAATGCTCTAAGGCCCCGTTCCCGGGTCGCTCATAGCTGGTCAATCATCGTACATAAAATATATAATTACATTAACTTTACTAAAGTCTTGCAGCGGAAACACTTTGAACAAACATTTCATTTCCTTTAAATAAACACTTTTGCAAAATAATACATCATTCATTACAAAATATAGTTCATTCGTATTACAATGCAAAAACTTTATACAAAAGAACGCCATCCAAAAATGCCAAGTAGCTGCCCCGCGCCATCTTCAGCAATGCTCACCTGCCAACTAGAAAATGCATAAAAAGTCAGTGTTGCTGAGTGAGTTCTAGTTTTATAAAAACATTGCATTACCTTCCATTTGTTAAAACATTTTCATTACTAAAGCACGTGATCACACATCGTACATATATCAAGGTAATCATTATTATCTTCATCATCGTTCGTTTCGTACATTTCGCACGTTTCGCACATTTCGTACATTTCGCACGTTTCGCACATTTCGTACATATCGCACTTTTTGTACATTATTATCTTTCATTCTATTTAGGTCATGTCATGTGCTTAACCCCCCTCTATAGCACCAAGCAATTCATCAAGAGGTAAGTGACAAGGACCCCATATCGCACGTATGGAGTGGTCACTAGGACAGACTCCCCCTGTGTGTGAACTCTTATGGGTTAGCCAAGATCGCACGTTGTATAACACACAGTAATTAGGAAATCGCATGTATTGGAGCACTCACCCAGACTGAACTCTTATTGTGTGTATAAACCCTTATGAGTTAGCGAAAATCGCACACTGTAGACACACAGTTGAGCTAACAACTCTCAATGAGTTGTGAACCTCCTTTCATTTGCTTGCAAGGCTTTTTATTCATTCCTTCATTATGTTCCACTTCATTATCTTAAATCATTCACTTCGTTAAGATAATACTTTATGTCCAATATCAATATCACACCACGTAAAGTCAAGTCATCATATGTAATACGGAACATAAGAAAACATATCATACATAACATACATAGCATACATAGCATCAATCATATGTCATCTTAATCATCTTGAATCGCACATTCACATACATAAACATACGCATATCAAGAATAAATCATCACAAGACATAACTTACCCACCGCGGGACAGCGGGGGTTCGGGGGCGGCAGCACCTAACAGCAGGGTTCTAGGCGCAGCAACCCCTAATGTCTTGGTCATTTAAATCGTATATTTAGTATGCATTTCTAGCCCCAAACTAGTTCAAAACCTTTAAAATAGGGGATCTAGAACTCACCTGGACTCGATGAGTAGCTTTTCAATCAAGCTTTCAAAGTAGGGGTTGCACTACACAGCCTGCAGATAAGTTAACACTCAAAGTTCGCTACTAATTTCGCTGCCAGACCAGTAGTTTCGCTAGCCTTCTTAGTAGTATGTCATTTCAAAGTAGGGGTTGGAATGTCATTTCCAAATATTAGTATGTCATCAACATACAATACTAGGAAAGTTATTGTGCTCCCACTAGCCTTCTTATACACACAGCCTCATAAGCGTTTTTGATGAAGCCAAATTTCTTTATCTCCTCATCAAAACGATGATTCCAGCTTCTCGATGCTTGTTTCAATCTATAGATTGATTTCTTTAACTTGCATACTTTATTAGGATGTTTTGGATCGACAAAACCTTCAGGCTGAACCATATAAACATCTTCCTCAATATATCCATTTAGGAAAGCGGTTTTGACATCCATTTGCCAAATCTCATAATCATAATGAGCAGCTATGGCAAACAATATCCTTATAGACTTTAGCATCGCAACAAGTGAGAAGGTTTCATCATAATCAACCCCTTGAGTTGAGGGAAACCCTTTGCTACAAGTCTAGCTTTATAAGTATCCAAGTGTCCATGCATATCGGTTTTCTTCTTGAAAACCCACTTACTTCCAACTACCTTGGAATTAAGAGGTGGTACAACAAGTTCCCAACTTGATTGTCATACATGGATTGCATCTCAATGTTCATGGCCTCAAGCCATTTGTCACAATCCAAATTGGACACTGCATCATGGTATGTGGTTGGTTCATCTGAATCTACCACATAGCATCCATCGATGAAAAATCCGTATCTTTCAGGTGGATTACTAGTTCTATCACTTCGACGAACGTTTTGTGTGTATTGATCAACCACTTGATCAACTTCAACATCCTCATGTTGAGTGCTAGTTTCAACCAAACGTGCATCGGGTTGTGGTTCTTGATCCTCCTCAAGATCCACTATTCTACTGCTAGTTCCTTCCATAAGGAACTTTGCTTCTAAGAACTCACCCTTTCTGGAAACAAACACCTTTTGTTCCAGTGGATCATAGAAGTAATATCCCATAGAATCTCTAGGATATCCAATAAAGATACACTTGGTGGATCGGACTTCCAATTTGTTTGGGGTGAGAGTCTTAACATAAGCCTCACAACCCCAGACCCTTAAGTATAATAGGGATGGAACTCTTCCATGTCATATCTCAAAAGGTGTCCTTTCCACCTTTTTGGTTGGGGCTATATTTAAAATACGGGCCGCGGAGAGCAAAGCGAAACCCCAAAATGATAGAGGTAATATGCTTCTAGCCATCATAGATCGGACCATATCCAATAAGGTTCGATTCCTCCTCTCAGACACACCATTGTGTTGTGGTGTTCCAGGTGGAGTGAGTTGTGAGACAATCCCACAACTCCTAAGATGACCTTGGAAAGCATCACTTAGGTATTCACCTCCTCTATCGGTACGGAGAACTTTAATTGACTTGTTGAGTTGATTTTCCACCTCATTCTTGAAGATTTTGAAGATTTCAAAAGCTTCATCTTTGTGCCTTAATAAGTACACATACCCATAGCGACTATAATCGTCGGTAAAGGTAATGAAGTATCTTTCACCATTCCTAGTCATTGGCTTAAAAGGACCACATACATCCGAATGTATGATTCCTAATAAATCTTTTGCCCTTTCGTTAGTTCCACTAAAGGGTGCCTTAGTCATTTTACCTTGTAAACAAGATTCACACACATCAAATGAATCACATTCATTTGTTTTTAAAAGATCATTCTTTTGAAGTGTTTGTATACGTTTCTTGTTTATATGACCAAGATGACAATGCCAAAGATAGGTATCACTCAAATCCAACTTGAGTTTTTTGGTGTTAGTATGGTACAATGAACTATTTAAAGCATTTTCATGAACCAATTCATAAATACCATTAATGGGTATAGCTTTAAAATAGAACATATCATTTAAAGAAACATGAATATCATTTTCAATAAAAGATAATACATAATCATAAAGTCTTAATTGGGATACAGAAATAATGTTCCTAGTCAAACTAGGAGCATACAAAACATTCTTCAAAATAACATCCAAGCCACTTGGAAGTTTCAAGATGTAGTCCCCACGAGCATCAACTTGGACTTTGGTTCCATTGCCCATGAAGAGGCTAACATCCCCTTGATTGAAGTCCCTACTTCTTTTGAACCCCTGCAACAAATTGCAAATATGAGTTCCACATCCGGTATCCAATACCCATGTGTTAGAAGATGTAACATTAAGATCAATATGAATCATGTATATTATACCTGAGGTCTGCCCAGCATCCCTCTTGGCTTTCAACTCTTGGAGATGGACATGACAATTTCTTGCCCAATGTCCAATCTCCCCACACTTGAAGCATGGGTCATTGGTAGCAACCTTTTGCTTCTTCTCTTGTGGTTTGGGTGGCACCCTTGCCACCCCTTTCCCCTTTCCCCATACGGGTCCCTTACCCTGGCAACCTTTGCCTTGGGTGCGAGATGAGGCCTTTTCTTGTTCCCACCTTCATTGATGGTGAGAACGGGTAAAACCCTTTTACCCATGGCCGCCTCGGCCGTTTTCAGCATTGAGTGAAGCTCACCAATGCTTTTGTCCCAAGCATTCATGATGTAGTTCAACACGAATGTCTCGAACTTCTTGGTAAGGCCATTAAGGATCAAATCCGTGGCCAATTCCTTCAAGACAGGACAATTAAGCCTCTCGAGGCAGTCAATATGACTTTTCATCTTAAGTACATAAGATGAAACATATTGGTTGTCGTCCATAGGACATGCATGGAGTGCTCGAACCGTTTTGAAGCGCTCAACCCTAGCTTGCGTTTGGAACGTTTCTTTTAGCTGGGTTATCATGCCGTAAGCTCCGTGATGTTCATACTCCTTTTGGAGATCCAGAGTCATGCTCGCTAGCATGAGACAAGACACTTGGACGGAGTCCTCAGTGTACTTCAGCCAATCATTGTAGGCCTCCTCATCATCCTCAGTAGGCTGATCGGGGATAGGGTCGTCTAAAACATATGATCTTCTCTCTTGCTTGAGAACGATTCTCAAGTTTCAATACCAATCAATGAAATTATTATGATTTAGACGTTCCTTTTGGAGGATCGCTCGTAATGATTGGGTGGACGCGGATGTGTTATCATGAATGTCATTATTGGTGGCCATCTACAAAATTTAACAAAGATCTATTTAGTATTTTTGATATTGTTGTTTTTAATAATTAATGCCTTTTAAGGTCATTTTTATATTAAAATCTAGAACCCAACATTACATTTAAATTATGGTTATGTGACCTTTATCCCATGATTTAAATTAATAAGGTGGTCAACGATTGACGGTTGCAACCATTTGCAACTTCTAGAAATATGGGATCGACTTGAAACATCATATGTAAAGTCGGCATGTTAATCCCATCAACACCATTTGGAAACCACACCGTAGGTGATCCATTTGACATGGTTTGCAAATCAAGATACCCTACTTACACCTACGTGTGAGTTTGCAAAATGAGTGGTTAGGTGACCTTTATCCCACAAATAAGGCATTCTCACCTCAAATCGCAAGTTCCCTCAAAATGGTTAGGTGACCTTTATCCCACTAAGAGTTCCCAAGTGACTCAAGTGTTGTGTAAAAGGATGGTGTTAAACTTGTTCGAAATATTGTTTGGAAAAAATTAGAGATTTCATAATCTTAGTTTAGAAACTCTATGTACTTGTACTTGCATGCTTTCAAATACAAGATACCTTATGGTCTTTTGATTAAAACCCATTTTAATCTTTGAAATCATTAAATCAATTTAATAACCTTTTATTACTTTTTAATGATAAAGAACCATTAATTTTCAGCTTGTTAAGTTTGTTAATTAGTTTGTAATGCATGTCAAAATATCAACCATACAATCAAATAACAAACATTCAAACAAGCACAAGCATACAAACATGAGTGCATAACCATAGCCACTAAGTTGACAATACTTGTTTGCCATCACGAGTGTCATCATAAGGTCTTTCCTAAGGGTTGAAATCAACACAAAATTGAGGTCATCTTAGACCCCCACCTGAACTTGCATCCATATGCTTCAAGTTCCATGTCTTTGATGTCCATCTTTAGGCCTTGATCTTGTGCATCTTCCTTTTACAAAATTGTATCCTAATACATTTTTCTAATAAAAGAAATGCACCTAATCTATTAATTACATAACCAAATGAACAAATAATTACAACCCAAATAATAAACATAAACATTACAACCCAATTGAATGAATAAAACCAACCATTCCAATCATCCAAATCAAAAGGCCAAAGGCTAGGTTATGCACACTAACATCCAATGATCATATCATCCAAACATATAATGAAACCCCACTTAAAACCACCAAATTTCAGCCAACATAAACTGAAATTTTTGGGTTTTAAACATTGTCCAAACAATCAACATTACATAATATATATCTTTCAAGGTCTAATCACTAGCATGTGTGATATGACCTTGAAAGTTTGGGGAATCATTCATACAAAATATAGCAGCCCAAAATCAGCCTCTAATAAGTGATAATACATCTTTAAAACTGATTTTAAAGACTAAGTACAAGCAAGTTATCCACATAACCGGCTCTTGATGCCATTGATGGGTTTGATAGAACACAAGAAAACAAGTTTAACCTTTTAAACTTTCTGAAAAACGCAGCGGAAGTATAGCTTTATAACATATTAATAAGCTGAAAATTTCATGTTCTTAATGATGTTATAAGATGAAAAACAAACCCAAATCAAAAGGATCTTTAATATGTGAATAAGCAATCTATATAAACACATATAACATTCATAATGTGACAACCAATCAAGCTGCCAAACTACCTCCTTCCAGCAGCAAAATCGACCAAGAGAAGAAGGATTGAATGCTCAAAATCTCGGCCAAAACTCCAGGAAGGAGCCCTCAAGCTTGTATACCCCAAGCCTCCTTGCAATCACCTTCTTGTTAGGAAGATTCACCACCAAAAAGCTTCAAAACCCTCTAAAACAAGCTGCTAGAACCGTGGGTGTTTTGAGAGAGAGGAGAGAGCTTTTGATCTATTGCATATCAAGAGATTGGATGGAGATCAAGGTAAAACAAGACTTGTTAATGTGTGTAGTGTTCAAGGCAAAAGGTCCAGTCCTAAAACAAGGGGGGGCGGCCGAAATTTTTATCCGAAAGGGTTTCCCCCCTTTTTTTTGATTGAACACATACACACAAGTTAAAATGTCTTGTAACTAGACATACAATTAACCATTTAATTGTATGTACAAGTTATATAACTTATACAATTAATCATTTAACTTATAAGTTATAATCTCTCATTATTATTTGGTGTCATCTAACCAATTTAAATAACACATCAAATAATATTATTGAACAAAATATCCTAATAAGTTGTTCCCTCTCATATGCAACTTATTTAGAAAACCCATTTTCTAAATTGGGGTAAACATTTAATTGCATGATCATATCATAAATTGAATATTAATTGGTGTTTGCTAAGCTTGTTATTGGGTATAACCCGACTTGGATCATAACGTACTAACCACATCAATATTCTACGTGTCTTGGGCACACAGATCCTACATTTTTACCCCTCAACTTGGGTAAAATATCTTTTCTTTCTTTTCTTCACTTTATTCTTTCTTTCTTTGACTCTAAATAATTGGGTGTTACAAGTCCACCCCCCTTATATAGGTTTCATCCCTGAAACCTGTTATTCCTTGAACAAGCATGGGTAATGCTGTCTCATCTCTTCTTCGGTCTCCCACATAGAGTCAAATCCCTTTCTGTTCTTCCACTGTACACGCATAAGAGGAACCACTTTATTCCTCAATCTCTTCTCCTTACGATCAATGATCGCCACTGGTTTCTCCGCATAATTGAGCCGTTCATCTACCTCGATATCCTCCAGTGGTACAATCATATCCTCGTCTGCAAGCACTTTCTCAGATGAGATACATGGAATGTCGGATGATTTCCATTTAACTCATCTGGTAACTCCAATCTATAAGCCACCTCTCCTACTCTAGCAATGATTCGGAAAGGCCCTATGTATTTTCGGCTCAACTTTCCCCGCTTTCTAAACCGAATGATACCTTTCGAAGGTGAGACTTTCAACATAAGCCTGTCACCCACCTGGAGCTCAATCAGTCGATGTTGTTTATCAACATACGACTTTTGTCTATCTTTGGCTGCCTACATGAAGGCCTTGATCCTTTCCAGCTTCTCGGTCGTAGCCTCGACCACTTTAACGCTCCCTAACTCTTTATGAGTAGTACCACCCCAACACACGGGTGTTCTACATCTCCTCTCGTATAGAATCTCCTAAGGAGGCATACCAATGCTAGCATGATAACTATTGTTATATGAGAACTCAGCTAACGGCAGGTGGTTATCCCACCTTCCTCCAAAATCAATGACGCATGCCCGAAGCATATCTTCCAGCATCTGAATCGTTCTTTTTGACTGACCATCCGTCTAAGGATGATAAGCCGTGCACATATGTAACCTCTCCCTACCACATCATGAAATTTCTTCCAAAATTTAGATGTAAACCGGGTGTCACGATTAGACACAATAGACACCGGCACACCATGACAAGTTACAATCTCTCTAATGAACAGATCCGCCAATCTCTCCAATGAATATGTCTCGCGAATCAGTAGGAAGTGAGCACTCCTCATCAAACGATCAATGATCACTCATATGGCATCACACCCTCGCGCGGTACGTGATAGCTTCGTTATAAAGTCCATGGTGATGTGCTCCCACTTCCACTTTGGTATATCCAAAGGTTAGGTTTTCCATACGGCTTCTGATTCTCCATCTTCACTTCAGCTTGGCCCCATACACACTTTACATCCTTATGGTTCAATGTAGTCAATGGAGAAGCTATCTTAGAGAAGTCTTGAATGAATCTTCTATAGTAGCCCGCCAAACCCAGAAACTACAAATCTAGAATGGTGTCTTTGGTGAATTCCATTGCATCACCACCCCCACCTTTGTCGGGTACACCATTATCCCCTCGAGATTCACTACATGACCCAAAAACTGAACCTCGCACAACCAAAATGCGCACCTGAAGAACTTTGCATATAGCTTCTCCCTCCTCAACGTCTCCAACACCTCTCGAATGTGACCGGCATGCTCCTTTTTGCTCTTGGAATAAATCAAGATATCATCGATTAAACACAACCATTTATTTATCCGACATCGGCCAAGACACTCGATTCATCAAGTTCATAAAAGCAGCTAGCGCGTTGGTCAACCCAAATGACATAACGAGGAACTCGTAGTGACTATAACGCGTATGAAAAGCTATTTTAGGAATATCCTGCTCTTTCACCTTTAGCAGATGTTAGCCTAATCGAAGGTCTGTCCACAAAAACCAACTAGCACCTTCAAGCTGATCAAATAAATCATTAATTCTTGGTAACGGGTATCGATTCTTCATTGTCAACTTATTCAGCTCACAGTAGTCGATACACAACCTCATGCTACCGTCTTTCTTCTTCACAAATAAGACCGGAGCACCCCAAGGAGAGATACTCGGTCTAATGAACCCCTTATTAAGCAACTCCTGTAGTTGCTCCATCAATTCCTTCATCTCAGTCGGAGCCAACCGATACGACGCCTTAATTACAGGTCTAGCACCCAGTATCAAGTCAATCTGGAACGCGATCTTGCGGTCCAGTGGCACTCCTGGTAAATCTTCGAAGAACTCATCTAGAAAGTCACACACCACTGGTGCGTCAGTTGTTTATGGTGTTGGCGTGTCCACATCCTTCACATAGGCCAAGTAGGCACTACATCCACGCCTCATGCACTTTCCCACCACCGCCATCGAAATCACCTTCAGAATCATTGTGACTCGACCACTGTAAACCATCACTGTACTCCCGTTAGGCGCTATTAATTGAATCATCTTCTTGCGACACACAGTGCTCACCTCGTAGTCCGCCAATGAATCCATTCCTAGGACTACATCAAACCCGCCTAAGGTCATCACGAATGGTCTAACCGGAAATCTATGACATTCTAGATTCACGTCACAACCTTCTATCATCTTTGATATCCTTGTAGACTTACCTATGGCAGTTTCTACATCGAAGGGCGTATCAATACTTCTACTACTAATGGGCAACTTAGCACAAAAGGCAGCAGAAATAAAACTCCTACTAGCACCGAAATCAAACAACACAAAAGCAAGTGTTTGGTTACTAGGTACGTACCTGATATGACATTGGGGTCCATCCTAGCCTCCTCCTTGGTCATCGTGAAGGCCCTGTGCTCGCCCTCTGCCCTTCAGTTCTGGTCTACTTCCTTGCTCCAAAACTCTTTGGCCTTGGCTTCTTGCAGTCCTTGCTTACGAGGCCCCTTCCATTGCAGTTATAACACTTTATCACCCCACAATTTTTTGCCAGATGACCGGGCTTCCCACATTTGAAGTATAGGTTTGATCCCCACCAACATTCTCCTGTATGCCCTTTAGCACACTTACCACACTTCCTCATCTCCGCACCGGACGAAGTTACACACCAGTCGCCCGTCCTGTCAACCTCGTTGTTTGGAGTGTAACACCCACGTTCAACCCACTTTCCGTTCCAATTCTTGTTGCCGCTACGCTTTTTGTTCATTTCAATCGTGGTCATCACCTTCACTGTCCTAATTACCTCAGTCACCATAGATGGCAGAATCACCTGATTAGCCACTTACTTTACTCTTCATACCCCAAGTATTTCCTATCCTGACAACATTAGTATCTAAATCTAAAAGCAACACATAAACCACATAACATGCACACATAATACCGGTTATCATTCAGAAAATACCTGATGGCACGCAGCTACTCGGACCGGCAACCCTTCCCTTTCCGTCCCATTCTCAGTTTAAGTTCAGGTATATTTTAAGAATTTACATGTTTCACTTAAACTTTGGCGCTGATACCAACTTGTAAGGCCCCGTTCCCGGGACACTTACAGCTGGCCAATCATCGCACATAAAACATATATTTACATTTAACCTTGATAAAGCATCACAGCGGAACATCAAATAACTTTTCATTTCATTATAAATGCTTTTTCAAGTTAATACAATCATTCATTTCAAAACATCATTCGTTTGTATTACAATGCAAAAACATTAAAAAAAAAGATGTCGTCCAAATTGCCAAGTAGTTGCCCCGCGCCATCCTCAGCAATGCTCACCTACCAACTGGAAAATGCATAAAAAGTCAACGTTGTTGAGTGAGTTCTAGTTTTATAAAAGCATTTCATTACCTTCCATTAATTAAAAACATTTTCATTACTATCGCACGTGATCACACATCATACGTACATCAAGGTAATAGGTATTATCTTCATCATCGTTCGTGTAGTACATTTCGCACGTTCGCCCATGTCGCCCATATCGCACATATCGCACTGATGTGCTCCAAATTATACATAAAAATCCTATCAAAAGCACATCAATTATTCCTTAATATCTTCCTTAAAATGATGAAAATGTACTTAAAAGTGTTAAATTGTGTTTTCAGGTGTTTAAAAGGGCAAGATGGACAAAAGGAGCATATTTAACAAGATATTGAAGCAATCCGAGCTTTGGACTCCAAGCATGGAGCCGTGCATCATTAAGTACGCCCCTATGCCTTGCCAGAAACACACCCCCATGCTAAATTAACATACCCCCGTGCTTGGACATCCGACAGGACAAAAAGTACTATCCCCTAAAAGTAGACACGGGGCTGTGCCCCATAAGGCACGGGGCCGTGCCCCATAAGGCACGGGGCCGTGCCCCATAAGGCACGGGGCCGTGCCCCACCACCAACACGGGGTCGTGCCCTATTTAGCACGGGGTCGTGCCCGACATAACCTGCACGTACGAGCCGACCAACTTTCGTAAGCATTGTACTAGCACGGGGTCGTGTCTTTTAGGCACGGGGCCGTGCTTAAACACTCCAGAAAGCCTATAAATAGAAGCCTAAGCTCACCATTTTTGGCAAGCTTTGGTGGGAGAGTTACTCTGCTGAATTCTCTCGGGAATCAAGACTTGAAGATCATTCAGAGGCTCGGGAGGTGCATACAACACTTGGAAGAAGCTTGGGATCACCTAAACGTCATCCATTGTGGATTATCGGTTTGATTGTTCCATTTCACCGATGATCACTTATCTATCTTCTTTGTTATCTGTTGTTATGTTAAAGCACATCATGAGCTAAACTCTATTTATCATCCTAATCGGATGAAACTTATGTAATTTGTGATGAACTAATGGTGTGATAAGTATTATGTCAATGTTACGGTGGTCTTGGGAAAACTATTGATGGGTAGCATCTACATTTGAACGGGAAGTTATAAATTTATGGTTTGTGATTGTAATTGTCATACAAGGTTGAAAACCGTATGAGTAACTTTCATTCACGAAACCGGTCTTCATAATAAATCCATGGCTGATGAACTAGAATGGTTATTAGAAATCTTATCACTTAAAACTAGAAATGGTACACTGCCTTTTGTGTGTGTGGTTTAGTATTAGTAACAACCAATTAAAACTGAATCTGTGCAATAAACCTTTATCAAAATATATATACTATCCGCAGACCATCAAGTTTTTGGCGTCGTTGCCGGGGACACACGGCAGTTTGAAAGACAAACTAAATTTTTGACTATCTTGCATATAACCTGTTAATATATTTTTGTTTAACTTCATTTTTATTCGTAGGTAGTTTGCCTTAGTTAGTTTAGTTATTTTTGCCTGATTCATTTTAAGCCTTAGTTAGTTTATGCTTCCTTAAGTTAGTGTATGTCCGACTCGTCTAGTTCTGAACTTGTTCCGCCTCTTCTGGAACCCAAACGACTTTTCCGTCAATGATTGCGCAAAAGATCACAACAAGAAGCACCAGTCATTGAAGAAGACATTTTGGAAGATACACCATCCGAAGAAGACATGGCTAACCAAGACGAGGAAATGAAGATGACACACTATGCGACACCGTCAATAGATGGTTATGAGTCTAGTGTTGTCCAACCAGCAATAGCGGCCAACAATTTCGAGATTAAGTCTAGTATTATCCAACTAGTGGAAAACTCTGTTCAGTTCCATGGGTTACAAGACGAAGACCCTAATGCTCACATCTCACGATTCCTTCGTATCTCTACGACCTTCAAAATCAATAACTGTTCAGACGACGACATTCGACTAAGACTTTTTCCATTTTCACTTCGAGGCCGAGCTATCGATTGGCTTGATTCACTCCTGCCTGGTTCCATCACCACATGGGCGGGAATGGCTGAACAATTCCTTTTGAAATACTTTCCACCCGATCGTACTGCCAAACTAAGAAGCAGCATCACAAGTTTCCGTCAAGACAACGATGAATCATTACACGTAGCATGGGAGAGATATAAAGGTCTCCTTCGGAGATGCCCGTATCACAGACTTGATCTATGGCTGAAGTGTCAAACCTTTTACGATGCGATTATCGGAGCCCACAAGCAAGCAGTAGACCAAAGTGCTGGAGGAGATTTTGGAAGTGTCACGCCAACAGAAGCATATCAAGCCTTAGAAAGAGCAGCTAAGAAGAGCTTTGCTTACAATCCTTTAAGAACCAAACCCAGTTCTAAAGGTATTCATCAAGTAGACTCTGAAACCCTAATTGCAGCCCAATTAGAAGCTCTAACCAAAAAATTTGAACAATTGCGAAGCGAGCTAAAGAAAACTCCAACACGATGCAACACATGTGGAAATTCACACAAGGCCAACGAGTGCCCACAAGGCGTTATGATGGTTGAAGATGTTGACTACGTAGGAGGCCCAAACAACACATACAATTCAAATTGGAGAAACAACTTGAATTATAGAGATGCTGGCAGTAACCAACAATTATCTGGATTCAACCAAAGGCCACCTTACCAACAACAGAAACCACCATACCAAGGTCCAAGCAGTAGTAACCAAGACCGTGGAGCATCATCAATGGAAGACTTATTACAGAAATTGTTGTTAACCACACAAGCCACAGATGAGTACATCCGGAAATCTGATCGAAGAAATGAGGAGCGTTCCAAAGAAACGAAGCTGGCATCAAAAGCATCAAAGCATCATTACAGACCATAGAGCACCAAGTAGGTCAAATAGCACAACAACTCTCTGAAAGACCTCAAGGAGCTTTGCCCAGCAACACTGTGACAAACCCTAATTCTCAAGTCAAAGCCATCACCACCAGGAGTGGCAAAACCACTAAAGGTGATGCACCCGCATTACAACCCATCCTTGAAGAAGTAGAAACTGAAACTCCAAGTAATGCGAGTGATAAGAAAAAGCAACCCGTTGTTATTGAAGAACCAGCAAAGAAATACGTTCCACCACCACCTTATGTTCCACCACCTCCATATCCAGGTCGTTTGAGACAACAAAGAATGGAGGCACAATATGGCAAATTCCTTGGGTTGTTCAAGCAACTCCATATCAATCTGCCTTTGGTGGAGGCCTTAGCACAAATGCCAAACTACGCTAAGTTTCTAAAAGGTGTCTTGTCAAACAAAATAGAAGATGGAAGAGTTATCACACGTAGTTTTGAATGAGGAATGCTCTGCAGTTCTTCAAAACAAACTACCTCAAAAGATGACTGATCCAGGAAGTTTCACCATACATTGCCTAATAGGAAATCTTTCTGTCAATAATGCGTTAGCTGATTTAGGTGCTAGCATTAACCTTATGCCTTATGCGGATTTTGAAAAGTTAAACTTAGGTGAGCCTAGACCTACCCGTATGAGCATCCAGTTAGCTGACCGTTCTGTCAAATATCCGAGGGGCATCGTTGAAAATCTCTTAGTTAAAATTGACAAATTCGTATTTCCCGTTGATTTTGTGATCCTAGACATGGATGAGGACAAAAATGTTCCTCTTATCCTAGGTCGACCTTTCTTAGCGACTGCTCAAGCCCTCATTGATGTTTGTACAGGCAACTCACGCTTAGAGTAGATGAGGAGGAAGTTACTTTCGATATAGGCCAATCCATGAAACACCCTTAACATCATGATGACTCACTTTATTACGTTGATGCTTGCGATTCAATCATAAGTTGTCATTTGAAGGAAGCCCTTCAAAATGAAGCTTGTAATACTCAATTAATAGAAGTCACAATCACCAAACCCATCTGTGAAAACCAACTCATTCCAGAACTTGAAGTTGACGAAACAGCATTTCATCAAGAAGCATTTGAGATCATTGAGCAAGACTTAGAACCAAAAGCCAAACCTTCTATCGAAGACCCTCCAGTCTTAGAGCTCAAAGAGCTTCCGTCTCATCTCGAATACGCTTTTCTTGAAAACACATCTTAACTTCCTGTCATAATTTCATCCGCCTTATCAATTGATGAGAAGAACAAGTTACTCAATGTGCTTAAGGCACACAAATGAGCAATTGCATGGAAAATCATGGACATTAAGGGAATCAATCCATCCTTTTGCACTCATGAAATATTGATGGAGGAGAACTTCAAATCCGTCATTCAACCTCAAAGACGTTTAAACCCGAGCATGCAAGAGGTGGTGAAGAAAGAAGTAATCAAACTGCTAGATGTCGGTTTGATTTACCCTATTTCTGATTCGCCTTGGGTCAGTCCCGTCCAAGTTGTTCCAAAGAAAGGAGGAATGACTGTTGTAACTAACGAGAAGAATGAGCTTATTCCCACTTGTACGGTTACAGGATGGAGAGTTTGCATAGACTATCGCAAACTCAATGACGCCACAAGGAAAGATCACTTCCCTCTTCCTTTCATCGACCAAATTCTTGAGAGATTGTCTGGAAAAATGTTATGTTGTTTTTTGGATGGTTTCTGAGGTTATTTTCAAATTCCTATTGCTCCCGAAGATCAAGAAAAGACAACATTCACCTGTCCATATGGCACATTTGCTTATCGGCGAATGCCCTTTGGCTTGTGTAATGCTCCGGCTACATTTCAAAGATGCATGGTAGCAATTTTTCATGACATGATTGAACACTCAATGGAAGTTTTCATGGATGATTTATCCATCTTTGGAAACTCATTTGAGCAGTGTCTTGAAAACCTGGAAAAGATGCTAGTTAGATGTGAAGACTCCAACCTTGTTTTAAATTGGGAAAAGTGCCACTTCCTGGTTACGGAAGGAATAGTGTTAGGACACAAAATCTCTCGAGCGGGGCTTGAAGTCGATCAAGCCAAAGTCGACACTATTTCTAAACTTCCGCATCCCACAACCGTGAAAGACATCAGAAGTTTCCTAGGACATGCAGGATTCTACCATTGTTTCATTAAAGATTTCTCAAAAATCGCTCGACCAATGACTCAACTCCTGGAGAAAGATGTGAAATTCGTATTTTCTGATGAATGCATTAGTGCATTCAAATTGCTTAAGGAGAGATTGGTAACTGCTCCAATCATGGTTTCCCCAAATTGGACACTACCATTTGAGCTCATGTGCGATGCAAGCGATTTCGCGGTGGGAGCTGTATTAGGACAGAGGAAAGACAAGCAATTTCACCGAATTCATTATACGAGCAAAACCCTAAACAATGCACAAGAAAACTACACTACCACCAAAAAGAACTTCTTGCAGTAGTTTTCGCGTTCGATAAATTCTGCTTGTATCTCATCCTTTCAAAGACAATTTTTTACACCGATCATGCAGCCCTTCGTTATTTGTTCAACAAACAAGATGCAAAGCTGAGATTGATACGTTGGATTCTTCTGCTTCAAGAATTTGATATCGAAATTCGTGATAAGAAAGGAGCGGAAAATCTAGCGGCTGATCATCTCTCGCGCCTTGAGGATTCAAGTCCTTCACGAACTGAGGAAGCCAAAATAAACCACAATTTTCCTCATGAATTCCTTATGCACATTCAATTCTCAATCGATGAACATCCTTGGTTCGCCAATTTTGTGATTTACTTAGCAAGCGGAATCCTTCTCAAAGGAATGACTTATCAGCAAAAGAAGAAGTTCTTTACTGATATCAAACATTACTATTGGGAGGATCCGTATCTATTTAGAATCGGTGCAGACCAACTCATTCGAAGATGCGTATACGGAAGTGAAGCTGAACAAATTCTAAGGCACTGTCATGAAGGACCCACAGGAGGACACCATGGAGCAACCTTAACAGCCAAGAAAGTATTCGACTCTAGATTCTACTGGCCCATAATCTTCAAAGATGCCCATAACATGGTACGCACCTGTGATGCATGTCAAAGAGCAACCAATATCTCGACACTGGATGAGATGCCTCAGAAACCAGTTCAAGTATGCGAGATATTTGATATATGGGGTATTGATTTCATAGGGCCATTTCCGGTGTCATTTGGCAATCATTACATCTTGGTAGCAGTTGATTACGTCTCAAAATGGGCTGAAGCTCAAGCTCTGCCTACTAATGATGCCAGGAACGTTGTCAAATTCCTTATGAAACTATTTTCTCATTTTGGTACCCCTAAAGCTCTGATTAGTGAGCGAGGAACTCATTTCTGTAACAATCAGCTTGAAAGAGCAATGGCACGTTATGGAGTTCACCATCGCTTTACAACTGCTTACCATCCCCAAGCGAATGGGCAAGCCGAAGTCACTAACCGAGGTATCAAACGAATCCTTGAGAAAACTGTAGGTCAAAATCATAAGGACTGGTCTATCAAGTTAGATGATGCATTATGGGCTTTTCGAACAGTCTATAAGACTCCTATCGGCACAACACCGTTTAAACTAGTTTATGGGAAGTCGTGTTATCTACTTGTAGAACTAGAGCATAAGGCCTTTTGGGCACTTAAAGCAGCAAACCTGGACCAAGACCTTGCAGGAAATTATCGATTCCTACAAATTCACGAATTGGAGGAATTGAGGGAACAAGCGTATGAAAACGCTAGGGTTTACAAAGAAAAGAAAAGGAAATTCCACGACGCTCGATTAAAGAGCACAAAACAATTTCATGTGGGAGAACGTGTCTTACTGTATAACTCTCGTTTACGTTTATTTCCCAGAAAACTAAAATCACGTTGGTCTGGACCTTATACGATCAAAAACGTGTTTCTGAATGGTGCCATTGAAATTTACAACCATGCAGGTTTAAGTTTCAAAGTAAATGGTCATCGTTTGAAACCGTATAATGATGGACCAACCAAGATCTCTTCGGAGGAATTAAACCTCCACCCCAATGAAAACTACGTGTGGGGAAGGGTCATGTCGAAGACCCGAAACTTAAGTGCGGCACCTGTACATACATTTTTTTTCATTTTTTAGAAAATTTTTAGGACTTCACAAGCATAAGAATTGACACCACCTGCCAATTTTCATCCTTTTGTCCTTTTCCATTCAATGTTGCATGATAAAAACCGAGCTAATATGCCTGCAAAGTAGTATCCACTTTCAATTCTATCTTCTTTTCCATTTTTCTTTCATTTGTTCAAGTGTTCTTGCAAGAGTATTTAGCCAAGAGGTTAGCATACTAATTCCTTTGATTATGAAAGTCATTTACATGTAGTTAGGTGATTAGGTCTCTAAACAACCGAAATCCTAGCAATTATGTGTAAAACTTGTTCTTAAACGTGTTATGGAATGTTAAATGCTTTTAACCTACTTGTTCATGTTTATTCTTGTAGTAGATTAGTGTTAATTAGTGTGTTTAGTTAGATATTAGTATGTTTAGTTGGTTAGTTAGTTGTTTTCTTTTTTATTATTAACATGACTATCTTCATAACTCGTGGTGAAACCTTTGTTAATCATGTTCAAGTTACAAGAATTCTCAAGTGATGTAAAACAATATATATTTTTAGTATCTTGAATTATTAGCAAATGATTAAAATGTTCAACATATGATCTTTGATTTTCGAAGCAAGAAAATGTTAAACCCATGCTTAATCAACGATTTACAAAAAAACCACGATTGCTCGAGTCAAGATTTCATGCCCAAACATGTTAACCGCACCCCCACGTTGTATAAAGCGCACCCCCATGTTCAAAAAAAAATTTTCCTTGGATGATAAATTCTTAACTATTTTTGAACATGAATTGAATCATTATGGTGTTATGTCTTGAAAAACATATGATTTTCACTAACATCATGAGACTGCTTAAGAAATTTGTTTTGTATAGATAATTTATTTTTAAATTTCAGGATCATGAAGCATCCCTACTTACATTTTGGAGGGAGCCACGAGAGCTGGTGTCATGATAGACTTCAAAGATTGCTACAAAGGGTCGAAAGATCCCACTTACAAGCAGATGAAGAAACACTAGCGGCAGTCGGGCAGCTAGAAAGATACAATAATTTATTAAGTGTCCGTGGAAACGTCTATTTTCACAAAATAGACCTTCCGTTTATGAACTGACTCTTGAATTTTTAGCATCTTTTAAATTTAGCATGAAAGACTTGATCCTTGGGATGAAAATGCAGTTTCATTCAGACTAGCTGGGAATTGGCATAAGACATCCATTGCCTTGTTCGGTGTCTATTATGGAATATACACGGAACAAGAAATGGAGGAGGAGGCTATATCTGGAATGTCGGCGTATCATACCTTCCGGAGGAAGAAAGTAGAGACGCGGAAAGTGGTGCAATGAGGAAAGCATTTTGGGAGCGGATTGGAATCAGAGGGTTCAACTCGAGCAAAACAAAAAGCAGTCAGATACGAGACCCGCTGTTGCGATACATTCATCGGTTACTCAGCCATTCCATAACAACTCGTGGTCAAAGCGAGGGAGTTGTTAATTTGAGGGACTTGTTTATTTTATATTGTATGGTTAATCAGTTGCCATGTAATATTGGGTATTTGTTTTGTAATCTTTTTGCCAGGAACGCGATTGCAGGTGCTCCAACACCCATGTTTGGAGGAAGCTGGATTTTGAACCTGTATGAAAGCTATGGTTATAACACTGAAGGAACCAAAGGAGTGATGCCAGGACTGTTGGACTTGAGCATCTGTACAAGTATGTACATGGTGAAAAGTTTACCAAATGGGCAGCCGAGATTCATGGATAAGAAGGGACAAATCTGGGATCCGGCGGATCCCGAAGAAATTATCATAGACCTCGACATGCCGATACAGCCGAAGGAGCCAGAGCTGGATCTTCAAGTTCACGAACAAGGGAATTTCCAACCATGTTAGACCTTTATGAGTCAATCCAAACCACCGAAACCCATGCAAGGCGATCATTTGAATATGCCCAACGAGCCTTCAATCGAGTCGAAAATCTGAATTCCTGAGTCGATGACTTGAGCAGAGATGTCACGTACATCAGAAACCGAATGTACCACGAGTGGGGGGATATCCCACCATAAAGCCCTTGAAAACCGTATCATTTTCGGGGCCCCGGCACAGTTGTTTTGTGCCAATCTATCTTTTAATTTATGTCGTTTTGTTTTTATTTTGTGTGCTTAGGATTTTAATGCTTTCAATAAATTGGTGACATTTCAGGTGATGCTAAGGATTCTAACAACGCGAGGGCAACCAAACACAAGTGAAAAATTAATCATTTTTAGGGGAGTTATTTCGTTACCTTTCTCGATCATGAATATTTTAATCACATTGAGGACAATGTGAATTTTAAGTGTGGGGATGGGAGTAATGCATTTGACTTTGCTAAAGAGGTCCAAATTAAAAATTTTAAGAAAAGATCACTTATCAAATATATTTTGTGACAAGAAACCAAAAATTTATATAATTTTGATAAACCAAATTATAAATATACGTTTTCGGGAAATAAAGAAGTAAATCCATGACGTCCAAATAAAAATTGAAAATGTTTTTTGTGATATCCTTAAAAGCAATAATCTAGTAAAATATTTAATCATGTAAAATGAAACACTTTTACCCAATTCCATCCGTATGTGAGTTTATTTTTAGCTTTAAACAAGCTTTTGCAAGTTGCAATTCTACTTTCATTCTGGATTTAATTGAGGGTGCCATATGATACGTGTGATTAGAACTTATTTTGGGTATACATTTCAAGACCTTAATTAGTATTTGTTGCATAAAAATAAGTTAGGCACTAGGAAACCTTAACCATTCAAGCCCCCAACCAGTGTCTTTAATTTTCCTTACCCGAACGTCAACCCTAGTTAGCCCCGTTGAGCTTAAACGTTTTTATCTTTCAATCACCCGAGTCACCAAGTCATTTAACCAAAAAGCCTTCAACAAAATCCGTTTTCGTTAAAGACACGTTTTTGGCTTATGTCAAAAAAAATAAAAAAAATAAAAATAACTAAAAAAATGGTCTTTTACCGGCAGACCTTAAAGAACTGGAATCCATTCTTTTGATTTCAATTTGCTTTGTTGCCTTCATCACGCAAAACCGGGACTTCCCCCGGAAATCCGCGAACAAATTTTCAATCTCACGTTTAACGCAAGAAAGAAATGGCGAAAAAAGGAACAAGTTCCGCCATTTTGTGGGATTTCAAAAAGTGCTTTAAAGAGACGGGCGAAAAGATATGAAAGATGCCCGAATTGTGGAAATTGGTCCCATAATGGAAAATGCAAAAAGAATCAAACTAAATCTCAATACGAATACACAGAATTAATCCAATTGGGTGCTATTAGGCTTCAAGCTGAACGATCCTTGAGAAAGGATAGTTTTGTGTATCTTCGGGTAAAAGATGAAGTACGATTCTTGAAAGAAAAATACGGTCTTGACAATCTGACCTTAAACGAGTCCTCAAGCTAGCATATCCCTTCTAGCTTGAAGTATTGTATAGGGAACCTTTATTGCTTTCCTTGTACTTGTGTTAGAAAAATAAGCCAAGACCGTCGTCTTTAGCAATTAGCCACTCTTTCCAAATATGCCATACCCGAGCCCGAGCCAAGTTACAACCCATCAGAGACCTAATGATTTATGCAAATAAATATCTAAGTAGGTGGAGATTTGATCCCTTAACAAGCATATGATTTCACACGTATTCATACTAGGCAATTAAGTGTCTTAGTCATACTTAATCTTGATTATGACTCCACATATTTAGCCGAGTGTGAGTGCATCTTGTGAGAAGTGTAGATTTTTACATGATAATAATCTTTAATGACCAACCTATTGCTTGCTAGGATATCGTTTTACATGTGCTTAGAATATTTATATTTGGATAGTATTTACTTGCATACTTCTCGAAAGACATGTTTATAATTTGATTTCTTTGGTTTTTGGTGGAATTGTCATTTTAAGTGATTTTTGCTTGAGGACAAGCAAAGTTCAAGTGTGGGGATGTTTGATGTGCTCCAAATTTTACATAAAAATCTTATCAAAAGCACATCAATTATTCCTTAATATCTTCCTTAAAATGATGAAAATGTACTTAAAAGTGTTAAATTGTGTTTTAGGTGTTTAAAAGGGCAAGATGGACAAAAGGAGCATATTTAACAAGAAATTGAAGCAATCCGAGCGTTGGACTCCAAGCATAGGGTCGTGCCTCATTAAGCACGCCCCCATGCCTTGCCAGAAACACACCCCCGTGCTAAATTAACACACCCCCGTGCTTGGACATCCGACAGGACAAAAAGTACTATCCCCTAAAAGTAGACACGGGGCTGTGCCCCACCACCAACACGGGGTTCTGCCCCATTTAGCACGGGGCCGTGCCCGACATAACCTGCACGTACGAGCCGACCAACTTTCGTAAGCATTGTACTAGCACGGGGTCGTGTCTTTTAGGCACGGGGCCGTGCTTAAACACTCCAGAAAGCCTATAAATAGAAACCTAAGCTCACCATTTTAGGCAAGCTTTGGTGGGAGAGTTACTCTACTGAATTCTCTTGGGAATCAAGACTTCAAGATCATTCGGAGGCTCGGGAGGTGCATACAACACTTGGAAGAAGCTTGGGATCACCTAAACGTCATCCATTGTGGATTATCGTTTGATTGTTCCATTTCACCGATGATCACTTATCTATCTTCTCTGTTATCTGTTGTTATGTTAAAGCTCATCATGAGCTAAACTCTATTTATCATCCTAATCGGATGAAACTTATGTAATTTGTGATGAACTAATGGTGTGATAAGTATTATGTCAATGTTAGGGTGGTCTTGGGAAAACTATTGGTGGGTAGCATCTACATTTGAACGGGAAGTTATAACTTTATGGTTTGTGATTGTAATTGTCATACAAGGTTGAAAACCGTATAAGTAACTTTCATTCGCGAAACCGGTCTTCATAATAAATCCATGGCTAATGAACTAGAAATGGTTATTAGAAAGCATATCACTTTAACTTCCTGATCATTTGCGGGTTCCCTTTTATTAGTTCGGAAACTTCAGTAATTGTTACGGTTTTCTAAAATTAATGGTATGTTTGGAAGGAACCTGATCAACTCTCTTTTTAACATTAAATTATGTTTTCAGAAATCGTATGTCAAATAGGACACAAAAGATTTACCTACATTCCTAGGGCTTTGATCTGAGCAGTAAAATCAGCCTGACAGGATCAAGTCACTACGGCAGCAGGATAGTCGAGAAATCGTGCCGACTCATCTTTATAAACATTAACATAATCACATCACCTCACCAATTCATCATAATTACATAAGAGGATTCTAATTAGGATGATAACTTTTATTCCCTGATTTTAAATCCAAACGCTTCAATTCTTATTTTACTTTCTTTTTATTACTGTTTACTTTTAAACCCAAAAAAATCTTTCTAATACAAAATATCACTTTCTTTAACAAAAACCAAATCTGATAGTCAAACATCAAGTTTGTTGAGTAGGCTAGGTGTGTCCACGGATTGATACTCGGTTCTTATCAACACTATATTACCACACGACAAGTACACTGCCTTTTGTGTGTGTGGTTTAGTATTAGTAACAACCAATTAAAACTGAATCTGTGCAATAAACCATTAACAAATATATATACTATCCGCAGACCATCACGCACTAATCGCACATATCGCACATATGGAGTGGTCATTAGGACATACTCCCCCTATGTGTGTGAACTCTTATGGGTTCACCAAGATCACATGCTGTATAACACACAGTAATCAGGAAATCGCACGTTATTGGAGCAGTCACCAAGACTAAACTCTTACTGTGTGTATGAACCCTTATGAGTTAGCCAAAATCGCATGCTATAGATACACACATAGTTGGACACTCCCCCTGTCTGTGTGAACTCTTATGGGTTAGCCAAAATCGCATGTTGTAGGACACACAGTAATTAGGAAATCACACGTATTGGAGCAGTCACCGGGACTGAATTCTTACTGTGTGTCTGAACCCTTATGAGTTAGCCAAAATCGCATGCTATAGACACACACAAGGTAATAACTCTGAATGAGTTGTGAACTTCCCTTCAGTTGTTTGCAAGGCTTTTCATCGCATTCTCTTTCATTCATTAATGCATGCATTCATTATTTCGTTCATCTTTCATTATCTTCCACTTTACGTTGCATAATACTTTCATTTCATTCATTAACATTCAACGTAAAGCCACGAGAAGACAAACATACATAAACAGGAACATCAGCAAGATCATGCAAATCTTCATACATATAAGCATGCATACATAACATACATCACACATGCCATCATGCATAACATCATCAATCGCACATCATCAGTCACACAGGGCATCATATACATCATACATACGATCATGCATAAGTATCAATCATTCATCCTATCATCACCATACAATGCCCATCACATCATCTATGACCTCAAAAGTCAACTTACAAAGCCCCCGGGAACCTCCCAAGTCAAAGCCTAAATTTCACCTTTTCCCCAAAAAGACAAAAACTATTCTAAGTGTCATCCACATTTGCCTTTCCGTTCATCCACATTTGTTTAGTTGATTCGCATTCCTTAGTACTCATCCGCATTTCCTTATTTAGTGAACAATGCTCATCCGCATTAACTGTTCATCCGCATTTCTCCAGTACTCATCCGCATTGACTTACTTAGTGAACAATGCTCATCCGCATTAACTGGTCATCCGCATTTCTCTAGTACTCATCCACATTAACTTACTTAGTGAACAATGCTCATCCGATTAACTGTTCATCCGCATTTATCTAGTACTCATCCGCATTGACTTACTTAGTGAGCAATGCTCATTCGCATTAACTGTTCATCCGCATTTCTCTATTACTCATCCGTATTGACATACTTAGTGAACAATGCTCATCCGCATTAACTGTTCATCTGCATTTCTCTAGTACTCATCCGTATTGACTTACTTAGTGATCAATGCTCATCCGCATTTCTTTTGAACACATGGGCAGATTCGAAAACTTAAAAATCTGAATTCTAAACATCAGATTTCATTTTCCAAACACCATCTATTATGTTCTAGCTTAAATCATGACCTCTAAGCCTTAGAAGTACAACCATATCATCAACAAATCATGAACACAATCCAGAATCACACCATAACATTATCATGCATGAACATAGTCCAACATCACATCATAACAGCAACATACACACATTTAAACATACATGTATGAAACCCAGTTTTATAAAACATACATTCATGAATTTCCAGCCCCAAAATTAGTTAAAAACCCGTTAAAGAGGGGTTCTCGAACTCACCATTGCAGCTCTTGAGTATGGCTTCTTCCAAACTCGTTTGCAATCGAGTTCAACCACCTAGAAACCCACTTGAATTTGAATTCTTTCTTGTTCTTCTTTCCAAAACTGAGAGTTCTGAGAGTTCTGCTCTTTTCTTCTTCTCTCTTTAAAAATCTGAGAATTGTGTGGGTGTAGAAAGAGTGGTGGGCAGCCATCACCTTTTATACCCACTTTTCAAACCTTTTGTCCTTTTGACACTTTTTACCAATCAACTTGGGTAAAATATCTTTTCTTTCTTTTTCTTCACTTTATTCTCTCTTTCTTTGACTCTAAATAACCGGGTGTTACAAAGGACCATTCAGACGCTAGAAGATATGCTTCGGGCATGCGTCATTGATTTTGGAGGAAGTTGGGATGACCATTTACCGTTAGCCGAATTCTCATATAACAGTAGCTATCATGCCAACATTGGTATGCCTCCTTATGAGATGCTATATGGTAGGAGATGTAGAACACCCGCTTGTTGGGGTGATAATGGCCATAAAGAGTTAGGGAGCGTGGAGGTGATCAAGGTTGTGACTGAGAAGCTGGAAAGGATCAAGGCCTTTACGAAGGCAACTAAGGATAGGAAAAAGTCATACACCAACAAAAGACGTAGACTGATTGAGTTCAAGGTGGGAGACAAAGTTATGCTGAAAGTCTCAACTTGGAAGGGGATCATTAGGTTTAGAAAGGGGGGCAATTGAGCCAGAGATACATAGGGCCTTTTTGAATATTTGCTAGAGTAGGAGAGGTGGCCTACAGGTTGGAGTTTCCCAATGAGTTAAGTGGAAATTATCCAATATTCCATGTATCTCACTTGATAAAATGCTTAGCCGATGAGGATATGTTGTTGCCACCGGAGGATATTAAAGTCGATGAACGGCTCAATTAAGTAGAGCAACCAATGGCGATCATCGATCTCAAGGAGAAGAGGCTAAGGAATAAAGTGGTTCCATTTGTGCGAGTTCAGTGGAAGCACAGGATGGGATCTGAGTCTACGTGGGAGACTGAAGAGGAAATGAGACAACATACCCACGTATATTCAAGGAATAACAGGTTTCAAGGACGAAGCCTAAATAAGGGGGTGGACTTGTAACGCCTCGATATATATAAACGGATTAGCAAGAGTTATTCTCATGTGCAACTTAACACCCAAATTTTTGTAAGGCCCCAATCCCGGGACACTCACAGTTGGACAATCATCGCACATAAAACATAAAATTTACATTTACATCTATGAAAAACATCGCAGCGGAATAGTTTAAAACCATTTCATATATTAATGACAGCTTTTGCAAAATAATACAATGTAGTTAACTATTACAATATATCATGATTTGCATTACATCACAAAAACATCATTGTTATACAAATGGATGCCATCCAAAAATGCCAAGTAGTTGCCCCGTGCCATCCTCAGCAACAATCACCTACATCATAATAAGGAACATAACATACGCAAACATCATCATCATCATATAGGGCAACATCAGACATACACAACATGCATAATCATGCAACTTCATACATCATCATCATGCATATGCATCAAACACACATCACTACATGCCCATCTTAACATCTATGACCTCAAAAGTCAACTTACATGAATCCCCGAGAACATCTCAAGTCAAAGCCTACATTCGTCTTTTTCTCAAAAAGTCAGAAAAAGTCTAAGTGTTCATTCACATTTCCTATAGTTCATCCGCATTTACTATAGTTCATCCACATTTACCATAGTTCATCTGCATTGGTCTTACTTCATCCGCATTTCCCCTTACTTTGTCAATATTCATCCATATTTTTCAGACTTAGGCAATGTTCATCCGCATTGACTTTCATCCGCATTGACTTACCCCATCCGCATTGACTTACTCCATCCGCATTGACTCACTTCATCCGTATTGACTTACTTTATCCGCATTGACTCACTTCATCCGCATTGACTTACTTCATCCGTATTGACTTTCTTCATCCGCATTTTCATACTTAGTCAATGCTCATCCGCATTGACCTCATCTGCATTAACTATTCATCCGTATTTACTTACTTAGCAGTTAATACTCATCCGCATTAACGATTCATCTGCATTGCTTCCCATTACTCATCCGCATTGACTTTTCAACACTTATGCAGATTCTAAAACTTAACATATGAGCCTTAAACATCAGATTTCAATTTCAAATCACCGTCATCATGTTCTAAGCTTAAATCATACATCCTAAGTCTTAGAAACATCATCAAGCATGAACATAATCATACATCACATCATACATTCAACAAATACCAAATGAAACATACGGGTCCGAAACCTAGTTTAATGAAAACAAACATTCATGCATTTGCAGCCCCAAAATCAGTTAAAACAGGTAAAAGAGGGGTCCTAGAACTCACCTTTGCAGCTCTTGAGTACGGCTTTCTTCCGAACTCGTTTGTAAATTTGAATTCAACCGCCTAGAACCCACTAAAACATACCCGAACACATATTAACACACATAAGCATAGACCCGAGGACATTACCGGTTAAGAACACCATAAAAACATGAATTCTTACCTTGAATTCATACTTTTCTTCTTGTTTCCCTTTAAACCGAGAGTTCTCTGCTTCCTGCTACTTTCTCTCTCTAAAAATCCGAAAATTCTGTGTTGAAAGGATGATGGACGGCCATGCCACCTTTATCACCAACTTTTTCAAACATTTTGTCCTTTTGGATACTTTTTACCCCTAGACTTGGGTTTTTATTTCGTTTCCTTCTTTTCTTTCACTTTATTCATTCTTTCATTGTCTTTAAAATAACCAGGTGTTACAAGTCCACCACCCTTAAATAGGTTTCGTCCTCGAAACCTGTTATTCCTCGAACAAATGCGGGTAATGCTGCTTTATTTCTTCTTCAGTCTCCCACGTTGACTCAGATCCCTTCCTGTGCTTCCACTGTACACGCACAAGGGGAACCACTTTATTTCTTAGCCTCTTTTCCTTTCGATCTATGATTGCCACCGGTTGCTCCACGTAATTGAGCCATTAGTCTACTTCGATATCCTCCAGTGGAACAATCATGTCTTCATCAGCTAAGCACCTTCTCAGATGAGATACATGGAATGTCGGGTGAATTCCACTTAACTCTTCTGGTAACTCCAGTTTATAGGCCACCTCTCCTACTCGAGCAACGACTCGGAAAGGGTCAATGTATCTCGGGCCCCGCTTTTGGAAACGAATGATACCCTTCCAAGGTGAGACCTTCAACATAACCCAGTCACCCACGTGGAACTCGATCGGTCTGCGTTGTTTATCAGCATACGACTTCTGTCTATCTTTGGCTGCCTTCATGAAGGCTTTGATCCTCTCAAGCTTCTCAGTTGTAGCCTCGATCACCTCGACGCTCCCTAGTTCTTTCTAACCAATATCACCCCAACAAATGGGTGTTCTGCATCTCCTACCGTATAGCATCTCATATGGTGGCATGCCAATGCTGGCATGATAGCTATTGTTGTATGAGAATTCCCCTAACGGTAAGTGGTCATCCCAACTTCCCCCAAAATCAATCACACATGCTCGAAGCATGTCTTCTAGTGTCTGAATGGTCCTTTCTGCTTGACCATCAGTTTAGGGATGATAAGCCGTGCTAATATGTAACCTCGTCCCCATGGCGTCGTGGAATTTCATGCAGAATTTGGATGTAAATCGGGTGTCGCGATCAGATACAATATACACCGGCACACCATGACGAGTTACAATTTCCTTGATGAGTAGATTCGCCAACCTCTCAGATGAATATTTCTCGCGGATCGGTAGGAAGTGAGCACTCTTCGTCAGACGGTCGACAATCACCCATATAGCATCATACCCTTTCGGAGTACGCGGCAACTTTGTAATGAAATCCATGGTGATGTGCTCCCACTTCCATTCCGGTATATCCAAAGGTTGGATCTTCCCATACGGCTTCTGATGTTCGGCCTTTACCTGTAGACAGGTAAGGCACTTACCCACATACTCCACCACGTCACACTTCATACCCGGCCACCAATAATCTTTCTTCATATCTTGATACATTTTCATGGCACCTGGATGAACGGAGTATCGAGTCTTGTGATCTTCATCTAAAATCTTCACCGTAGATTCCCAAAATGAGGAACCCACGTTCTCCCGAATCGAGTTCTAACACCAAGCGTGTTTTCACCCAATTCTGCAACCAGACCTCTCATTCTCTCAGAGTTAAGATGATCTTCTTTCAGTGCCTCATCTTGAAACTCTTTGACTTGCTTCATCACATCAGAGGTCATAATCAGTTGATAAGCTTTCACCTGAATCGGCTCGGGCCTCTCCTTTCGGCTAAGGGCATCAGCTACCACGTTGGCTTTGCCCGGATGGTAATGGATCTCACAGTCATAGTCCTTTATAAGCTCCAACCATCGTCTCTACCTCATATCCAGGTCCTTCTGCTCAAAGAAGTACTTCAAGCTCATGTGGTCAGTGAAAATGGTGCACTTCGTCTCGTAAAGATAGTGCCTCCAAATCTTTAGTGCAAAGACCACGGCTGCTAGCTCCAAGTCATGAGTAGGGTAGTTAAGCTCATGAACCTTCAACTGTTGGGATGCATAAGCTATAACCTTTCCTCTCTACATGAACATGCACCCTAACCCCGAATAGGAAGCATCAGAATAAATCACCAGATATTCGTTTCTATCAGGCAATGACAGAACAAGAGCTTGAGTCAATCTTGCCTTCAATTCTTCGAACACCTTCTCTTGAGTTTGACCCCATACAAACTTCACATCCTTCCGGGTCAACTTAATCAGTGGAGAAGCAATCTTAGAGAAGTCTTGGATAAACCTCCTATAGTAGCCCACCAAACCCAAGAAGCTATGAATCTCGGATGGCGTCTTAGGAGACTTCCATTGCATCACTGCCTCCACCTTAGCCGGGTCCACCATAATCCCGTCGGGATTGACCACATGACCCAAGAACTGAACTTCGCGTAACCAGAATGCACACTTGGAGAACTTGGCGTACAACTTCTCCTTTCATAGCATCTCTAGAACCTCCTGAATGTGACCGGCATGCTCTTCTTCATTCTTTGAATAAATCAGGATACCATCAATAAACACAGTCACTGATTTATCCAACATCGGCCGGCACACTCGATTCATCAAATCCATAAAAGCAGTTGGCGCGTTGTTCAAACCAAAAGACATTACAAGGAACTCATAGTGACCATAAATGCGTGCGGAAAGCTGTTTTAGGGATGTCTTGCTCCTTCACCTTCAGTTGATGATAGCCAGATTGAAGGTCTATTCTTGAGAACCAACTAGCACCTTGAAGCTGATCAAACAAATCATCGATTCTTGATAAGGGGTATCGGTTCTTCACCATCAACTTGTTCAACTCAGGCTAGTCAATGCACATCCTCATGCTACCGTCTTTCTTCTTCACGAACAGGACCGGAGCACCCTAAGGAGAGATACTCGGTCTGATGAACCCCTTATCCAGCAGCTCTTGCAACTGCTCCATCAATTCTTTCATCTCCGTCGGAGCCAACCGATATGGTGCCTTGGCAACAGGTTAGGCACCCGGTATCAGATCAATCTGAAACTCAATCTCTCTGTCAGATGGCACTCCTGGTAAGTCTTCTGGGAACACGTCCGGAAAGTCGCACACAACCGGTACATCAGACAGTTGTGGCGTGGGCGTAATCCACATCCTTTACATAAGCCAAGAAGGCGCTACATCCACGCCTCATACACTTTCCCGCCACCGCCATTGAGATTACCTTCGGGATCGTAGTAACCTGATCCCCATAAACAGTTACCAAACTCCCATTAGGCGCTATCAAATGAATCATCTTCTTGCGACACACAATGTTCGCCTCGGAGTCCGCCAACCAATCCATCCCAAGAACCAAATCAAAACCACCTAAGGTCATCACAAACGGTTTAATTCGAAACTTATGACCTTCTAGCTCCACATCACAGTTCTTTATCATCTTAGAGATCCTGGTAGACTTACCTATGGCAGTTTCTACATGGAAGGGCGCATCAACACGTCTACTACTAACAAGCAGCTTAGCACAGAAAGCAGCAGAAATAAAACTTTTACCAGCCCCGAATCAAATAATACAGAAGCTAAAGTTTGGTTCACTAGAAACGTACCGGACACAACATCAGGGTCCATCCTAGCTTCCTCCTGTGTCATAGTGAATGCCCTGGCGCTCGCCCTCGGTCCTTCACCTCCTGTCTTCTTCGCCCCGGAACCCTCGGCCCTTGGCTTCTTACAATCCCTACTCATATGACCCTCTTCTCCACAGTTAAAGCATCGGACCGTACGACAGTCCTTGGCTATATGCCCCGTCTTCCCACATTTGAAGCATCCGTTAAATCCCAACCTACATTCTCCCGCATGCTTCCGTCCACACTTGCCACACCTTTTTGACCCCGCACTCAATGTGGCCACACGACGGTCATCCACCCATGCCTTCTTGTTAATCGTCGAGACATTACCCCGACCAAACCTCTTCCCCTGCCAGTTCTGATCACCACCACTCTTTTTGCCACCCTCAGCCATCACCACCATAGTCCTTTCATCATATAATCTCCCTGCTAAGTCCACCGCTGACCTAAACGTGCTCGGTCAGGCAGCAATCATATGCCTACGAATATCCACTGGTAAACCCTGAATATACCTCTTGATCATTCGAGACAGAGGTATCTCCTGATCCGGCACCGGATGCGCCATCTTGTTGAATTTGGTGGTGTACTGTTGGTGTGTCATGGTTCTCGCCTCCAGTTGCAAGAATTCCCTCTCGACCTTGTCCATCTCCCGGTTAGGACAGAACTCCTCAATCATCAACTTTTTCAGTTCAGACCACCTCATTATCCTAATGGCCCTGCTACCATCGGCTTGGACAATATTGTCCCACCAACATAGAGCTGAGTCCACAAAAGAGTGGGTAGCCGACTTAACTTTCTAGTCCTCTAGGCACTCGCTGATATCAAGTACAGCCTCCATTTCCCTCACCCACCGGTGAGCAGCAGCAGCAGTGCCGTTACCATCAAAAGTAGGGGGCTTGCAACTCATAAACAACCCGTAGTTACAGCCTCGTACCGCCTCCTGCACAAGCTCTGCTTCTTCCTTTTCTTCTTCGTCATCAGACGGAACCGTCTCAGTCTCGGGTTGTCTTCTTTCGCCCGTAGGTTTACTCCTTTCCCTTCTCTCCCCCTCTCTAACTGCCTTTATCACTTCGGTCAGCATAGACGGTAGGATTGTCTACATGACTTGATGCACTTCCTCCACAACCGCCTCCTTCACTGAGGCTCTCAGGTTAGCACTCTCATCTCCGCCCTCAGGATGAGGGGTTCTGTTTCTTCATGAACCACCTTTTCGGCCCTAGGCCTTCCTCTTGTAACCCGTGGTTCAGTACCACGACCTCCACCACGCAAAGCTTTAGATGGTCTACCACCGGCCATCCTCACACGCACACGCTGAATGATTCAACACCAACACAGTCATTCAAGGAAATAGCTCTGTTTATGTCAATTATAGTAAGTCCCTATTTACAGTGGCCAGTTGTGATTAGCCACTTATTTTACTCTTCATACCTCAAGCATTACCTATTCTGACTATATCAGTATCTAATTCTACCAGCAACACATAACCACATAACATACGCACGTAATACGGTTAACTTTACGAAAATACCGGATGGCACGCAGCTACTCAGATTAGCATCCCTTCCCCTTCCGTCCTATTCTCAGTTTAAGTTTACTTTTATTTTGAAAGTTTACCCGTTTCACTTAAACTTTGGCTCTGATACCAACTTGTAAGGTCCTGATCCCGGGACACTCACAGTTGGACAATCATCACACATAAAACATAAAATTTACATTTACATCTATGAGAAACATCGCAAAGGATTAATTTAAAACCATTTCATATATTAATGACGACTTTTGTAAAATAATACAATGTAGTTAACAGTTACAAAATATCATGATTTGCATTACATCACAAAAACATCATTGTTATACAAATGGATGCCATCCAAAAATGCCAAGTAGCTACCCCGTGCCATCCTCAGCAACAATCACCTGACAACCGGAAAATACATAAAAGTTAGCGTTGCTGAGTGAGTTCTAGTTTTACAAATAAAACATGCATTTCTTTCATTAAACCGTTCACTTCTTTAACATGTGATCACACATCATACGTACACATAGATAATATCATCATTATTTGCATCGTTCGTTCATCATTATATCTTTTCTCTTCTCAACCATAAACTTTACCCAGCTATTCCTGGTGCTGGAACTAGGTCTATCAAAGGCCAGCTATAACGGTGCTCGCACCTCTGATCAAAGCACCTAGGGTAGAGTTTAGGTATACTACTACTATGTGCAATGCCCAGCTATTCCTGGTACTGGACCTAGGCCTATCATAGGCCATCTATAACGGTGCTCGCACCTCTGATCACAGTACCTAGGGCATGCAGTAATGGAGCTATACAAATGGTCAATCACAAAGAAAGACCCCAATGTGCATCCTCCCGGGGTAGCGAACCCGCACACCGTTGGGCTAACACCTTTAATGGCGTGTCCCAACATACTATGCTTGCAAGACTTTCTTTACTTTCATCTTTCATTAATGCATGGATTCTTACTTCATGTTTCTCTTTTCTTTATCTTTCACTTTACGTTACATAATACTTCATTGCATTCATTAACATGACACACAAATCCATAGGAAAGATAAACATACATTATAATAAGGAACATAACATACACAAACATCATCATCATATAGGGCAACATCATACATACACAACATGCATAATAATGCAACTTCATACATCATCATCATGCATATGCATCAAACACACATCACTACATGCCCATCTTAACATCTATGACCTCAAAAGTCAACTTACATGAATCCCCGGAACATCTCAAGTCAAAGCCTACATTCGTCTTTTTCCCAAAAAGTCAGAAAAAGTCTAAGTGTTCATCCGTATTTCCTATAATTCATCCGCATTTACTATAGTTCATCCGCATTTACCATAGTTCATCCGCATTGGTCTTAATTCATCCGCATTTCCCCTTACTTTGTCAATATTCATCCACATTTTTCAGACTTAGTCAATGTTCATCCACATTGACTTTCATCCGTATTGACTTACTCCATCCGCATTGACTTACTCCATCCACATTGAGTCACTTCATCCGTATTGACTTACTTCATCCGCATTGACTCACTTCATCCGCATTGACTTACTTCATCCGTATTGACTTACTTCATTTGCATTTCCATACTTAGTCAATGCTCATCCGCATTGACCTCATCCGCATTAACTATTCATCCATATTTACTTACTTAGCAGTTAATACTCATCCGCATTAACGGTTCATCGGCATTTCTTCCCATTATTCATCTGCATTGACTTTTCAACACTTATGCAGATTCTAAAACTTAACATATGAGCCTTAAATATCATATTTCAATTTCAAATCACCGTTCATCATGTTCTAAGCTTAAATCATAAATCCTAAGTCTTAGAACACTACTAGAAAATAAGGCTAATGCAACTTTTTATAAGTAACTTTTTTTAAATGAGTTCCATTTTACTCTAATGCAACTTCATTGAATACAAAAGTTACATTAGAATATCTAATGCAAACATTTTCATAAAAAGTTGCAATAGAATATTGAATTTGCAACCTTTTTAGTTTAATAGTTGCAAATTGATTTGTTATACAGATTGCAACTTTTGTATGATTAAGTAGTTTCAAATACAAACATTATAATTGTAATAAAGTTTCACAGTTTAATACTATTTTGGTTTAGTATTTGATAATTAGTTAATATTTCATTGTAATAAAATAACATGGTCATGAAATTGTGAAAAAAAGTAAATAGCTTATTAACAAAAAAATTATCTTCAAATTAACACCCAAGATTTGATCCTAGGTGTCTAGATACATAAGACAACGTCCAAACCATTAAACCAATAAAACAACTTCTAAAATATTTCTGTATTTGTTTAATTAAACCTTAGAAAATAAAACCCATTCATCCTCTTTCGTCGTACAAGCTGAAAATTAAATTGTATATGTAAAATCAAACCCAATTTAGTCGCTCAATCAGTTGGTCGATCTCAGCCTTCAAGAGTCACACAATTCGATTAGTTTAGGTTGTTATGAATCACCGAGGTTACCCGCAAAACTCCTTCAATCGAACAAGTTGCCAGCATCTCTCAAATTCGATCGACCAGGTTGCCTTGCCTCAAAATTCGATCGATCAGGTTGTTTCTTAACCATCTGTCGCTGCTTCTATGCTTCATCATCTGTTGTTTCCATACTGAATCATCGATCAGGTAACTTTTTTAGTGTTTCAGATCAAATTTTAGGTTTTCAAGCAAAGAACTCTTGTAATCGATTAAAACACACAAAAACGCAGCGCTTCATCTTTTGTTGAATTCATGGCTGCTTGATCATCCTTATAAATTAGTTGCTTCACCATCAATCTGAACATAGACAAGGTTAATATGACTAAACTATGGTTCAATAAAAGTTCTTTGCTTTGACACTTTGGCTTGTTAACACGTGAGGAGTTTATAATAATTTTAATTGTGTTTATTATCGGTATTTTTGGGGATTTCCATATTCATGTTTGGTTTGTTAAGCCTGTAATTCAATATGGAAGAATCGATAGAAGAAGAAGGTTATTAACTCTAAGTTACTGATTTGTTATTCATCAACCAGATTTGGCGACTAACGATTAAAGTTTAAAGTTGTGTTGTTTTATTGTGAGTGGTACCATGTTGAGAAAGATGATTATGGGTTAACATGTGTTAATTTGAACAAGTTGTGCTATTCAGATTATCCTTTTGTCATGCCTTCCCAAGTGAAACAGGTGTTCTATGTACCAGACCCTATGGTAGATGGTTTGCATTATGTCGTCAATATAGTTCCAAGGGATGTATATGAATTAGAAGAAGAAAATAATGAAAGTGATGGTGTTGGTGCGAATCTGCTGAAGATAGGTTGGGTTCTCTTGCTCAAGTTATAGAGCAAGAAGCTCATTTGTCAAGAGAAGATATACCTCCTATTGTAGTTGACGCAAGTACAATTTAGCTGACATGGATGTAGTTGATATTAAGAGTGGTGATGATTCTGATAATGATGATACATTATGGGATGGGATGCACGCGGATGAAGATGATGCTGATTGAGTTTTCAGGTACAAATGGGTTGATTTGATAGTTCTTTTTTATTACCATTTAAAATGGGTTTAATCAAAAGGGTCGAGCATATATTATTTTCTTGTTGCAGTAAGCCTATTTGACCATCAATGGCCCTATGATGTCTCATTGATTATTCTTGGTTTTGTCGATTGAGTTTATATAACGAAGGGGTCAATGGGTCAAATTGGTGCAATAAGCCTACTTGAGTGTCAATAGCCATTTAAAATGGGTTTAGTCAAATGGGTCGAGCATATATTATTTTCTTGTTGCTGAAACTTATGTTTTGCTTCAACTATATGGGATGTTCAATATCCAAAGGGTTTCTGTTGTAAATGTTGGTACTAAACATAAAGCTCCCCTGATTCACATGTTTCTCAGTTTTGGTAAAATGAGTTGTGTAAACAGTGCATGGGTTAACTGGTCAACTTAGTGCAGTAATACTATTTGACCTGAAAAAAGACCAACCATATTTGATAAAACTTGGCTTGGCAAGTAGAGTTGTGTAAACAATGAAGGGGGAAACAGGCCACATTGGTGCAATAAGCCTATCTGACAATCAAGGGCTGTAACCACCTCATTTGATTGTTAACTAATAAACTTGTTTTGGTAAATTGAGTAATGTATATGACTTTGATGAAGAAAATAATGAAATTGTGATTGTCTAGTGTTTTATTTGACTTTAAAAAGTCAAATCTATGAATATCAACTAGAAAATAATCACATATTTGATGTTAACTAATAAATTAAATAATAAGTGTATTTACCTCTTACTGTTACTTTCAATTTTTAGGAAAGTGACACATGAATAGGAAAATCAGAATTGGTCATGCTGGAGGTGTTTAAGCCTTGGTATGATGTTTAATCCTTTGACTGGTATGCTTTAAGAACACAATATTTTGCACTATTGAAGTTATAGTCAAAGGCCTCAATAGCTGTCTAAACTTGGTAATTCTGTTTGGCAGGTTTTTTTCTGCATGATGAGTCTAATGGCATTGGTGCTGATTTAACTTTTTATTTATCAGTACTTGTTTTTAAAGTCATAAGTTACTGATCTTAGTGTTTTGTACTGATCTGGATGTTTTGTTCCTGATGTGATCGGAATTTACAGCCATTGTTTTATCCACTATGTTAATATCAAACAGCAATATCATTTGAAACTAATTCTATGCATAGTTTTGAGCCTACTGATTTATTATTACCAGTCTAAAAACCTGTGCAAACAACAACATTAGTTTTGTTGTTGATGTGATCGGAATTTACAGCCGTTATTTTATCCACTATGTTAATAGCAAACAACAATATCAGTTAAAACTAATTCTATGTATAGTTTTGTGGCTACTGATTTATTATTACCAGTCTAAAAACCTATGCAAACAGCAACATTAGTTGAGATTCCAACAGCAAATTTCATTGTTACTATCACAGAAGCAAAAAGGATCATTCTTTTTTGATGAAAATCTAAGGACATGACATGTGATGTATGGATGGTATGTGCATGTTAGCAATAGCTTGGCTGCAACATTATGTTCAAAATGTAATGCATTTCAGAACCCGACATATATTAAAATATTTTTACAACAATGATCAATTTTCTTTAATAAAATAATATAAAGGTATAACTTTATATGCAATTAATTATGTAATGAGTTACGCTTAATCCGTTTGACCTGTTTACATTTTAGTTGTGTTTTATAAGTTTTCCATGTTTGTCCAACTATGCTAAAAAAACACGAATCAACCCATTTTCACATATACGACTTGAAATCCCCAAACCTATAGTTGTATCCTTTCGTCATGCCTTGCACTAGCGAGCGAGTTCCCATCCGAATAAAAATGAGCAGGTCAATTGGGTCATGAACCTAATTTTATTGATATTTTAATGGCTATAGATCGTAATTAACAATTAATGACCTTAATGGAACATTAATGACCTTAATGGAACATTAATCACCCTAACTGACTAAAATTAACTCTAACGGTCATGTTATATGCATGGAGCAAATACAAATGTTATATGTGGGATGTTGACCAATTTCATTGTAAATTTTTATATATTGACCTGCCTAATAATAACTTATAGTATGAACTTTCATGACCAGGTTGCTTCATTTGAACAACAAAATTAGTTGTTATTTTGGAATCCTGCAATAACCTGGTCATATAGTTGACTAGTAATGCACATAAAGCTCTAGGAATTGCATGAGTCATCTTTTTCTTAAGATATATTTCAACATTATTTGCTGCACAAGTAATCTTTACTTTTCCATTGACTTTTTCATGTATCTTTGATCATCAATGGTCATAGTCACCTCAATTGACTATTCATGACCAAATTTTTTTTGTTTGGTAAAATGAGCTTTGTAAATAGTGTAAGGGTCATCGGGTCAAATTGGTGCAGTAAGCCTATTTGACCATCAATGGCCCTATGATGTCTCATTGATTATTCTTGGTTATTGTCGATTGAGTTTATATAACGAAGGGGTCAATGGGTCAATTTGGTGCAATAAGCCTACTTGAGTGTCAATAGCCATAACAACCTCATTGCTATTCTTGTTTCTCATAGTGGCTCTCATGGACCATCAATAACTGTAATTGCGGTCGATGACCCTAAGTAGTCATCATTTGCCTTATATACCATCATTTACCCTGCAATATTAATCAATGATTCGATTGGCCTTAATTGACTAACATTACTCTAAATGTCACTATAGATCAAATTAACCTTAATAGAGCATTGGTGACCCTCATTGAGCATCAATGATCCTAATTAACCATCAACAAGCCTATTTGACTATCATAACCCTAATTAACCATCTACAAACCTATGTGACCATCATAACCCTAATTAACCATCAATAAGTCTGTTTGACCATTAATAACCCAATATGACCAACAATGGCACTAATGGACCACTAATAATCTTAATTGATGGTTAATGACCATAAATGGTCATCGTTAGCCTTAATTGTCACTAATGATCAATTAATGATATTGGTTGACCCTAATTGACTTAACATTAACTCTAAATGGTCACTAATGACCAAATTAGATTTAACTAAGCATTTGTCACCCTAATTGAGAATCAATGATCCTAATTAACCATCAACAAGCCTTTTTGAACATCATAACTCTAATTAACCATCAATAAGCCTATTTAGCCATTAATAACCCTATATGACCAACAATGGCTCTAATGGACCACCGATAATCTTAATTGTTGGTTAATGACCATAAGCAATCTTCATTAGCCTTAATTGTCACTAATGATCAAATTAATGATCTTGGTTGACCCTAATTGACTAACATTTACTCTAAATGGTCACTAATGATCAAATTAACCTTAACTGAGCATTGGTCACTCTAATTGAGAATCAATGATCCTAATTAACCATCAACGGGCCTTTTTGAACATCATGTTGGGACCGGGTATTTGCACGAAATACCTAGTGATTAGCGTGTAAACCAAATCAAATAGTGCGGAATCCTATTTGATTGGCGATCCAATCAGTGAGAACACAAGAAGAATCAATAAAGAATTGAAACTAACGTTAGAAATCGATTGGAAATCGATCTAATGTGTTCTATGAACTTGGAGAACGAATTGGAAAACTTCTGGACTGCTAGGGTACGTCTGGATTCGTAATAGAATGAATGCCCTCTCCTTTTTTTTTCACGAATTGGATTGTATTTATAGGTTAGTATTGTTCATTCGGGCGACTGGACCATTCGCATGGTTCAGTCGTGCGATTGAAGCATGCGGTTGATCCATACGCACGACTGAGTGTTCAGTCGTGCGACTGAGCCAATCTTATTGTCAATCATACGACTGATCCAGTCTCCTGGTTCAGTCGTGCTACCGAGTCAATCGTATGAAGTTATTCACGCGTGTGGTCCATTCGCATGAGCCATTCGCATGAAAACTACATTATGTTAAGTTGGAATGTATTCATTAATAAACATTATGGGTAACCATTCAAACAATCACTATCCTAATTAACCAATTCAATATCGACTCATTAAGGAAATATTAGTCATTACAAATCACAAACAACCAATATCATTTCATTAATCATATCAAATTACATCAGAATCAGATAAACATGACCTATTACATTTCATATCATGATCTAGGGACATACATGCATCAACAAACTCCCCCTTGGACCTAGATCTCTCTAATGTCTTGTTTTCTGCATCACCTCCTCATATTTCTTGTACTTGTCCTCTTTTGTGACTCCCGCGTGAATCTCAAACGCGAAGCAGAGTCTTATGACATTTTGGAACTGGAGGGCTTGTACAATATCTTGCGTATCATAGAACAGTGGCCACTTGTATAGCGTGTAGACATCATTTGCTAACAATTTGTAAGCCTATTGGGTCGAATACCCTGATCGTATCCATTTGGCCCTCTTTGTTAGAACTATGACCGTTTCTGATGTTCTCCAATCGTAGTACCACCACTTAAAGTGTGGAGTGAAGTCCTGTGGCATTTCCCGAGTGGGATTCTTGACATTGTGCGCGGAGGATTCCACTTCAACACTATCTTCGGCTTTCCAGTAATGGCATCAATCTCAGACCTTCTGATATACCTTGTAGGCTGTTGGGGTCTGAAATTAACCCACCTGGTGTGGTACTCCTTCTTTAGGGCAGCCTCGAACCAGCCTGACATCTTCCTCGGGTCAGCATACAAAAGCTTTAGTTTGGCCAGCTGGTTGAGCTCAAAACCCGGTAGAGTCTTCAGATCATGTGGGACTCTGAAGTACTCTATGCCCTTTTCCCTCTTAACTGCATATATGTTAAGATCCTCCAAATACGCCCACGCTATGATCCTGCCAGTCACCTTATGATGTTTATTGACTCTGTAGAGTTTGGTGTAGGCATCCTATTTCGGTGCAGCGTGTTGGGCTCTAACTTCTTCAAAACACGCAGCCCACTCAGCCTTTCGGACATCGACATCATCATTTGAGGCTTGGGTCGTTTCCTCTACTTTCTCCGACTCTTTCTCCATCTTGTCTAACACCTCAAAAGTATCGCTGATGAGGGATTCACCCAGATTGGGAACCACATTTCCCTCATTGTCAGCGTACTGAGAGTAATGCTTGGCAGTGACATCTTCAATCTCGATTTCATCAACATCGTTGAGCTCGTCATCACTGGTCGAGTTACATGTCGGAGCATCCTTCACTATCTCGTCTGGATTGAGCTTGAAAATCTCTGCGAGTTGCTCGTTTGATAGGTCGTAATTATTTCCCCTTCTTCAGGGGTATAACTCACCGACCTCCTTACGATCCCTTTAGATCAAGAATCATTGTTAGCTGAGTCTTGACCTGCTGAAGGGGAGCAACATCAAACTCATCCCTTTGGTAATTTAGATCTGTTTGATTTACACATTCAACATATCAACCATTAGTAATTAATCAAAACTGAAATGTATTAACTTAATTTAAACGTTAAGTACATATGTTTCAATACACGATTCAAATACAAAAGTAATTAAATACATAAACATCTAATCTTTACTTTCGTCCTGTATCATCTCTCTTCATTTAGTGGAGCAGAGGAAGAAGCTGGTTGGTCTTGTATGTTCTTGGACCTCCTTTCTTGACCTGAAGCAGAGGCCGATGCAGCTGCATCTCCTCCTGCTGTATCATCATCATCAACCTTCTCCTCTGTCCTTTCGTCTTCTGTTCCCTCATCCTCCTCTGTCTCATCCTCGGTCATCCTCATCATCAACTTCATCATCATCATCATCTCTGTCTTTTTCTTTGATCTTCAAGGTCTCCTCCTTAGATCCCTTTAGCTTTAACATAATCGTCTTCTTTGCCTTCTCCAACTCCTCTATCTTCTTGTTTGATGTGACACTATGTGCTTGGAGTTGGACTAGTTCATGGCTCTGAGCAGCCGTCTGTTGGGCCTGCTCCTTTATCACTCGAGCATGCTCTTCTATCTGGTGAGACTAAGCAGCAGTAAGATCAGCAAGCTGGCGGATCTGAGCCGCCTTCTCCTCATCTGCTGCTAATAGGCGCATCACCATCCTGTTGAGTGCAGACAACTGTTCCTCTCCCCAATTGGAGGTAGAGGTGATACATATGTATGAGATGGATGGGCTGAAGATCCTGCTTGGTGGGTAGCAGTGGTGGTGGTGGCTGTAGTGAAGATGGGTCTGTGAAATGGTGGAGGTGAGGTGGGAGTGAAAGATATGGTGGTAGATGGAATCTGTACAGTGGTGGGAGGTGTGGTGGTGTAGTAGTAGCTGTGGTGGCTGCGGTGGCTGTGGCTGTGGAAGTTGTGGTGGTGGCAGATGTGGTGGCTATGGTGGTGGATGGTATGATTGTGGAAGTGGTAGTGGTGTGGCAGATGTGGTTGTGGAGGTAACGAAGGTGAGACGTCTTTTCTTCTTCTTCTGAGCATGGGGTTGAGCCATCCTTTTCCTCTCGTTCCCGTTGAGGTGGATGCTCCCCCTACAACCCTGCTAGCTGACTCCGGTGCATAACTCGGATCAGTGGCTGTCTCTCCTGAGTCTCTTGGACGTTCACCAACCGCCCTTAGCCCATGTCTATGGGAACAACCTTGCTTCCCACAGTACGTGTCAAGGGCTCATCTTCAGACTCCTCTTCCTCTCATCAGGAACAAAATCCTTATGGAAACCAACAGACTCAGTTTCATCGTGGGTGGATGGTGGAGATGGTATATCAGTGGTAGTGGCCCTAGATGGAATGGGGCCTGTATCTCCACCATCACCACTGTCGTGATCATCGTCGTCATCAACTAGTAGACCAATAGGCTTAGAATCAGAGTCACTGTCATCATGACGCCATTTTCGTCTCCCCGGCGCCACATATTTCTCGTTTGCCAAATGGCCAATCAACCTCTTCACTTGGGGCTTCACTTGTTTGATCCTATACACCCTCATCCGACCCAAGGTCGTGTCATCCATAATTTCCAAAGTAACTGCATCATGACTCTCCTTTGGAGAAGTGGCAGCTTTTCGTTGAAGATTAGCTGTAGAAACCTGGGTACATACAAAATCCTTCCTTCCCTTTTGCTTCCAGGTTCTCTACCAAATAGGAAAAGATCATACTCGAAAAGCTGAAAGGGTGGTTCAGCACCAGTGCCACGAAGGCATTTTGAATCTGATCTGATAGATCATCGAACCCACCCCTCCTCGAAGCAATGCACTTTAGGATCACATGTGCCAAGTATTTGTATTGGGGGCACAGGTTGCTCTTATTGAGCACACCCGAGTTTATGTCCCCCGCGTACTTGATTCTGAGGAAGCAGCCTCTCACAGTCAGTGGATGTAATTTGGTGGGGTGATTCGTATCGTCCCCAAATTCAAGAACTCTCTGGAAATCAGCAGCAGTAACCTCGATATCATGACCCAGAATAGAGCTCCGTATACTGTACGCTCACGAGAGCGATCAACTGAGGCATTCTCCCAGAATGCCTGGTGTAATGACCTGTAGGGCGTGCAAGGTGTAGATATAGCCTTATGTATCCGGGAGCGTCTAAGGAAGGCTATAATCTCTATGAACTCGGCCCCGTTCTAAGTAGTATGATACAAGTGAGCACATATGTTGTGCTTTGGATTAATGGACCATCTATCAACCATTTTTCTAAAACACAAGACACAGAATCATTAGTACATAATACATCAAAATTCAGTTCTAAGTGTAATGTTTAAATTCATTCTGATTCATTCGTGCGAATGAATCATGTGACTGGAGTCAGTCGTTTGTTCTTTCGTGCGACTGAGCTCGTTCGGGTGAATGAGACATGCGACTGAGTTCAATCTGCTGACTGTGTCTGCGATTGGTTCAGTCGCGACTGAACTCATTCGCATGGTTCATTCGGTCGATTGACCCAATCGCAAGATTCAATCGTGCGATTGGAGTTCATCCGAGACAAGAACAGTCGCTTGTCCCACTGTTCAGTCGCCTGTGGTTCGAATCTTGACCAATTCAAGTAATTTAACATGGTTTAATGGTCTAGTAGATTCACCATCTTGTCACTAATAACCTATTAAACTTAATTTTAACATTTTTCTTAGTTTATGTAGGTTATTAGGGCATTTTCAGTCCGGTTCTGATTTCATTCTAATATCACATATTTGGATTCAAATCTTCTGATTTCGGTAACATTTAACTGCAATGTACCTGTATAATCGTCAATCGAACGTCAGAAGATCAACAGCAATGTGAACACAAGATCTCTAGAAATTTTGCAGAGTAACGGGAAGAAATGCAATTGGGTGCGATTGGGAGTGATGAGTAAAATGCGATCGACTGAGCCCTTTAATACTGAACCTGAGTTCAATCGGCCGACTGGCCTCATTCGCTCAGTTCATTCGGGCGACTGAGGTTCAGTCGTGTGATTAGCCCAGTCAGTCGCTTTCAGTTGGCTGACTGAGTCTCAGTCGGTCGACTGACTCATTATGCCCTTTCATTCGCACCCTCAGTTAACCGACTGAGTCTCAGTCGGTCGACTGACTCATTCGCACCCTTCATTCGGTCGAATGGATCATTCTTATACGCCATTCGGGTGAATGACTAATTTCATGTCCAGTCGTGCGAATGGGATCCATTCGCATGGTTGGTCCATATTCATGGTCCAATCGTGCGAATGGGTCACACTTAGTAAATTTCTGCCATTTGAACATTTTACTTTAAGACCCTTTTAACTTTTGAAATAAACATTATGAGTTTTTGATCATCTCAAACATGATATTTTAACCAATTTAGTCACCTCAGACATGACTCTTTTAAACACTTTGTCACCACAGACGTGACTGCTTTAAACTTGAAAATTCATGTGGTCATCTCAGATATGACCCTTTTAGTGAGTTGATCCCTTATCGATTTCATGATGTAGTCCGGCAAACAAACAAAACTAAAGGACTAAGTGAATAAAAAAAACTAAACTAACGTACAAAAAATAAAAACTTGTTTTTGGCTTTTGTGAGGGATAAATCCTAAGATGGAAGTCTACGGGATTTGGTTCCGGAATAGGCAGCTTCAACTTAGATTGACCACACCTGGACCAATTCAATTTTGGAATCATACAGGCAAGTCAAATCATTTGGGACTTGTTATCAAAATCTTTTGATGCTCTATTCTTTGTTTTCATCCAGAGTCGTTAGCAACTTTTAGGAAATCATACTGGAACTATTAGATTACCACATTGATTTGAACTTTCAAGAATTTACAGCCACAATGATTGTCAATATGTTTGTCCTCTTAAATCCATACACAGACTTTTGACACAGACTGGTGATAATTTAGGTTTAATTATTTCAACTAACATTTGTGGATCCCACACTTATATGGTAATCAACATTCCTCAGGAGCTTTTGAGCGGTCTACGGGTATTTTTACAAGAAGAGACTATTCTTAGAGCTTTCAAAGAGAAGCCAATCCTCAGGTCAGTGCCATCGCACAGCAGAGAGGCGGCAAACAACAATGAATTCTAGAATGTCTAGGTTATGCTTATCCTCAGATCAGTGCCATCGCACAGCAGAGAGGCACACAACCTATCTTCTTGTTAGAGCAGCTTAATTTTATTTTGCACAAAATGCACCAACAACTTAAGTCATTAGCTTGATAGCATTTTTCTTTCATTTTTTCATGCTTTGCTCTATTTATGGTCATCCGCACACATTTGTGGCGTTTACATGCTCATTACCCCTTATTGGAATATTGTTGATTGTGTTAACTAGTGATAAGATGGAAGCCCACTGTCAGTCGAACAACTTAGTTTGATCTTGAGATCACCAGTTAGGTCTAATCATCTATTTTGTTGAATCTACCGACATATCAATTGTGATCTAGCAACCTCTAGGTCTACTCTTGTTGCGTTACCTTAGGAGTTACCAGTTTTTCTATCATCTTCCCTTTTTATATTGCTTAGACTACACTGACTTATACTTTGAATTTTTGCATCAATCCTGAATTAAATTTTAAAGTCCCTCTTGATTTGTTCCTGTGTACTATCATATTCCAAAGGGTTGAATCGGTATCACAGATACGATCTACCTTATATCAGCTTTCCACTCCTTCTCCCTCGTCTTTTTTTTGATAATGTTACTTGCTGACTTATTCTCCCCCTAAAATAGTAACATCATAACTGGTTTAATTATTTTAGGATTTTAATAAATAGCAGAATAACATGAGTTTAATTTTAAACAGACTAAATTAACCAAATAAAATAAAATAAAATGAAAAATTAACTAAGCTACACCGGACTACACATGATCATCATCAGGAATAACCTCACTTTTCTTTTTAACGCCGTTGACCTCTAGCAAATATTGAAAATGCGGTTTATCAAAGGCTTTAGTATAGAGGTCAGCGCGTTGAAAATAGTATTAATTTTTACCACATCAATGAAGTTCTTTTCAAAACAATCTCTTATGAAATGGTATTTAATACCGATAGTTTGGTCTTAGGATGTTGGACCGGATTTTTAGTTACTGCAATTGCAGCAGAGTTATCCACAAAAATAGGAGTAGAAGAGAACTTTAAACAGTAATCCCGCATTTGCTGTTGAATCCAGATGATTTGTGAACAGCAACTTGCAGCAGCACAACGTATTCGGCTTCACAGGTTGACAATGCAACCGATGTCTGCTTCTTACACTGCCAGGTAATTAATCTTCTCCCAAAGAATTGACACCCTGCTGATGTAGACTTGTAATTCTATCTTCCAGCCCCCGTAATCCGAGTCACTATACGCCGTGAGTTCAAAGTCATCATCATGAGGATACCACAACCCAAGTGTGGGTGTACCCTTCAGATAATGAAATATCCTCTTGACCCCGATCAGATGGTTGACCTTAGGCTTAGCCTGATATCTGAACATAAACATGTAGCATACATGATATCAGGTCTTGAGGCAGTGAGATACATGAGGGATCCAATCATTCCTCGGTACATTGTGGCATCTACAAAATCTCCATTTTCATCAGGTGCTATATCGTGATTCGTAGCAAGTGGAGTTCCAGCAGCAGAAGCATTCTCCATGTCAAAACGACTGAGAATGTCTCCTACATACTTGGTCTGATGTAGAAATATCCCATTTGGAGTCTGATCCACCTGTAACCCGAGAAAGAACTTCATCTCCCCCATAGCACTCATCTCAAATTCTTTCTTCATAACTGCTTCAAACTCTTGCATAACTCTACGTTCTTTGAACGAAGATTATGTCATCGACATAGATCTGTACGAGCAGTAGATCGCCATCCTTTCTTTGATGAACAGCGTGCAGTCAATAACTCCCCTGCGAAAGCTGTGTTTCACAAGATGAGTCGAGAGTTCTCATACCAGGCTCTTGGAGCTTGATGAAGCCCGTATAAAGCCTTGTCGAGTTTGTAAACTCTATCCCGATAGTAAGAATCTTCAAATCCCTCGGGTTGACTGACATAGATTGTTTCTCTGATTTCCCCATGAAGGAATGCACTCTATACATCTAATTGGTAGACTTTAATCTTCATGTACGATGCATAGGCAAGGAAGATGCGAATGGCTTCCATCCGTGCCACGGGTGCAAACACTTCATTGTAATCAATTCCCTCGACTTGGCGAAGTCCTTGAACCACCAATCGAGCCTTGTTCCTGATAATGACTCCTTGGTCATCCTTCTTGCATTTTAAGACCCATTTGGTGCCAATGACCTTAGCACCTTTAGGTCTGTCAACTAGAGTCCATACACCTAACTTCTTAAACTGAAGAAGTTCTTCTTGCATGGCACTCACCCATGCCTCATCATTTAGTGCATCACTGACGTATTTTGGCTCAAACTGCGAGACAAAACACCGATAATCACCATCATGAATATATCCCTTTTCCGTAACGGAGGCGTAATCAACTGAGTATAGCTGACTTCGGGTTTGTACTCCTGATCTGACATCCCCAATGACATTGTCTAGGGGATGATAGACGTTTAGTCGTGATCCTGGAGTAGTAGGAACAGCTACCTCAGAGCCAAGATTATGAGCATTTGGTTCTGCATCTGAGGTAGTTGGAGTTTGACGCTCCGAAGTCGAAGGTGCATCACTGGTAGATGCTTGTGGACTTTCAGGAACTGGAACCTGTTCTTCCTGACTATTCTGGTCATCTTCTTCAGCTTCATCTTCAGAGGAGGAGTCACTGTCGTCAACTACTCCCCCTGACTAAGTAGATGATCCTCCCAGTGAGCTTGATGTTGGTGTATTCAAGATATCATACATCATCCGTGTAGCTAACTCGTCATCCGAGGGAGAGAGAGAGATATTGAAGGACTTGAAGAATCCATCATAGTCGAAGAAATAGGCGGGTCCTTTGCCAGTAGGTGGTGTGGTATATCGCTGAACGTCAACATTACACCACACTTCTACTAGACCCGTTGAGTTGTTGTAAACCCTCTTGTTCGGAATGTTGTATCCTAGAAAGATTCCTTCATCCGCCTTCTCGCTGAATTTACCTTCTTGTGTTTTCTTCAGAAGTGTGCACGGCGCGCCAAATGGTTCGAGATACTCCAGATTCGGTTTGCGTCTTTGTAGTAGCTCGTAACATGTCTTTCTGTGATGCTTGACAATCAGAACTCGATTCAGTGTATAACATGCATTAGCAACTGCCTCATTCCAAAATTGGATAGGCAGCTTGAGTCTGGCAGCATAGTCCGTGCTGTCTCAATCAAGCTTCTGTTCTTCTCTCAGCAACGCCATTCATCTGAGGTGTGTAGGCAGAAGTGAATTGATGTACAATTCCCTTTTCCTTGCAGTAAGCCTCCATCCACTGGTTCTTGAATTCCGTCTCGTTGTCTGAGCGTACTTGTCTAACCTTCAGCTTGTAGAGAGATTCCAGTGTGGTTACTAACTCCTTGAAAGACTCAAATGTTTCTGATTTGGACTTCAGAAACATTACCCAAGAGAACTTGAGTAGTCATCAGTAACCACAAAACAGTACAAGTCGCCTACTATGCTCTTTGTACTGACTGGACCAAACAGATCCATGTGAAGAAGTTCAAGAGGAAGTTCTATTGAATGAATTTTCTTTTCCTTATGAGACTTCTTCGTCTGTTTGCCTTTCTTGCAAGCTACCAAAAATCAGGAAGCTGGAAATTCATGACATTAACTCCTCTCACTAGATCCTTCTGAATCAAGTGATTCATCTTTCTTTGACTAATGTGTCCCATTCTCCTATGCTAGGAGATAGAATCCTTCTCAGTAGCTTTAGATAGAAAACACTAAACTCCTGATCCGTTGTAGCAGCTGTTGACAGATCCAAAACATAAAGGTCTTTATATCTTGAAGCAGTCATCAAAACTTGGTCTTCTGGGATCACGTAATCTTTCTTGAGCACGTAACACTTCTTGTTGTCGAAGATGACTTTAAATCCCTTATCGCAGATTTGGGAAACAGAAAGTAAGTTATTTTGGAGTTGTTGAACATAGTTCACCTTATCAAACTTAACTTTCTGATTTCCCACTTCTCCCTAAGCTGTGATATATCCTCCCTTGTTTCAGCAACGAAACATGCCCTCCTTTTATTTGCTTGACGTTAGATAAAAGAGCCCTGTTTCCTGTCATGTGCCTGGATGCTCCGCTGTCTACAATCCACGTGTTAATTTCAGCACTGTAGCGAGCACCCTGCACATACAATGTAAAGGATTAGTTTAGGTTAGGAACCCAAGCCTTTACTGGCTTGGGTTTCCCAGAGGCATCACACATCATAAATTCAACCCATTGACCCTTAGAGGGTGAGGGTAGCCCAGGTTCCTTCTTGTCATCATCATCAGACACAGAGGTTGACTTCTCTTTCCATAAGCCAGATTTGTGCAATGCCTGTTTGTGATACACAGTCGACTGGCTAATGGGTTGAACTTTATGTGCACTAGTTCTTCTAGGTGGAGTTAAAGAACTCAACTTAGAAGACCTAGGTTTTGAGTCCTGAAGTTCAATCTTTTTCCTAGGTGTCTGATAATAAAGATAATAGGAAGCAATGTGTCCACATTCTCCACAGTTGTAGCATGACCTCCTATCAACTTTATGATTAAACTTTCTTTGTGGAGACGTGTGTGACACTCTAGTAACATCACTTACTTTAGATTTTGACTCTGCTTCTTTTGATGTTTTTTCTGTTTAACAGAGTTAACTGTTTTAACATGTTTAATATCTTTTTCCTTTTGGTTAACTGGTTTTTGACTATTTGAAGTCCTTTTAGGTTCTGATTTGACTCTGTTTGACCCTGACTTTCAGTTAACCTTTTCAAACTCTTTTTCCAGATTAACACAAGGCAATTTACCCTTTGCCTTTGAAGTGGCCTCCTTTTGTTTGTTTCCAGATTCAATGGTTGAACATGAGGAATCTAGATCACTAACAAGAGGAGTAGACACCACATGATCCTTGATGAGATTGTCATTTACAGGTCTACTCTTAGTGTTCATCAAGGTCTCAGGTGGTGGTGGAACCACTTTGTAACCCAAACCCTCCCCATTGTTTCTTTCTCTCACTAAGTGTTGGACTATGTGTGATGAACTTATCCAACTGTGCAGTTTCTGTTTTAATGAGTTTACTTCTACTTCTATAACTGCCTTTTGCTTCTTAGTGTCTTCTAGGGAGTTTAGATAGTACCTAATGTCATTAGCTTGGTTAAATGCAACTACTTCGGTTTCCCTAAGCTGTTTAGTCAAAAGGTCTATCTTTTCTTTGTAACTATGCTCATTTTATTTAATACTCTATTCGCCTCAGTGCACAGTTGTAAATCTTTACCAAGTTATCATTATGATCTAATAACCTAGCAAATTTCTCATCTATGCTATTTCTAAATGTATTACAATCAGAACAAGCATGATTATTAAACTTTTGGTCAGTGGTACTTACCTGAGTTGGTTCGGAAGAGTTAGCCATCAACGCAGCATCAGATGTCTCTGGTTCTGGTGATTCTGTCTTTTCTGTCCTTGCTTTGGTAGTCTCCTCTTTAGGCTTGTAGCTGACCTCAGTTGCAGTTGTCTCTTCAATATTAGACATTGCTATATCAACTGCTAGATCTCCTTCACTCGCAGAATCATCATCAAAGTCTTCTACACTTGCAATGTTTGATTCCCCTGGAGAGACAAACCTAAAGCTCCAGTCCTGTCCTTCATCATCATGAGCAGTCAAGGCTTTTGGATCATTGCTTGATGAAGTAGAACTAGTAGCTTGCTTTTCTTGACGAGTGAAGGACAAGAATGGGTTCCCGTTACCTGTCTTCTTTGGCTAAACATATTCTCTCTTTAAGTGCCCCTTCTCTCCATAGTTAAAGCAGGTCACTTTGCTCTTGTCAAAGCCAAATGTGGTATCCTTAGTAGCTACCAAGTTCTGTCCGGTCTTTTTCACAAACTTCTTTGCCCTCCGGACAGCACTAGCTAAGGCCCACATTATGTCCATTCTCTCCAGCTCCATTTCGTCCACCTGCTCGTAATCCTCGTCTGACAGATGGCAATTTCCAATCTTCCCAGCAACAAGTCCATCATAAGAATGAACCACTGCAGCCAAAAGATCCATGTGTTCTCGAGCTAGTTCTACAGTCACATTACCGAGGTTCTCGGTCTTAAGTCTAGTAGCATTTGTTTCAGATCCAATATGTGGGTACAAGAAAACCCCGACGTGTCTGATCCTGAAGGAGAAGCATGTGAAGGGCCCAATGAGCTAGACATAATACAGTCTGGAGAGGTGCTCCAGATGTCTTAGCTTGAGGCGTGGCATTGTAAAGCTGGATTCTGAGTATACGAAGACTTCTGAGCTCTGTACTTCATTCTAAGTGCTTCTTCTCGCAGCTTTAGAATGAAGTCATTTATATCCAGCTTTGTCAGCATTCCATTCTGTCTCAGGTTAGACACGAATGAAGCCCACTTTTCGGCAATCCGTCTGCAAAGTAGTAACTTTCTCTTCCATGGTAGTAGCCACCCCATGTGTATGTAGTTCACTCGTCAAATGGTAGAATCTATCAATAACATCGTCCAAACTCTCGTTTCCCATCGATGAGAAGTTATCGAATTCCTTCTTTAACTCCTTAGCCTTGATTGCCTTCAAAGAAGCATTCCGTCGTACCTTTTTTCCAGCTCATCCCATAGTTTCTTGGACTGCTTATTCTCTGAGTACTGGTGGAAAATGTCTTTAGGGATAGACTGTGTAGTCAATGCATAAACCCTCTTCTCTGCATTATATTTAACTTTCTGCGTGTCTGTCATCCCTCCTAAGGTTAGCTTTACTCCATCGGCTCCCACCGGCGTACTATACCCAATCTCGATAGCTTCCCACAGATTCGGATCCACTCCATTAAGGTAGATCTCAAACATTGTTTCCAGTGGGGAAACTCATCTAACGTTAAGAGCTTCGGTGGTTTATTATGATTACCCACCTCACTCTCAAGTAACAGCAGGTTCTGGATCCTAGAGTCCTTCCCAGCAGTAAAGGCTGACATTTGATCTTCCATGGCGAATAACTTTAAGTCTACTAAGACAAACTGTCAACTGGTGTGACTGAAGGATGCGATTGGGCTATCCATCCGAATGAACTGAGCGAATGGTTCAATCGTGCGGCTGAACTAAGCGATTGGTTAAGTCGTGCGAATGAAGCTGATGCGTATGTACACTGTGAACGAGTGGTTCAATTGTACGAATGGAGATGCGACTAGGTCCAATCGCGCGTCTGAGCAATGCGAATGAGGTCCAGTCGTGCGAATGGCTCATCGTGCGACTGAAGCTGCTATTTTGCGAAAATTTCTAGGTTAAAATGTTTTAGCCGTAAAAATTCGAAATTTCGCAAGGTCTAATCGCCTAAGTCCATAGAAACCAAACTTTGATGAGCAGGGAACGTCCAAGATCAATTTTGACACAAAAGATTGCGTTTTTAGTGCAAAATACAAACTTTTTATCAATCTTGATTGAATCACACGTAATCAAGAGCCAAGGCTCTGATACCACTTGTTGGGACCAGGTATTTCCATGAAATACCTAGTGATTAGCGTGTAAACCAGATCAAATAATGCGGAATCCTATTTGATTGGCGATCCAATCAGTGAGAACACACGAAGAATCAATAAAGAATTGAAACTAACGTTAGAAATCGATTGGAAATCGATCTAATGTGTTCTATGAACTTGGAGAATGAATGGAAAACTTCTGGACTGCTAGGGTACGTCTGGATTCGTAATAGAATGAATGCCCTCTCCTTTTTTTCCACGAATTGGATTGTATTATAGGTTAGTATTGTTCATTCGGGTGACTGGACATTCGCATGGTTCAGTCGTGCGATTGAAGCATGCGGTTGATCCATACACACAACTGAGTGTTCAGTCGTGCGATGTGCCAATCTTATGTGTCAATCATACGACTGATTCAGTCTCCTAGTTCAGTCGTGCGACTGAGTCAATCGTATGAAGTTATTCATGCGTGTGGTCCATTCGCATGAGCCATTCGCATGAAAACTACATTATGTTAAGTTGGAATGTATTCATCAATAAACATTATGTGTAACCGGTCAAACAATCACTATCCTAATTAACCAATTCAATATCGACTCATTAATGAAATATTAGTCAATACAAATCACAAACAACTAATATCATTTCATTAGTCATATCAAATTACATCAGAATCAGATAAACATGATCTATTACATTTCATATCATGATCTAGGGACATACATGCATCAACACGTCAAAACTCTAATTAACCATCAATAAGCCTATTTGACAATTAATAACCCTATATGACCAAAAATGGCACTAATGGACCACCGATAATCTTAATTGTCGGTTAATAATCATAAGCAGTCATCGTTAGCCTTAATTGTCACTAATGATCAAATTAATGATATTGGTTGACCCTATTGACTAACATTAACTCTAAATGGTCACTAATGACCAAATTAGTTTTAACTAAGCATTGGTCACCCTAATGAGAATCAATGATCCTAATTAACCATCAACAAGCCTTTTGAACATCATAACTCTAATTAACCATCAATAAGCCTATTGCTATTAATAACCTATATGACCAACAATGGCTCTAATGGACCTCGATAATCATAATTGTTCGTTAATGATCATAAGCAGCCATCGTTAGCCTTAATTGTCACTAATGATCAAATTATGATCTTGGTTGACCTAATGACTAACATTTACTCTAAATGATCACTAATGATCAAATTAACCTTAACTGAGCATTGGTCACTCTAATTGAGAATCAATGATCCTAATTAACCATCAACGGGCCTTTTTTGAACATCATAACTCTAATTAACCATCACAAGCCTATTTGACCATTAATAACCCTATATGACCAACAATGGCTCTAATGGACCATCGATAATCTTAATTGTCGGTTAATAACCATAAGAAGTCATTGTTAGCCTTAATTGTCACCAATGATCAAATTAATGATCTTGGTTGACCCTAATTGACTAACATTAACTCTAAATGGTCACTAATAACCAAATTAGTTTTAACTGAACATTGGTCACCCTATTTGAGAATCAATGATTCTAATTAACCATCAACAAGCCTTTCTGAACATCATAACTCTAATTAACCATCAATAAGCCTATTTAGCTATTAATAACCCTATATGACCAACAATGGCTCTAATGAACCACCGATAATCTTAATTGTTAATTAATGACCATAAGCAATCATCATTAGCCTTAATTGTCACTAATGATCAAATTAATGATCTTAGTTGACCTTAATTGACTAACATTTACTCTAAATGGTCACTAATGATCAAATTAATCTTATCTGATCATTGGTCACTCTAATTGAGAATCAATTATCCTAATTAACCATCAACGAGCCTTTTTGAACATCATAACTCTAATTAACCATCAATAAGCCTATTTGACCATTAATAACCCTATATGACCAACAATGGCTCTAATGGACCACCAATAATCTTAATTGTTGGTTAATAACCATAAGCCGTCATTGTTAGCCTTAATTGTCACGAATGATCAATTAATGATCTTGGTTGACCCTAATTGACTAACATTTACGCTAAATGGTCACTAATGATTAAATTAACCTTAACTGAACATTGGTCACCCTCTTTGAGAATCAATGATTCTAATTAACTATAAACAAGCCTTTTTGAACATCATAACACTAGTTAACCATCAATAAGCCTATTTGAACATTTCTTCTTTGTAAATAAGAATATAATTACATATAATTTAATTTATTAATAATTTATCTTAAAATTATAACATTTTCTCTGGAGCTTGAATTTGAAAGAGGTCATAATTTCTCATTGATAATTATTGTTCCCTCCTAATTTTTCTTAAACAGTATTATTTGTATATAGTTTATACTTGTTCCCTCCTAATTGAAGCTAAACTACATTAGAAAATAAAAAATTTCCCTCCATAATCAAATTTCTGCCTAAATCACAGATTGTTCAACCAGATTTCATGTATTCACCCATCTCCCTCGGTGATTTTAGGTTTAAGATATGAATCGAATGCCAAGCACCAGCAGATTGCGTTCTTAGCCAAGCACCAGCAGATTGCGTTCTTAGCCAAGCACGAGCAGAATTCTATTGCGTTGTGAATCGGTCTGTTTGTTCATCATCTACTTTGCCGGGTAATATTCAGGTTTTCTAAAATTGAATTCCGACTTATCAATAATCATCAGGTGAATTTATTTTCATCTACATGTAGATTGAATTGACGGTTTGTGGATTGAACTGTCATTTTAATTGTATATCTATTGTAGATTTACAACTGTAATGTGCACAAATTCATGTGTTTCTAGACGTGTTTTGATTCAAATTAGGGTTTTTTTGTACCTTGAAATCGTTAGGAATTCGTGGTGGTAGTCAGCGATGGCTTCGAAGCGGATCTTGAAAGAACTCAAGGATCTTGAGAAAGATCCTCCTACCTCTTGCAGTGCAGGTATGTGTGCATATCGATCTGTTAGATCCTGATTTGTTTTTTTTCATCATCGACTTCGCTGGGTAATTATTGTTCTCAGCAGGTGTAATGGAAAATAAAAAACAAGTTAATGACTACGAAAGATGAGAGAATTAAGGGTTAAAGAAAACCAAGAAAGACTACGAGATCTGGGAGTTAAAAGCATCGTAAAGTCTTTGACAAGTTTGGTAGAAAGTCAACAAACAAAGAAGAAGAAGGTGAAACCAACTTATGGGAGAGATATCAATTATACTCCTGAAACGACTAATGATGATGAGGGAGATTATTCAGAATTTGCTACAAGTGTTGAAGTACCTAGAAAGGTAATAAGATCATCTATTATTTAAATTTTAGTACAATTATGACCTCTAATGAAAATGAAAATTTGTTATAACAACATGGTCCACATTATATTGCACCAATGTCCATGAATAAAATTGTTAATTTAGCAAAGCAACGTCGAGTGATCGCTCCAAAGGTCTTGGATTCAAATACAACAAAAGAAAATCATTCTAAAGCAACACTTACCATGGGTGATTTAATTTCAATTAAGAAAGGAACGCGGAAACAGAAGCATTCAAAAAGATTTGGAAAAGCACTGGTACTAAACATGGATCAAAGAAACGTTTGGTTTTATTGATGAGTATGATGACGAGGATGATGACATATTTCAAGGTATTGTTTCCATGATCTTAAAATTCATTTACTTATTACTAATACTAAAGTCAGTCAAATTACTACTTAAGATGAATTTACACTTAATGCATTTAAGTGTTAATGAAGTAGATATGGAACCAATAAGTTTGGAGGATGATTAGGGATGAAGGGTATATTATGAAATCTCAAGGTACTTATATTTAGTGATCTATTTAACTAGTTTATTCTCTTGTTGTCTTTTTTTATTTATATTCATTAATAGCATTTTGTTTAACAATGGATAATATTATGTTGACAAGATGATGAAAATGAGGACATGGACCTTTTTGTATCTACAAATAATGATAATGAGATACAAGGGGATGATAGCCAAGATGATTTGGAAGACGAGATCGATGCACAAGTTCAAGATCCATTATATTTCCCCGATTTAGAAAAAACAGGTTAATTAACTACTCATATCATGTTTTTGGTTTGTTATTAGTTATATTTATGTTATGTGTGTGTTGTGTGTGTATATATATATTTATAATATATAATTTTTAATATATACTTCATCTTAGAATCTAAACCATAAAAGAGGACCAACAATGTTGCATCTTGTGCACACGCGAAAGTCAACGCGCGAGAGGTCATTATATGTGATGAATTGGACAACCCGTGGGACCTGTAACAAAGGAGAAAGATGTAGTTGGACATTCTGTTGATTTTTGGGTACAATTGCTCGTAATCAACCGTTGATCCATACTTCATGGAAGAATGTGCCGCATAAAGATAAAATATGGGAGTATGTCTTGGTAAGGTTTTAAGTAGTATTTATCTTTTTATTATTATAGCTTATGATTTACTAATTCTAAGTGTTTAAAGGAAAATACGATGTGCCTGATGCTGCTAAAACTTGGGTTTTAAAGAGTATTTGACAGTCATATAAAGTACACAAGTGCAGGTTTAAGAAAAAAACTTCTATCAATATAAAGATAACAAAACAAGATGGAAGAATAGACTCAAAATATTACAGAAGATGATTCTCACAACTATTAAGGCTATGGAGTACTAGAGATGTGATGGTAATTTTCTAGAAAATATCTATTACTAGTATTGCTAAAAATAAAGTTTCTAGTAGCTGAATCATTTATATTATTGTGTCCAGAACCGTTGTTTGCGAGCTAAAGAAATGTGCTTGTCTCAAAAAAATATGCACACAGCCGGTCCAAAAACTTTTGCTAGAATTCGTGACGAAATGGTAATATGGTTATATTGCTCGTGATTTGTGTTTTCACTATTCAAGATGCTGATTTTTATTAATATATGTTATCATGAATGTAGAGAAACGAAGACCAAATAAGAAATTACCAAGTTTAACTTAAATTTTTGACGTACACGTAAAAGGACCGAAGGGCGAGCATATCTTGATACGTATGATGACACTACAAGAAAAATTGTAAGTTCTTTCAAGTTTCCGTTTTGTGAATTTTATATAAATATCATGCATGTGTTGACTTTTAAAAGTCATTTTCTTATAACCTACATTGCTGTGATTTATGATAAGCATTTATAATTGTTAATTTACCCTTGGCATCATGAGTTAGAGTGTTAGACTATATACTCAATGTATATGCTTTAACTATGTTACTTTAGTTAGTATTAGAAACATTTATGTTGCTGCAAATAAGACGATAGTTAATGTCTAACTGTATGGTTAATCTTATACCAAGAAAAAAGACAGCCTTAACATAGGAAATAATATCGTTGAATTTAAGCCAACATGTATATGTAAAATTGGTGTACTTTGAATTTTTATACAATCACTATGAATATGTGCTACTTTAACATGGATTTAGTTTAACTTTGTATGTAGTGTGTACCTGTATTTGTTTTGACCATATATTAAATTTTTTAGTTTTTTGTTAGAGATATTTAATACAAAGTAATTTTTAGTGTGTTCTTGTTGTTTTTTAGTTATAAAATTTGATATTATATGGTTGTTGGCATACGTCTGATAATAACTTATTTATAGGTAGTTGTATTTAACAAAGAACTTGTATTTTGTAACTAATTTTTTTGACAAGCAACTTGTATTGTTGGTTATTGGTTGTTGTGATTTTATAATTATTTTTTTATTCTCCTTGAAGGAACCAAATAAACCCCAAGAAGACGGAAAATCTTTGGTCGATCCTTATACTGTTGTAACGAGCAAGGAGTATGATGGCTACCTTTGACTTTATGGCAAAGGTGTTACTAAAAAATGGTGAAAAAAGTGGATGATGGTGAGAAACTATACATGATTTCAGGGGACTTATGGAATCATTCAAAGCGAGTTTTGAGTGAAGTTGATAAACACAGTTACTTGAAATGCGAAAAAAGAAATTGAAACAGGGGCATGAAAGGAAAAAGCTGAGATAAAGGTATGTAGAAAGATTTGACAACCAACAAGCAAACTTTGAAGCTATGATGCAGAATATCATGAAAAAACTACAATTGAAGTACTTCAAGATCTTAGAGATGAATAGGAAGTTTTCATTATTTTAAAAGTGTATTTGACAATTCTTTTGATGACCTTGTTATTTTGAATTAGACCCTATGTTTAGTTACAATATATAATTATTTATATATTTATGTTATTATTATGTTGGAGAAATTGGGATAGTATTGTATATTAATAAAAAATTAGTACTTTAAACAATAGCTTACAAAGTTGAATTTGTTTATAAAAAGGTTGCATTTTTTCTAGCTAAAATCTTAGAAAGTGTGCATTAGATGTAAACAAAGTTGCATTTTTTTAATAAAAATATACTACTGGTTGCATTAAAGTCTAGCAAAGGTTGCATTATTGTCTACCAAAAGTTGCATTTAAGATGCAAAGGTTGCACTTGAAAGTAAAAAAATGTTGCATTAACATATAAAAAGGTTGCATTGTTAAAAGGTTGCATTTAAAGAATAAATGCAACCTGTTTAAAAAAAAGTTACATTATCTAACAAAAAGGTTACATTAGGTCTAATGCAACTTCACCTAATCCAGCCCTTGATAAAAGGTTGCATTAGGTGTAATGCAACCTTTTCAAGACCTAATGCAACTTTACTAGAGTTACATTAGCTTTATTATTATAGTGGAAACATCATCAAGCATGAACATAATCATACATCACATCATACATTCAACATATACCAAATGAAACATACGGGTCCGAAACCCAGTTTAATGAAAACATACATTCATGCATTTCCAGCCCCAAAATCAATAATACAGGTAAAAGAGGGGTCCTAGAACTCACTTTACAGCTCTTGAGTATGGCTTTCTTCCGAACTCGTTTTGCAAATTTGAACTCAACCGCCTAGAAACCACTAAAACATACCCGAACACATATAAACACACATAAGCATAAAAACGAGGACATAACCGGTTAAGAACACCATAAAAACATGATTCTTACCTTGAATTCACACTTTTCTTCTTGTTTCTCTTTAAACCGAGAGTTCTCTGCTTCTGCTACTTTCTCTCTCTAAAAAGCCAAAAATTCTAGTGTAGAAAGGGTGAGGGCGGCCATGCCACCTTTATCACCAACTTTTTCAAACACTTTGTCTTTTGAACACTTTTTACCCTTAGACTTGGGTTTATTTCTTTTCCTTCTTTTCTTTCACTTTATTCATTCTTTCATTGTCTTTAAAATAACCGGGTGTTACAATTTTAGTAAGAGAGTGTAGAGAGAGAAAATGGAGAGAAAATGGTGATCCAAGGCTTGGTTGATCAAGAGATTGAAGATTGGTGCTTGCATCCAAAAAAAAGAAAAGACCAAGAATCCAGGTCAGAGACCTCGTTTTCATTTCTTTAACAGTAAAGTAAATTCGGATTCTATGGTTGGGGTTTTTAAAAGAGGCAAAGAATCACTCAAAACTCACGTTTTTGTGTAAGAAAACATGTAAGAAGCTTAGATATAGCTTCTAGGGTGATAAACCAAGGATTTGGGTGTAAAGATTGAAGTTTTGGGTCAAAATGGGTTGGTTCATAATTTCAACCCGTTCTGCGAAACTATGGGTTTCATCTAGCGAAATTATGTAGTCGTCCAGCGAAATATGAAGACTTTCTATGAAACTATTGTTTCGCACATAATTTTGTAGACTTAGAATTCCAACGAAGTTGGGCGAAGCTGCCAGCAAAGCTGCCAGCAAAGCTGCCACCGAAGCTGCCACCGAAGCTGCCACCGAAGGTGCCACCGAAGGTGCCACCGAAGGTGCCACCGAAGGTGCCACCGAAGGTGCCACCGAAGGTGCCACCGAAGGTAGCAGCAAATCTAGCAGCGAATTTAGGAGCGAATCTAGCAGCGAATCTGGTAGCAAAAATAGGCAGAACTTAACCCTTTTGAGTGTTAACTTATCCGCAGGATGTGTAGTGTGACCCTTGCTTAGAAAGCTTGATTGAGATGCTACTCCTTGAGTCCAGGTGAGCTCTAGATCCCCTATTTTAAAGGTTTTAAACTATTTAGGCTGGAAATGCATATTTAAATGTTTTGATAAGTTTTGGGGTGCATACCCATATGTTCATGTGTATGTGTATAGGGATGGATGGTATATGATGATTATATAATGATGTTTGATGTTGTATGTGATGTTTAGGATAATGTTATGTATGAATGGTTATGATTGATTTTATGTTCCTATTATGTATTTTTCGTGACTTTCATGTTATGATTATAAAATGAATGAAAAGTAGTATGTAACTTAAAGCGGAAGTTAATGATAATGATATGTGGAATGTAAATAATGAAAGAAAGTATGCATTAATGAACGAATGAATGGATAAGTCTTGCCCCAGTACTGGTTGCCAGACTTGTGCGTAATGAATGGGAGTCTATTTATAGACATCGGCCCATTACCCGCTTTGTCCTTACATTTAGGGTAAACTTATGTATAGGATTCCTGTCACTTGCCCTGGTACTGGTATCGACCTTTGTGCATAATGAATAGGGGTCCATTTATAAACTTTGGCCTAGTACCCACTTTGTGCCTATGTTTTGGGGTATAGCTGATGATATTGATCAAGGAAGAATGAACGATGGATGGTTAGTGAATGAAATGTATGGTATGAAGTTAATGAATGATAACAGAAGAAAATAATGATATTATCTATGTGTACGTATGATACATGATCGCGTATGAACGTAAACAAAATGTTTTTAAATGAAAGAAAAGTATACTATGTTTTTATAAAACTAGAACCCACTAACAATGCAGACTTTTATGTGTTTCTAGTTGGCAGGTAAATGTTTCTGAGGATGGAACGGGGCAGCTACTTGGCACTTTTGGATGGCATCCATTTGTTTAATTTATGATGTTTTTGTGATGTAATGCAAACGATGATATTTTAAACCAGTGTACTATGTTCTATTTTTTGCAAAAGAAGTCATTAATATAAGAAATGGTTTTAAGTTATTCCGCTACAATGTTTTAAGGAATTTAAATATATATCTTATGTTTTATGTGTAATCATTGACTGGCTATGAGTGTCCTGGGAACGGGGCCTTACAAGATTCCATGGTTGAGTCTTCGGTCTTCATTACTTAAAATCCAGTAGAAATAAAGATTTGTTTCTACTTAAAGTTAAAAGTGGTCTTGATCTCTTGGGCTTTCTTTGTCTTTCACTTGGCTGTCCTCACTACAACAAAAGAAGACTAACGCAACCCTGATAAAATGTTACATTAGGTCTTGAAAAGGCTGCATTACACCTAAAGCGACCTTTTACATGTAAATGCAATATTTTTTTTACAATTTTAGTTATGATAAAATACAACTTGGTTTATACTCAAATGCATCCTTATAGCACCATTGTATGCACTAAAATTACTCTTAATATGCTTTACTATATCAGTTATGCCATAACAATAATAATATAGATATCATAGATGGTCGTACGATGTACTTTAATATATATGTCCAATCATAAAATAACATTAGTTAAAACAAAGTTGCAAATTACAATTATAAAAAGTACTAAGAACCTCTTGCTCATGTTAAATACTCTTAAATTCCAAGAGGTAGTTGCTCCATAAGCTTCCACACCATAGCTTCAAAGTTTTCTTGTTGGTTGTCTATATCTTTTCATTCAGCTTCTAAGTCGACCTTCAACTGGTTTTTTCAAATTCAACACTTGCTTTGAATGATTCCATAAGGTCCCTTGGAATCATGTAATATGTATCACCACCATCCACTTTTTTCAACAATGTATTGGTAACGCCTCTACCATATAGTCTATGATACCAATCATGCTCTTTGTTCATCACAACCATATAAGGATCTATTGAAGCACTTTCATCTTCTAAGGGTTTATAGTTCTTCCTTTGTTCCTGTAATTTTATAGAAAAACATATAGTCAAAAGAATTGAAAATTAATATTACAAAACTATTATTTAATGTTTAAAAATCTATTGTCAAAATAAACTACACTTGAATGTTGAAAAAAAACAATTACTAGCTATAAAAAATAACTAGTACAGGATCGGTTTTTATCACTTAACACTTTGTTTTCTCTCAACTTCACTGAGACACATATGGTTTGATGTAGCAAAATCTCTTAAAGAGTGATAATAATATAATAAGTAACTTAAGAACACAAGGAAGTAATTTTCAAGGCACTTGTATATATTACTTCTCAAGTCAAAGTTTACAAGACTCTTACAAGCATGATACGAGAGTTACAATAAGAAACTATATATACTATCACCTATAGCAGTTATACTTTGATACCAGCTGAAATCCTCTAACTAAAGCATATACTTCAAAGCTATAGTTAAGGTATCTTAAATAATGTCTTATCTAAGATATGGTAGTCATGAAAATGTCCATGACTTACCTTTTGTCACCAACTAAAGTTGGCAACTGTACTAATAAATAAAGGTAAACAGTGGAATAAAGTATGGTCAACTGCATGGCTTTTGGGAAAACACCATGTAGTATCAGAGGTTTGTAGCAGAGTGTCATAGACTATACTTATGTCCAAGGTCCATAGCAGCATCTTCTGAAGGTTAATTGGCTTCAAAAGAACAAGTTGTTCCAAAGCCTGTTGCAGGACCGGTGAAGGGTATGCACTTACAACAAAACAACACAGTGAGGAGAGTTGCTAAGAACACTTAGCGAATCAAATAGGGATCTGGTTAACCTTTTGTAATGATACTAAGACACAAGTAAATATGAGATAGAAAAGATAGAAAAACACATAAGGAGTTGGTTTTCAAAATTGCAGTATATTGCTTTCTCATGTTCTATTACAAATGTTTCAAAGAATATCATAAAGTTACAAGTACTTAGATATATATACAACATCCTACAGCCAGCCATACTTTGAAGGCCATCTGGATACAATTGACTAGCAACAAACAAACCAAATGTGGAGACAAAAGGCAGATTTGTCTTTTGACTAGTGACTATGACATGCAATAGCTCACATCCTAATATATTACAAAAAGGATAAAGTACATAAAGTACAAATTTACAAACTCAAGACCTCAATGTACAGTTACCAAAAGCATGGACCTTTTCACCAACTTATGAAAGTTGGTGACTTTACAGAGTCGTAGCGAAATGGGTCCAGCTTTATGTAAAATGTACATCAGATAAAGCATGTGTTCAAAAGTCTTCAGAAGAAATCTGTCTTCGAGTGTTGGCTTCAGAAGACTTTGTCTTGAAGCTTCAGAAGACTTCATCTTTGGCTTCAGAAGATATTGGTCTTGGCTTCGGAAGATTTCACACTTAGTGTATGATCTGATGTTGGTGTGAAACTTCCGAAGTATTCTACTTCAGTACACTTGTGCATGCATGCAGGAGAGACTTTGGGTGTTTGGGTTGCATCAGCCTTTACATTTAATCCTTACACCTGTTATACTTTGGAAGAGGATGCTTCTATCGCTTGGGGACTTCCACTTCAGAACTCGTTGTCTTTGCATTCTTCTAAGTCTTGAATCTTCGGAAGCTGGAGCTTTTCTTTTGGAAGTTGATATTGCACTTTGTCTTCGGAAGAACTCCATTTCCTTTGGAAGTTCCATACTTAGCTTTGGAAGTCCTTTATAAGTTGCACCAAAAAATAGTCGGTGTTTGGTCATTTGAGGAACCAAATACGATATCATCAACCTAGGTGTTTGGTGCAGCCCATAATAAGCTTTATCCAACTTGCACAATAGTTAGTGATGCTGTGGGTCTCAAATCCTAGAGGTTGGCACACATAGACCTCCTTATCTATATATCCATATGGAAAGGCACATTGACATCAATTGATATACGGTAAAATTCTTGGATGTAGCATAAGCAAGAAGATTCTAACTGTCTCAAGTCTTGCAACAGGTGCAAAGGAATCAGTGTAATCAATTCATTCCTCTTGGGTGTATCCTTGAACACAGTCTAGTTTTGTTCTTGATGATCAAGCCTCTCTCATCTCTCTTGCTCCTAAAAACCCATTGGTGCCTATAGGTACTTGACCAGATGGTAGCGGGCAAAGGTTCCAAACCTTTTGTCTCTGAATTGAAGCAACTCCTCTTGCATTGACTCAACCCAACTCTATCCTTTAAGGCTTCTTACTTTTTTTGGGTTCCATCTGAGACAAAAAGCATGAGTACGGGCAGACATTCCCATGATGAGTTTATCCCCTTGTTCTCACGCCTTCAGAGACTTCTCCTATGATATCTTAGCTGGATGAGTGTTGTGAATCCTTAATCTAGGAATCATATCTAGTTACAAAGATAAATCCAAGTTGGACATATTTTGCTCAGGAGCATGAACACTCAGGCCAGCTGCTGTTTCAATGTCATTCAAGGAGGACTGACTGAATGAAAGAGAAACATCATCATTATGATTGGCTGAGAAGCAGTATAATAGTTGCATGTTCCTTCATAATACTGCTTCTGTCAATCAGGTGTTGTTCAGTGTAACTTGAAGGAACACTGGTTGAAGCTCCACTATCTCTTGAAAGAGCATGCTACTAGATCTTAAGATAGTTGGAGCTGGATCATTAGTCCCTCTTGGAGAATTTGAACAAGGTCCTGCAACTTAAACAGTTGATCATGATTATTTTAGAACCTGCTCTAGCTGAAACATTCTCATAGATGAATTAGAATAGTTGGGAAGCAAGTCTAAGTCAAAAATATAATCAGGGCCATTCCCCCTACACCAGGAGTGTGCTCATTGACAACAATATTGGATGATTCATCAAATTGTTGATTTTGATGTTGTAAAATCTATAAGCAATAGAGTTGGAGGAATATCCAACAAAGATAGCATCATCCGACTTCTCGGCAAATTTTGCCAAGTTGTATTTTGTGTTAAGTATGGTACACCTGCTGCCAAAGAACCTTAGAAAGCTAATGAATGATGGCCTCTTGTTCCATAGCTCATAAGGGGGTTTTCCATGTGGCTTAACTACAAGAACTCTGTTCTGCACATAGCATGCAGTGTTGTCTGCTTTTGCCTAGAAGTAAGAGCCACTTTTAATCAACTAACATAGTCCGAGCAACCTCAATAAGTGTCTTGTTCCTCCTCTCAGCAACATCATTTTGTTGAGGAGTTTCAGGAGCATGTATTGTCTGGCAATCCCTTTTGTGTTACAGAATGAGTTAAGAACTGATTCTAACTTAGTCCTTGATCACTTCTAATTTGTTTACCTTCTGATCAATTTGATTTTCTATTTTAAGAATAAAATATTTTAACATTTCAGCAGTTTCATCCTTAGTTCTTAAAAAGAATACCCATGTAATCTTGTAAACTCATCAACTATCACAAGCAATATGATTTCCTTCCAATGCTCATTATACTTGTTGGACCAAAAGGATCCATGTGCAATAAGTGTAATGGGGTGGTGATGGAGTTAACACTTTGGATTTATGAGATGCCCTGTGTTGCTTCCCTTTCAAGAATGCACCAGTTATCTTTACAGAAAGATTCCTTTTTAGGCAACCATGTACCAAGTTATTTTTAAACCAATTATTCATGGTTTAAAATTTACATGACACATTCTTTTATGCCATAGTGTTGACTCATCACCATCAGCTTGGAAGAAAGCATGATACTTCTCCTAGTAGGGAAGCATAGTTCATATCCAGCTTGTACATATTCTATTTCCTGGGATATCTAAGAAGCACCAATTCCGAAGGAATGGTAATCCCAGGTTTAAGAATAATGCACTCATGTTCAGTGAAAAGCATTTGGTGCTTTTGATCATAGAATTTAGAGAACTTAAAAGATTGTGTTCAATCTGTTTGACAAAGTGTACTTTGTCAGCCTGTAACTTGCCATTGGATACACTTCCTCTGCCATAATATATCCTCCAGCCTCACCTCCAAATTGAATAGGACCTCTATCAAAATGTTAAAATGGTTAAAGAGAGATCTATTCCCAGTCATGTGCCTGGAGCATCCACTATCTACAATCCACACATTATTGTTTTTGTCATATGGATGTCCGTGCTCTTCATATTGGAAACCTAAGCCTTGTTGGTCTTGGGCTCTTCCAATGGGGATTTTATTAAACCAAAATTTAGCATGGGGGTTCAATAAGTGATTGTGAAGAGGAGGTTTAGGCTACAACATCTTCTTTGATCTTCCATTCCATCCCTTGGTTGATCATGGAAGATGAGCTTGTTGAAGCTTGAGCAACATAGAATTCTTCCGAAGCTTCTTTCCTCTCGGAAGAAACCTTCACCACCTTCTCATCCGAAGCAGTCTTCTTTTGGGATGGTTTCAAGGGGACTCTCTTGACTTTTTGAGTCTTCACAGCTTTAGCTTTTGAAGCCATTTTTCCTTGGGAAGAATGATTTTCTTTCGAAAGCAACCTTGCTTCACAAACAAGCTTTCCTTTTTTCATCACTTGACCATTTGATAGGGTCTAAATGAGAAACCTTCCCTGACTCCTTCTTTCTTAACATTATTTGCATAATGTTTCTGGCATGATTGTAATAACAATCTTGGCCATGTGGTTTTGCTGGCTACACATTATGCATGCAATGTTAATTTTCTGAGAATGTGAAGGCTATGTTTCTTGTGTTGCTGGGTACTACACACTTTTTTTCCAAGTTCAGTAGTTCCCACCACCTGGAATCCAGCTGAGATGAACACACCCTTTTGCTTTGGGTCAATCTTTAGCTTTGGTTCAGCCATTTCTTAGTATTTTTCTGGTTGCCTTAGCTCGGTTTCTCTCTGTCTTTGATGGTAAGAGGTTGGTCGTCACTGGTAAGAGGGGTATGGTCTACCTGGATCTTCCCTATGATGGTCTCCACACTTGCATCACTTTTTGACTCATGAGAAGATGAGTCAACAGATATGACCTCTTGCTCTTTAGTCTCTTCAGTACCATACCTTAGTTGTCTAATAGACCATAAGAGTGGGTGAAGCAATTTCATTGGTCCCCAACCCACCTTTGTTTGATAAAAAAGTTTCAAGTGAGAGGATGATGCAAGAATGACTTGGAATTTTGCTCTGAGATAGCATGCTTCCTGAATTGAGTCTTAGCTATGACAAGCTGGGCTTGAGCCTCAGACAATATGGATATTAAATCCTTTATTTGAGTTTTGTATTTGGGTGTTCATGTTTTAAAAAAGACATAGTTTTCTCTAACTTTTCAATTTTTCTTTGGTAGTCAGATTCAGCTCTTTTAAAGTCAGATTTTAAAATATTTAAAGACACAATATTATATTTAATTTCCATAGTGTAATCCTCATATAGTTTACCTTAGTAATACAAGCTGAGTACAGACATGTTCATATACCTTGTTGTCATCTGGTCCAGCATGAGTGCTTGAGCAGGAGTCACATCCTAGACCATAAAGCTCCAGTCAACTTCTTGAGCTACAACTACTGGTTTAGTTGACTTCCCAGGGGCTTTTGGTGTGGAGGCATGTGAGGAGGCATGAGAGGTTCCTAGATTTTACTTGGGAGCCTTCCATTCCCTAGCAAAATGACCTAGTTGGTTACAGTTGTAACACTTTGCCTTGGTTTTGTCAAACCCAAACTTGCTCCTAGCTGGGTTATGAGGAATTGTCTTCCGTTCTCTTAATGAACTTCTTTACTTTGTAGGTAAGTATAGCCATTTGTTGGACTATGTCCACGTATTCCATATCATCTATGCTGAAGCACTCTAGATCAATAAAGCAAAACTGATGATCACCAGAGTACCCACTTCCTGAAACAAAGGCACAACTATATTGGAAAGAATCTTGTTGAGCCTGTTGAGACCTTGGAGTCTTAGGAAATATGATGTAGGGTCCTGAAGAACAGGAAGGGTGATGTGTTAGGTTTTGTTACAAGATAATGAAAGCTAGTTTAACCATTTAAACTAGAAAACGCAACGGATATAAGGTGTTAAAAGTGGGTTTAAAATCTGAAAATATGAACCATTTTTAGCCCAAAACAAACCCATGACAAGGATCATATGTATGTGAAAATGAATACTATCAAAATGAAGACAACCAAGGTGTTCTTGTAACTACCTTTCAAGAAGAAGAGGATGTTGTATGGATGAGAAGAAGGTGATGCTTGCTGATGCCTAGCCTCCAAAAGATAATCCTCAATCTTGTATACCCACAAGCTCTTGCAAACACTAACTTCTTAGGAGTTCAACACCAAACCCTCTTCCTATGCCTCGCTCAAAAAAGCAAAATTTCAGCAAGCTCTTGCCTTAGATCTGAAAATTTCAGCTTGAGAAAGTGTTCTTGCAATTGTGTGTGTGAGAGAGAGTGTGAGTTTAGTTGAGTGCAAGAATAAAATAATGTCTTGTATTAAAACAAGACATGTATCCCAAGGAGGGCAACCCATGGGCAGCGCCGAAAGTTGTTTGAAATGGGTTCCCCACATTTAAACTTTTATAAAAAACTTACACTCTTTTACCCATAAGTTTATAAAATTAAAACCTCTTTTAATTTTATAACATTAACACACTATTATTTGTTATTATTTAACTTACTTGAATAATGAAACAAATTATTTCCCATGAACAATTATCCATATAATTTGTTCTATTTCAAATGTAATAATTAGAAAACCCATTATTCTAAATTGGTGTTAATATTTATTTGTTTGATCATATCAAGTTATAAATATTTATTGGTATTTGCTTAGTTTGTTATTAGGTATAACCCGACTTGGATCATAACGTACTAACCACATCACATGTTGTATGTGTCTTGGGCATACAAGATCCAACATCTCCCACTTACACAAGATTCATAGAAGATTGATGCAATTAGTAATACCGCCTAACAACGATTTACCACCTTTAATATGTATGACTCAGATCCATTCATAAGATCATCCCCTTCAAGTACCTTACTTGAATTTTTAGTGAATCAATCATCTATGCTTTTGTCACAGATGTTGTTGTTAAATACTAGAGACACAGAGTGATCATTTTCCGTTGAATTAACTTTATCAGGCCTTAGACATCTTACTGTCAATGAATAAGAGGGACAAATCCCATCTTGACTACATACGTCTCTCACAGTCACCTCGAATTACACTTGAATTCAGCCTTATGTACTGCCATGTTTTAGAACAACGAAAAACTAAGTCAAAGTATAACATTCGGTGAATATCAAAGCCCAATATGTATCTCAGCTTGGAGGATACTAAATGATATTCGCCTTTACTCAAAATTACTTATGATCAATTAGAAAGATTCCATGTAGTAACATTTGAGATGTGGGTTAGTCCAATATTTGCATCCCACAAATATCTATGAACCTTAGCAGCAACCCTTTATCTATATTCATCCATATGAATATCTGCCAATCCAAGTTCATAATTGTCTTACCTTCATACTTGTTCCCACAAGTATGAACGACTATGGATGTTTTGAGTAAATGATTACTCAGGATTTAAACATGCAAAATAGGAACATAATTGAAGCATTATAACCATGTAATTTATTCAAGTAATGAAAGGTTCTAATATCTAAATACAAAATCAAAAGATCAAATCCATCCACTAGAATATTGAATTCCCTGGCACAAGTATGACATTCATGCTTGACCTTTCAAGGAGCTTCGTGAGTGATCCACAATGTTTTGGTCCGTGTGAACTTTACGAATACATATCTTTCCTTTTTCTACTTCATCCTTATGTAGTTGAATCTCCTTTCAATGTGCCTAGTATTTTGATGTGCACGAGGTTCCTTGATTTGAGCAATCGCACCCTCGTTATCACAAAGAATTTCTAGGGGGTCCAGGATGGAAGGGACCATCCCTAGATCGGCAATGAATTTCTTTAACCATGTAGCTTCTTGAGCTGCTAATGAAGCGGTGATGTATTCTGACTCTGTAGTTGATAATGTCACCACATCTTGCTTAGAGCTCTTCCAAGAGATTGCACTTCCATTTAAGATGAAAATGTACCCCGATTGTGATCGTGAGTCATCCCGATCATTTTGGAAACTCGCATCCATGTACCCTTTACTACAAGTTCCTCCTCACCAGATCCATAGATTAGGAACATATCTTTGGTCCTCCTTAGGTACTTAAGTATGTTTTTAACAGCCATCCAATGACTATTTCCAGGATTTTGCTGGTATCACTTGTCCTGCTCAAGGCGCATGACACGTCTGGCCTAGTGCATATCATTGCATACATGATGGATCCTATGGCAGATGCATATGGGATTCCCTTCATTTTGTCTTTCTCATCCTTTTAGCTTGGACATTGAGTCTTACTCAATATCGTTCCTTTTTGGATAGGTACCGTACCTTTCTTGAAGTTTTCCATCTTAAACCTTTTCAAGATCTTATCAATGTATGCACTTTGATTTAAACCTATCAACCGCCTTGATCTATCCCTATGGATCTTTATTCCCAAAATATATGCGGCTTCACCAAGATCCTTAATGGAAAAACAACTTCCAAGCCAGGTTTTAACACCTTCCAAGATTGGAATGTCATTTCCAAATATTAGGATGTCATCAACATACAATACTAGGAAAGTGATTATGCTCCCACTAGATTTCTTATATACACGTGCTTCATCAGCATTTTTGATGAACCCAAATTTGATTACCTCTTTATTAAAACGGTGATTTCAACTTTTTGATGCTTGCTTCAATCATAGACTGATTTCTTTAACTTGCATACTTTGTTAGGATGTTTTGGATCGACAAAACCTTCAGGCTGAACCATATAGACATCTTCCTCAAGATATCCATTTAGAAAAGCGGTTTTGACATCCATTTGCCAAATCTCATTATCATAATGAGCAGCTATGGCAATTAATATCCTAATAGACTTTAGCATTGCAACCAGCGAGAAGGTCTCATCATAATCAACCCCTTGAGTTTGAGTGAAACCTTTAGCTATAAGTCTAGCTTTGTAAGTATCCAAGTTTCCATGCATGTTGGTTTTCTTCTTGAAGACCCACTTACTTCCAACTATCTTGGAATTAAGAGGTGGTACAACCAAGTCCCACACTTGATTGTCGTACATGGATTGCATCTCAACGTTCATGGCTTCAAGCCATTTGTTACAATCCAAATTGGACATTGCATCATGGTGTGTGATTGATTCATGATGTGCTCCAAATTATACATAAAAATCCTATCAAAAGCACATCAATTATTCCTTAATATCTTCCTTAAAATGATGAAAATGTACTTAAAAGTGTTAAATTGTGTTTTCAGGTGTTTAAAAGGGCAAGATGGACAAAAGGAGCATATTTAACAAGAAACTGAAGCAATCTGAACTTTGGACTCCAAGCATGGGGCCGTGCCTCATTAAACACGCCCCCATGCCTTGCAAGAAACACACCCCCGTACTAAATTAACACACCCCCATGCTTGGACATCTAACAGGACAAAAAGTACTATTCCCTAAAAGTAGACACGGGGTCATGCCCCATAAGCCACGGGGCCGTGCCCCACCACCAACACGAGGCCGTGCCCCATTTAGCATGGGGCCGTGCCCGACATAACCTGCACGTACGAGCAGACCAACTTTCATAAGCATTGTACTAGCACGGGGCCGTGTCTTTTAGGCACGGGGCCGTGTCTTTTAGGCACGGGGCCGTGCTTAAACACTCCAGAAAGCCTATAAATAGAAGCCTAAGCTCACCATTTTTGGTAAGCTTTGGTGGGAGAATTACTCTGCTTAATTCTCTCAGGAATCAAGACTTCAAGGTCATTCGGAGGCTCGGGAGGTGCATACAACACTTGGAAGAAGCTTGGGATCACCTAAACGTCATCCATTGTGGATTATCGGTTTGATTGTTCCATTTCACCAATGATCATTTATCTTTCTTCTTTGTTATCCGTTGTTATGTTAAAGCTCATCATGAGCTAAACTCTATTTATCATCCTAATCGGATGAAACTTATGTAATTTGTGATGAACTAATGGTGTGATAAGTATTATGTAAATGTTATTGTGGTCTTGGGAAAACTATTGATGGGTGCATCTATATTTGAACGGGAAGTTATAACTTTATGGTTTGTGATTGTAATTGTCATACAAGGTTGAAAACCGTATGATTAACTTTCATTCGCGAAACCGGTCTTCATAATAAATCCACGGCTAATGAACTAGAAATGGTTATTAAAAATCATATCACTTTAACATTCTGATCATTTGTGGGTTCCCTTTTATTAGTTCGGAAACATCAGTAATTGTTACGATTTTCTAAAATTAATGGTATGTTAGGAAGGAACCTGATCAATCTCTTTTTAACATTAAATTATGTTTTCAGAAATCGTATGTCAAATAGGACACAAAAGATTTACCTACATTACTAGGCTTTGATCTGAGCAGTAAAATCAGCCTGACAGGATCAAGTCACTACGGCAGCAGGATAGTCGAGAAATCACGCCGGCTCATCTTTATAAACATTAACATAATCACATCACCTCACCAATTCATCATAATTACATAAGAGGATTCTAATTAGGATGATAACTTTTATTCCCTGATTTTAAATCCAAACTCTTCAATTCTTATTTTACTTTCTTTTTATTACTGTTTACTTTTAAACCCTAAAAAAATCTTTCCAATACAAAATATCACTTTCTTTAACAAAAACCAATCTGATAGTCAAACATCAAGTTTGTTGAGTAGGCAAGGTGTGTCCACGGATTGATACTCGGTTCTTATCAACACTATATTACCGCACGACAGGTACACTGCCTTTTGTGTGTGTGGTTTAGTATTAATAACAACTAATTAAAACTGAATCTGTGCAATAAATCTTTATCAAATATATATACTATCCGCAGACCATCAAGTTTTTGGCGCCGTTGCCGGGGACACACGGCAGTTTGAAAGACAAACTAAATTTTTGACTATCTTGCATATAACTTGTTAATATATTTTTGTTTAACTTCATTTTTTTTCGTTGGTAGTTTGCCTTAGTTAGTTTAGTTATTTTTGCCTGATTCATTTTAAGCCTTAGTTAGTTTATGCTTCCTTAAGTTAGTGTATGTCTGACTCGTCTAGTTCTGAACTTGTTCCGCCTCTTCCGGAACCCGAACGACTTTTTCGTCAAAGATTGCGCAAAAGATCACAACAAGAAGCACCAGTCATTGAAGAAGACATTTTGGAAGATACACCATCCGAAGAAGACATGGATAACCAAGACGAGGAAATGAAGATGACACACTATGCCACACCGTCAATAGATGGTTATGAGTCTAGTGTTGTCCAACCAGCAATAGCGGCCAACAATTTCGAGATTAAGTATAGTATTATCCAACTAGTGGAAAACTCTGTTCAGTTCCATGGGTTACAAGACGAAGACCATAATGCTCACATTTCACGATTCCTTCGTATCTGTGCGACCTTCAAAATCAATAACTGTTCACACGACGCCATTCGACTAAGACTTTTTCCATTTTCACTTTGAGGCCGAGCCATCGATTGGCTTGATTCACTCCCGCCTGGTTCCATCACCACATGGGATGGAATGGCTGAATAATTCCTTTTGAAATACTTTCCACCCGATCGTACTACCAAACTAAGAAGCAGCATCACAAGTTTCCGTCAAGACGACGATGAATCATTACACGTAGCATGGGAGAGATATAAAGGTCTCCTTCGGAGATTCCCGCATCAGGGACTTGATCTGTGGCTGCAGTGTCAAACCTTTTACGATGCGATTAGCGGAGCCCACAAGCAAGCAGTAGACCAAAGTGCGGGAGGATATTTTGGAAGTGTCATGCCAACAGAAGCATATCAAGCCTTAGAAAGAGCAGCTAAGAAGAGCTTTGCTTACAATCCTTTAAGAACCAAACCCAGTTCTAAGGTATTCATCAAGTAGACTCTGAAACCCTAATTGCAGCCCAATTAGAAGCTCTAACCAAAAAATTTGAACAATTACAAAACGAGCTAAAGAAAACTCCTACACGATGCAACACATGTGGAAATTCACACAAGACCAACGAGTGCCCACAAGGCGTTATGATGGTTGAAGATGTTGACTACATAGGAGGCCCAAACAACTCATACAATTCAAATTGGAGGAATAACTCGAATTACAGAAATGCTGGTAGTAACCAACAATCATCTGGATTGAACCAAAGGCCACCTTACCAACAATAGAAACCACCATACCAAGGTCCAAGCAGTAGTAACCAAGACCGTGGAGCATCATCGATGGAAGACTTATTACAGAAATTGTTGTTAACCACACAAGCCACAGATGAGTACATCCGGAAATCTGATCGAAGAAATGAGGAGAGGTTCCAAAGAAACGAAGCTGACATCAAAAGAAACAAAGCATCATTATAGACCATAGAGCACCAAGTAGGTCAAATAGCACAACAACTCTCTAAAAGACCTCAAGGAGCTTTGCCCAGCAACACTGTGACAAACCCTAATGCTCAAGTCAAAGCCATCACCACCAGGAGTGGCAAAACCACTCAAGGTGATGCACCCGCATACAACCCATCCTTGAAGAAGTAGAACTGAAACTCCAAGTAATGCGAGTGATAAGCAAAAGCATCCCGTTGTTATTGAAGAACCAACAAAGAAATACGTTCCACCACCACCTTATGTTCCACCACCTCCATATCCAGGTCGTTTGAGACAACAAAGAATGGAGGCAGAATATGGCAAATTCCTTGGGTTGTTCAAGCAACTCCACATCAATCTGCCTTTGGTGGAGGCCTTAGCACAAATGCCAAACTACGCTAAGTTTCTAAAAGGTGTCTTGTCAAACAAAAAGAAGTTGGAAGAGTTATCACGCGTAGTTTTGAATGAGGAATGCTCTGCAGTTCTTCAAAACAAACTACCTCAAAAGATGATTGATCCAGGAAGTTTCACCATACCTTGCCTAATAGGAAATCTTTCTGTCAGTAATGCGTTAGATGATTTAGGTGCTAGCATTAACCTTATTCCTTATGTGGTTTTTGAAAAGTTAAACTTAGGTGAGCCTAGACCTACCCATATGAGCATCTAGTTAGCTGACCGTTCTGTCAAATATCCGAGGGGCATCTTTGAAAACCTCTTAGTTAAAATTGACACTAGTTGATTTTGTGATCCTAGACATGGATGAGGACAAAAACGTTCCTCTTATCCTAGGTCGACCTTTCTTAGCGACTGCTCGAGCCCTCATTGATGTTTGTACAGGCAAACTCACGCTTAGAGTAGAAGAGGAGGAAGTTACTTTTGATATAGGCCAATCCATGAAACACCCTCAACATCATGATGACTCACTTTATTACGTTGATGCTTGCGATTCAATCATAAGTTCTCATTTGAAGGAAGCCCTTCAAAATGAAGCTTGTAATACTCAATTAATAGAAGTCACAATCACCGAACCCATCTGTGAAAACCAACTCACTCCAGAACTTGAAGTTGACAAAACATCATTTCATCAAGAAGCATTTGAGATCATTGAGCAAGACTTAGAACCAAAAGCCAAACCTTCTATCGAAGACCCTCCAGTCTTAGAGCTCAAAGAGCTTCCATCTCATCTCGAATACACTTTTCTTGAAAACACATCTCAACTTCCTGTCATAATCTCAGCCACCTTGTCAATTGATGAGAAGAACAAGTTGCTCAATGTGCTTAAGGCATACAAACGAGCAATTGCATGGAAAATCATGGACATCAAGAGAATCAATCCATCCTTTTGCACTTATAAAATATTGATGGAGGAGAACTTCAAATCCGTCATTCAACCTCAAAGACGTTTAAACCCGAGCATGCAAGAGGTGGTGAAGAAAGAAGTAATCAAACTGCTAGATGCCAGTTTGATTTACCCTATTTCTGGGTCAGTCCCGTCCAAGTTGTTCCAAAGAAAGAGGAATGACTGTTGTAACTAACGAGAAGAATGAGCTTATTCCCACTCGTACGGTTACAGGATGGAGAGTTTGCATAGACTATTGCAAACTCAATGACGCCACAAGGAAAGATCACTTCCCTCTTCCTTTCATCGACCAAATGCTTGAGAGATTGTCTGGAAATATGTTCTATTGTTTTCTGGATGGTTTCTCGGTTATTTTCAAATTCCTATTGCCCCCGAAGATCAAGAAAAGACAACATTCACCTGTCCATATGGCACATTTGCTTATCGGCGAATGCCCTTTGGCTGTGTAATGCTCCGGCTACATTTCAAAGATGCATGGTAGCAATTTTTCATGATATGATTGAACACTCAATGGAAGTTTTCATGGATGATTTCTCCATCTTTGGAAACTCATTTGAGCAATGTCTTGAAAACCCGGAAAAGATGCTGGTTAGATGTGAAGACTCCAACCTTGTTTTAAATTGGGAAAAGTGCCACTTCATGGTTACGGAAGGAATAGTGTTAGGACACAAAATCTCTCGAGCAGGGCTTGAAGTCGATCAAGCCAAAGTTGACACTATTTCTAAACTTCCGCATCCCACAATCGTGAAAGACATCAGAAGTTTCTTGGGACATGCAGGATTCTACCGTCGTTTCATTAAAGATTTCTCAAAAATCGCTCGACCAATGACTCAACTCCTGGAGAAAGATGTGAAATTCGTATTTTCTGATGAATGCATTAGTGCATTCAAATTTCTTAAGGAGAGATTGGTAACTGCTCCAATCATGGTTTCCCCAGATTGGACACTACCATTTGAACTCATGTGCGATGCAAGCGATTTCGCGGTGGGAGCTGTATTAGGACAGAGGAAAGACAAGCAATTTCACCTAATTCATTATGCGAGCAAAACCCTAAACAATGCACAAGAAAACTACACTACCACCCAAAAAAGAACTTCTTGCGGTAGTTTTCGCGTTAGATAAATTCCGCTCGTATCTCATCCTTTCAAAAACAATTGTTTACACCGATCATGCAGCCCTTCGTTATTTGTTCAACAAACAAGATGCAAAGCCGAGATTGATCCGTTGGATTCTTCTGCTTCAAGAATTTGATATCGAAATTCGTGATAAGAAAGGAGCGGAAAATCTAGCGGCTGATCATCTCTCGCGTCTTGAGGATTCAAGTCCTTCACGAACTGAGGAAGCCAAAATAAACGACAATTTTCCTCATGAGTTTCTTATGCACATTCAATCCTCAATCGATGAACACCCTTGGTTCGCCGATTTTGCAAATTACTTAGCAAGCGGAATCCTTCTTAAAGGAATGACTTATCAGCAAAAGAAAAAGTTCTTTACTGATATCAAACATTACTATTGGGAGGATCTGTATCCATTCAGAATAGGTGCAAACCAACTCATTCGAAGATGCATATACGGAAGTGAAGCAAAACAAATTCTAAGGCACTGTCATGAAGGACCCATAGGAGGACACCATGGAGCAACCTTAACAGCTAAGAAAGTATTCAACTCTAGATTCTACTGGCCCACAATCTTCAAAGATGCTCATAACATGGTACGCACCTGTGATGCATGTCAAGAGCAACCAATATCTCGACACAGGATGAGATGCCTCAGAAACCAGTTCAAGTATGCGAGATATTTGCTATATGGGGTATTGATTTCATGGGGCCATTCCCGGTGTCATTTGGCAATCGTTACATCTTGGTAGCAGTTGATTACATCTTAAAATGGGCTGAAGCTCAAGCCCTGCCTACTAATGATGCCAGGAACATTGTCAAATTCCATAAGAAACTATTTTCTCGTTTTGGTACCCCTAAAGCTCTGATTAGTGACCGAGGAACTCATTTCTCTAACAATCAGCTTGAAAGAGCAATGGCACGTTATGGAGTTCACCATCGCTTTACACTGCTTACCATCCCCAAGCGAATGGGCAAGCCGAAGTCACTAACCGAGGTATCAAACGAATCCTTGAGAGAACTATAGGTCAAAATCATAAGGAATGGTCTATCAAGTTAGATGATGCATTATGGGCTTTTCGAATAGCCTATAAGACTCCCATCGGCACAACACCGTTTAAACTAGTTTATGGGAAGTCGTGTCATCTACCTGTAGAACTAGAGCATAAGGCCTTTTGGGCACTTAAAGCAGCAAACCTGGACCAACACCTTGCAGGAAAGAATCGATTCCTACAAATTCACGAATTGGAGGAATTGAGGGAACAAGCGTACGAAAAAACTAGGGTTTACAAAGAAAAGACAAGGAAATTCCACGACTCTCGATTAAAGAGCACAAAACAATTTCAGGTGGGAGAACGTGTCTTACTGTATAACTCTCTTTTACATTTATTTCCTGGAAAACTGAAATCACGTTGGTCTGGACCTTATACGATCAAAAACGTGTTTCTGAATGGTGCCATTGAAATTTACAACCACGCAGGTTTAAGTTTCAAAGTAAATGGTCATCTTTTGAAACCGTATAATAATGGACCAACCAAGATCTCTTCGGAGGAATTAAACCTCCACCCCAACGAAAACTAAGTGTAGGGAAGGGTCATGCCGAAGACCCGAAACTTAAACGCGGCACCTATACATACATTTTTCTTTTCATTTTTTAGAAAATTTTTAGGACTTCACAAGCATAAGAACGGGGTCGTGCCCCATTAAGAACGCCCCCGTGTCTCTAACAAGTTCTTTCCACGATCTCCGCTGACGACTCTGGAATGTTGCAGGTCGAATTTAAGATGAATTCTGACAAGCACGGGGCCGCACCTAGCCAAGCACGCCCCCGTGTTCATGTCAGGATCAGTGATCACAAGTTTGATGTAATAGATTGTAACACAGTGGAATAAGAACAAGAATTAGACAAATTATAGCAAGAATTTGATACTCATATGCATTAAGAACAAATACGGTTATAACGAGAGAATATATTTCTGTAACAAGGAATGTTTCTATAATATCGAATATTTCTGATCAAATCATTCTACCTATTACAATAGGTTGACACTCCTTATATAAAGTGCAATCGCTGTTGTTATCACGGGAAAGTGACAACTGGTAGATCTATTACAAAAATAACTAACTCTTAACAAACTACTGAAATGTTCACAACTACTGAGAACATATCAGAGTGTTAAGTACAAAATATGAAACTACTGATAAGAAACTACTAAAACTACAACGACTGAAGAACAAGCTCTTCAGTCGTTTTACAAAACTACTGAAAAACATAAAACTACTGATGAGCACAACAACTGAAGAAGTATTCTTCATATGTTGTGTCAAACTATTGAACAGATATAACATAAAACTACTGAAAGGTAAACCGTCACAACTACTGAAGAAGACCTCTTCACCTGTTGTGACAACGTCTGATACTTTGGTCTTCAGCACTTGTGTCTTGAGACTTTGTCTTCAGCACTTGTGTCTTCAGACTTTGTCTTCAGCACTTGTCTTCAGACTTTGTCTTCAGCACTTGTTTTCAGTCTTTGTCTTCAGCACTTGTCTTCAGACTTTGTCTTCAGCACTTGTCTTCAGACTTTGTCTTCAGCACCTCTCTTCAGACTTTGTCTTCAGCACTGTCTTCAGACTTTGTCTTCAGCACTTGTGTTCAGACTTTGTAATCAGCTGTTGTCTTCAGCTGTTGTGGTCTTCAGTAGTTGTTGTGACGTTTGTGGGACTTAAAGGTTTTTCTGATCCGGCTCATTGGTTCTTTTGGTCCAACAAACTCCCCGTGAACCAATGCAGCCAAAACCTTTAACTTTATTGAGGTCCCACTTATTGTTGGCAGAATGGTTGGTCTTTTTCCTTCTTGATCAGTTGAGAGATGACCCATATAAGCACTGGCCTGGGAATGAGTCTCTGATGATTTGGTTGGCAATGTATGGATGGGAGCTATGTATTGGGGAATTGGACACTGAGCTGTTCCCCCATCCATGAGACTCACTTCCCATGTATAAGCCTGTAGGATTCTCTGGTGTATGCTCTGAGAAACATAATTTGTTCTTCCATGGTCAGGTTCTCAGCTTCACCATCAAACAATCCTTCACGCCCATACAGCTCTGAGATGTACTTGGCCTATTTGCCATTTTTGAGCTCAACTGTTGTAATCTGTCTGTATGCAAACTCATCAGGATGAGTCCCTTCAAGTAACAAACTAAGCTCATTTTGTTTGAAGTTCTCAAGCCTCTTGTAGACTAACCCCTTTTTAATAACTCTGTTCTCTAACATCTTTTGGGGTGGCTGTTTAGTCTCATAGGCCTTCTTGAAATCTTCTACAATCTCCCAGGGTGATACTACAAGGACCACTGTGATCTCTTCATCTACGATCGTTTTTACTTGGCCCTTGTATCTCGAAGGAATGTCTTTCTTTACAATCCTGTGAGCCACCCTAGGATCAGGCCATACTCTCACCTTTTCCTTCTAATATTGAAATGTGTTGGCAAGGGTGTAAAACCTCAGAGCTTCTTTCTTCATACTAATTATTGATGAATAAGCAGCATAAGTTTTGTCGATGCTTTTCAACATCTCATCGTCATGAAGCCTTTGCTGCTGCTCTTCTTCAATCTTTACTCTCACAGTTTCCATCTGTGAGGTGGGAGTGATGGGCATGGGTTTGGCTTTAGGCAATGTTAGGACTGCAGACAGAGGCAGCCTATCTCTTCCACATCATCCTCTTCTTCTTCTTCTTCTAGCCTCAACACCCTTCTCTTCTTCTTCTTGGGTGCATCATCGGCTGTTGGTTTAGAGGGTAAGGGAGTTGGTTTTGTGGTTGTGGTTGTGGTTGTTTTGGAGAGGGATTGTTGACAGCTGAGTTAGCATTTTAGAGGTGAGTGTGCTTTTGAGTGTTTGGCTAGCTCAGTCCTGCTCCCTGCTCCTGCTTCATCAAAGCTTCGACTACTAAACCCTTAGTGTATGCTTCAGACGAACAGATCTTGGAGGTTATGGCCAAGATACTGTCCCTGGTCCATGATTTTATTTGATCAATGATCTCCCAAGATATTTGCAATGAATCTGATCATGATCTCTAGTCTCTCTCTTTCTAATGCATCATAACTTGCCCATCTTGAGTTAATTTCTTCAACTTCATCTCCTGATCTCCGAGTCAAGCTGTGCAGTATCGAACCCTGTCTATACAGTTGATCAATAATGGCATCCATTGATTTACTATGTGTAGCATCTGCCATTTTGATCATCTCATCGAGTTGGAGTTCTTTCTCTTTTCCTTCACCCTTCCTCATCTTATATGTGACATGAAAGTCTTTGTGACTTTCACCCACTTGATCATTTTCAGTTCCCTTCACAGACTCCTCTTCCTTCTCAGTTTCCTTTTCTTTCAGTTTGCTCTTCCTCTTTGCTTTCACTGACTGACTCTCCCCCTTTTTGGTTGCATTGGTTGCAAGGGTTTGAGTAGCAGAAAGCCTGGTGCTCACAATCTCCTCCACCAGGGGTTGTATGATTGAGGGAAGCCTCTCATCCATGGTTTTGATCACAATGTCTGTGATCATTGGGGTGATGAGAGGTAGGGATTGCTGAAAGATAGCAGCTTTTTGCTCAGAGGGTTTTCTGTCCCTGAGAAGCAGTGCCAGAAATAGAGGCTGGTGGCTCGGAAGTTTTGAGTGGCTGAGTGTGTGGAGACCTTCAGTTGAAGTGCCATCTGTGGGTTATTTGTGGTGGCAGATGGACTTGCTTTTTGAGAGAATTGGTCAATAGTCTTTGTAGTCTACTGACTTCTTCCTCAAGAATGTTTCTGGGCTAGAACATCATAAAAAGCCCAGGTCATCATCAGTAGATGCTGAATCACCTGACTCCTGCTTGTAGCAGGATGTACATGCACTGGTGTAACAGTTTTAGCATGTGCCCCTTTTTCTTGGAACTGGGGACTTCCAGCCTCATGACTATGTCCTTCTCACTATGGCCATCTAGTGAGGTCTTAGCTATGTTACCAGCCTTCATTCTGATCTGTTCTGATTCACAAAGTGTGTTGGACCAAAAGAACAATGAGCCAAGATCAGAAAACCTCTAAGTCCCACATGGTATCACAACAACTGCTGAAAGCCTCATCAGTAGTTTGACAAGTGCTGAAGACTTCAACAGCTGAAGATCAAGTGCTGAAGACCTCAACAGCTGAAGACCACAAGTGCTGAAGCTGAAAGACCAAAGTACTGAAGTACAAAAAAAAACAGCTGAAGAGTTTACAAGTGCTGAAGATCAACAACTGATGTACAAGTCTGAAGACAAAGACTGAAGACATCAGCTGATGTATCTACTGAAGTCATCAGCTGATGAAACACCTGAAGGTCAAAGTCTGAAGATCAAGTACTGAAGCCTCAGTAGTTTGTCACAACTGCTGAAGAGTACTTCTTCAGTAGTTGTGATATCAGTAGTTTTATTTTTTATGTTTCAGTAGTTTTGTAAAACGACTGAAGAGCTTGTTCTTCAGTCGTTGTAGTTTCAGTAGTTTTGTATTTTGTACTTAACATGCTGATATGTTCTCAGTAGTTGTGAACATTTCAGTAGTTTGTTAAGAATTAGTTATTTTTGTATTAGATCTGCCAGTTGTCACTTTCCGTGATAACAACAGTGATTGTTGCACTCTATATAAGGAGTGACAACCTATTGTAATCTAAGATGATGAGTGAATGAATGGAATGAATGATTGATTTGATTAGAAATATTCTACATCTATAACCATTCCTTGAAATCAGAAATATATATTCTCTCCCTATAACCGTATGCGATCTTAATGCTTACAAGTATCGATTGCTTGCTACAATTTGTCTAATTCTAGTTTGTATTCCGCTGCTTTGTATTCTGATACATCAAACTTGTGATCACTGATCCTGTCAAATGGTATCAGAGCGGGTTAATCATTGATCGATCTAATAATTGATCATTGAAACTGCTATTCAAGATCTAAGTTTGATTGAATTAGCTTTTGTTTTTGCAAGAAACGGTTATAGAGATTGAATTTTCTGTATTTCTGCTCATTCATCCTGAGATCTTTTCTTGGTTCTCATTGAGTTTGTTGTGGTCTGTCTAAAACTTTTTAAAACTTGAACTAAATTGTTTTTGAACTGAAATGACCACTCCTCCAATGATCCTCACAATACTGGTTCCTCAACAAGCCACCTATGCTGGTTAGGATGAGTATAACATATGGCAAAGACGTATGCTCCATCACCTGTCTGTTAACAGCGCAGGGTGTTGGACATCAGTGGTACATGGTCCACACAAGCCTATGGTGAATAACCCGGAAACCAATCAAATGGTTCCGAAGAGGAGGGAGCAATACTCAGATGAGGATAAGAAGTTGCTTGAAATTGATGCAAAAGCCCATGGAATTCTGGCCATGGCATTGCCCAATGAAATCTATTCTGGCTAATGCATCATGAAACTGCCCATGACCTCTGGATTGCTTTGAAAGAACAATTTGGAGGAACAGATGAGGTCTTGGCAAATAATAGAGAAATTCTTGCCCAACATATGAGACATTCTCTCATAGAAAGGGTGAGACACTGACTCAACAATATGAGCGGTTCTCTTGTTTGATCTCTGAACTAAAAATGGTCAAACTTGAATACCCAATATTCAGATGAATAACAGATTTCTCAGATCACTGCCTGAGAGATGGACACATATACTATTGTCCTACGCTCCAGTGCAAGTTTGGACAAACTATCTCTCACCCAACTCCATGGGAAACTGCTCACTTTTGAGAGAGAGATAGAACAGAAGAGAAAGCTGTCTTCATCTGGAAAGCTCACTGAAGACTTTATACAAGGCAACACTGCCTTGGTGGGTCATGAGTCAGAATATGCTTCATCTGAATGCCAGTATGATGAGCATATTAATTTCTCTTCAAGCACTTCTGATTCTGCATTTGTGAGTGTTGATGGTCAGTTTACTGGGTGTAATAATGACAATCTATGCTTCATTATGGATGATCTCAAGGGGATTGCTGATGATGACTTAGAAGAGATGGATATTTTGAGCCAAATGGCCTTGATAAATATCAGATCTCAGAAGTTCTATAAAAGAACTGGAAGAAAATTCCCAGGACTCTCTGGCAAAACCAAAGTTGGTTTTGACAAGAGCAAGTTGAGGTGTCACAAATGCCAAAGGCTTGGACACTTTGCAAGAGAGTGTAGATCAACTGGATCTAACTCTACTGCACCCTTTGTGACTTTTCCTGGCAATAGTCAACAACACAGAGGGCAACATCCTGTCACCTCTAGTCATCATCCTCAACAACAATCTCCGGCATATTTTGTTCCTCAGGGTCAAATGCCATATCAGTACCCTTGTTATTACATGCCACAGTCAAATCAAGTTCAAGTTCCTATGCACCACAACCTCATGCACTACCAGAACCTCAGCCTTCCCATCTCATCAACAACCTCAATCTCAACAACACAGCTTCTTCACCCCAGGAGTTGTTGACTGGAGCAGTTTACCAGATGACTTGTCTGGTCATGATCAACTGTTCTCAGGTGCTGGTCAACATGGTGGTGACAGTCCCTTTGGGAATCTAGCTCTTATGGCTTTGGAGTCTGCTGATACTTCTTCTTCTTCCATGCCTCTACACCTCAGGTATCACAGGTATCCTCTGAGGCAAAAGCCAAATTATGTTCTGAACCATGCATAGCAGCATTTGCTTCCATTAGAGAAGCAAATGTAGCTCTAATTAATAAGAACATTGAGCTAGAACAAATAATTTCCAAAAACAAAGCTGAGTTTGAGTTTGTGCTCAAAGATAAAAATGATGAGATTTATAAACTGAATGCCAAATAATTGATGATAAGGCTAGAGAAGATGTACTTCTAGAGAAGTACAAAGATCTCAAAGAAACCCTTGCAGTTACCCAGGTCGAGTGTGATAGATGGGTACAATCATGCAAAGGTTTTGAAATGCTTCTTAGTAAGCAATCTGCTTCAAATGTGAAGTTTGGAATTGGTTACAATCACACTGCTCCACCTACAGATTTTACCCCAAGCAGAGGTAGAATCTGATGGTGAGAGTGATAACCAATCCATCACATCATGTGATCTACCTTCTGATACAGCACAATCAGAAGTAGCAGTCAGCATCAAGCCCTCTTTGAACCTATCAGCTGATGTTGATGGTTCCAATGCTGACATTCACATGATCAATGAGTTGATCAACTCAGGAGTTAATCCTGAAGGTCCTGAAAGGACTAGAGAGCAGGATTTAACACCTGAAGTTCAAACTTCAACTGCTGTCAGTACTGAAGAGAAGAAAACTGGCAGTAGAAAGAGTTTGAAGACTACTAAAGAGGTAGTCAAGAAAGCAACCAATGCTTCCAAAGCATTGAAGAACAAGTCTTCTGTTGCTTCACCATCTTTAGTTGATGATCAACCTAAGATGAAGAAGAAACCATGTGAAGTATGTGGTTTGTTCAATCATCTTACAGATGATTGTTGGTACAAAAGAGGTTCCAAACTCAAACAAAAAGAAGAAATTAATGAGAAAATGGTAAAAATGAAAACTGAGTTTGAGACCACATTTGTATCAGCAACATCAAATCCTGTAACCCTTAAGTCCTTAAAGAAATCCAAAAAGGAAGGGGTTAAACAGGTGACAGCTGAGGGTGCTCAAAAGAAGAAGGTGCAACATAGGACCTTATCTAACTCCACTAGCAATGTGTCTGATGAGCTGAAAGCTTTATCACAAAATCAGACACAGCTGGTGATGATGGTACAACATCTGTTGGGTAGAGTTAACCAACTAGATTCTCCTATGTTGAAACCACAGAAAAGGAGGTCCAAGCCAAAGGACTCCTCTTCTACACCATCTTCTTCTTCTCAGGCTGTTGTTTCAAATAAACATGTTAGTTTACCATCTATTGATGAGACCAGGCCCAAAACCAAAAAGGTTGGGTCTCTAAAACTAACTGATTGTTTATTATTGCAGGGTTCTTCAACATGCCAAAGTAGCATCTGGTATGTAGACAGTGGGGGATCTATGCACATGACTGGGAACATCTCTCTTCTTCATGACTACTCTCAAGGAAAGAAGGGATTTGTCTCTTTTGGCAATGATGCTAGGGGTTACATCATCGGTAAGGGCTTTGTCTCCAATGGAGAAATCAAATTTGATGATGTTAATCATGTGGAAAATCTCAAGTACAACCTCTTGAGTGTCAGTCAAATGTGTGATAAAGGCCATGTTGCCCTTTTCACCAGTCAAAACTGTAGGATTCTGTCATCCAAAGTTTTGCACTTGATTGACAAGGTGTTGGATGATCACACTCTCCTGAAAGCCAACAGGACAGGAAGAGTGTATGCCTTAGATCTCTCTAAGAAGATAGATCTCAAAGGCAATCCTTGCCTATTTTCCAAAGCCTCTTCTCAAGAATCTAAACTGTGGCACAGGAGGCTTGGTCATGTTAATCTCAAAAACATGAATCAGCTTAGCCACAATAGTTTAGTCAGAGGCTTACCAATAAAGGAGTTCCACTGTGATGAAACCTGCACTGCTTGTTTAAAAGGAAAACACACAAAGTCTCATTCCCTCCTATTGAAGTGTCCAAGTCCACTGCCTGCTTGCAATTACTGCATATGGATCTATTTGGTCCTGTGAGAGTAATGAGCATGGCAAAGAAGAAATACTGTCTGGTAATTGTGGATGATTACTCCAGATTTGTATGGACTTTCTTTCTACATTCAAAGGATGAGGCTGCTCAGAAGATTATCCACTTTGTGCTGTACATTGAGAAGCAGTATTCCCTTCCAGTCAAGTGTATTAGGAGTGATAATGGAACTGAGTTCAGAAATCATACACTTGATGACTTCTATCTTTCAAAGGGAATCAAAAGGCAGTTCAGCATTCCAAGGACTCCAGAACAAAATGGAGTAGTGGAGAGAAAGAACAGGACCCTCATTGAAGCTGCAAGGTCCATGCTGGCTGACTCAGGTTTGCCATTGACCTTTTGGGCTGAAGCTGTCAACACAGCTTGTTATGTGCAAAATAGAGTTTTAGTAAATCAGAGGTTGATGAAGACTCCATATGAAGTTCTCCATCATTTGGCTCCTCTGATTTCATTTTTCAAAGCATTTGGGTGTCCCTGTTTTATTCTCAACACAAAGGATCAACTCCATAAATTTGATCCTAAGGTGGATGCAGGGTACTTTGTTGGTTATTCATCTACTTGCAAGGCATACAGAGTCTTCAACTGCAGAACAAAGATGGTTGAAGAAACTCTACATGTTAAGTTTAATGAATCTCCAAAGGACAAGATTCCACAAAGTCCTGTGGAGTTATTTGATTTGGACATACTGCAATATGTTCCTTATCAAACTCCTGCTGTTGCTCCTGTCAACAGTTCACCACCTGGTGGTACTGCTGATGATGATGATGATTGCAGTACTCACCTCTTCAGGTTTAGTGATCAGCTGCCTGACTCAGCTAGACCTGATGTTCCTGTAGCGCCAGTAGCACCATCCACAACAAATGCTGATGAGATTTCTTCGAATTCAACTTCCTTTGAATTACCATCCACTGATTGGTTTCAAGGAAATGATTCACCATCACCATCTGTTGCTGCTGAACCGGCTACAAACACTTGCACAGATCTCATTGTGTATCAAGATCTGAAGAATCACCCTATGTCTCAAATCATTGGTGATATCACTGCTGGAGTATCAACAAGAAGTCAATTGTCAAATTTCTGCTTCTATGCTCTCTTCATCAGTCAGCAAGAGCCAAAGAATTATCACATTGCTTTAAAGGACAATGGATGGGTTGATGCCATGCAGCTTGAGCTTCTTCAGTTCAAGAAACAGCAAGTGTGGGAACTGGTTCCTCTACCTCCAGGTAAGTGTGCAATAGGCACTAAATGGGTGTTTAGGAACAAAACTGATGAAAATGGGCTTATTGTTAAGAACAAGGCCAGACTGGTTGTTCAGGGGTTTGCACAAGAAGAAGGTATTGATTATGATGAAACCTTTGCCCCTGTAGCCAGACTGGAAGCAATTCGATTGTTTTTAGCTTATGCTGCTTATCAAAACCTTAAAGTTTTTCAAATGGATGTCAAAAGTGCATTTTTGTATGGAAAAGTTAAAGAAGAGGTTTATGTATGTCAACCTCCAGGCTTTGAGGACAATAAACATCCTAATTGGGTGTATAAGCTTGATAAAGCTCTTTATGGGTTAAAACAAGCTCCCAGAGCCTGGTATGAGACATTATCAAACTTTCTTCTGGAAAACAATTTCACTAGAGGCTCCATAGACAAGACTTTATTCATTAAGAAAGCTGGGCAGCATAATCTACTTGTTCAAATTTATGTAGATGATATCATTTTTGCATCCTCTGATCCAAAGTTGTGTGATGCCTTTACAAAGTTGATGCAACAGAAGTTTGAAATGAGTGCCATGGGAGAATTACAGTTCTTTCTGGGGTTGCAAATCAAACAAAAGGCTGATGGAATTTTTATTCATCAGTCCAAATATACAAAAGATCTTTTGCAAAAGTTTGATTTACAAAACTGTAAGCCTTGTTCTACTCCCATGAGCAGCACCACACAACTGGACTCAGATCAGAAAGGTAAAGTGGTTGATGAAACACTTTACAGATGTATGATTGGGTCCTTGATGTATTTAACAGCTTCTAGACCAGATATTATGTTTGCTACATGTGTTTGTGCTAGATTTCAGGCTGCACCTAAAGAGTCTCATCTGATTGCAGTCAAGAGGATCTTTAGATATCTGCAAGGCACTCCATCTCTAGGTTTATGGTATTCTACCGGACATTCTGGTAAATTAGTTGCTTTTTCTGACAGTGACTATGCAGGGTGTAAGTTGACCAGGAAATCAACTTCTGGTGGATGTCAATTCCTAGGCAACTGCTTGATTTCTTGGCAGAGCAAGAAACAGACCTCAGTTGCTACATCCACTGCTGAAGCAGAGTACATTGCTGCTGCAATTGTACATCTCAGGTACTCTGGCTTCAAAACCAACTTTTGGATTATGGCATTACAGAGACTAAGACTCCATTGTTAATGGATAGTGCTTCAGCTCTTTGCATTGTCAAAAATCCCCAGCACTCTAGGACCAAACATATAGAGATCAGACATCATTTTATAAGGGATTGTTTTGAAAAAGGTCTGATTGATCCTAAGTTTGTGCCTAGTGCTGATGAGCTTGCAGACATTTTTACTAAGCCTTTGGATAGTTCAACTTTCCAAAACCTGGTGTTAAGGCTTGGTATGCTGCAGCTAGAATAAGTGACAACTACTGATGATCTTAGTAATTCATACTGATGATCATGAGTACCTATGTCACATATAAGTACTGATGAGCTCTTTTAACCTCAGTAGTTTTTATAACTACTGAAGGCTAAATGTCTCACAAGTACTGAAGTACTTCATCTGTTCTAAACTACTGATGTAGTTACAACTACTGATGCAGTTACAACTACTGCAATCAGTAAAAACAGATAAGTACTGATGTCCTATGAAACAACTGAAATCAGCCAAAAAGACTGATGAATGTGTTGAGGACAGATTGAAACAGCTGAAAAGCTAAGAATTGACGAAAACAGCTGAAGAGAACTTTCTCTTCAGTCGTTGTACAACTGCTGTTTCATTTTAAACAACTGAAGCAAAACCACGTCTTCAGTAGTTTTTATAACTACTGATGACTAATACCAAGTCTTCAGTTGTTTACAACAGCTGATGACAAAACCACTGTCTTCAGTAGTTTCATAACTACTGATGACAACACACCAAGTCCTCAGTTGTTTCAATCATCTGAAGTCAAAACCACGGTCTTCAGTAGTTTTCTAAACTACTGATGCCTAACACCACGACTTCAGCTGTTTCAACGTCTGAAAGGATAATACCATGTCAACGGTCGTTTAAAACTACTGATGACTAACACCACATCCTTCAGTCGTTTCCTTACCCGTACCCTATAATACCCCTAACCTAGCTCTCCATGCTTCATCTTCTTCAAACCTAACGTTCCTCTCCAAAACTTCCTTCTTCTCCATGGCGTCTATGCAAATTAAACCGCGACACAACTGTGTTGCCTACCTCACTAAATCGCCGATCTGGACTAAGTTCGATACTGCTATCGATCTTATGGTTCAGTCCCAATACAACAAGGCATTTCTTCTGAACCCCGTCTTACATGCCGAATCCTTGAACCAATTTTGGATGAACGTTACTGTTACACTGAGGAGAGCAACACACCATCCCTCCTCCGTCAGTCGTCAACAACAAAGAAGTAGTCATTACTCCTGCAACAATCCGCAAAATTCTTCAACTGAATGATGCTACTTCTCCTGCTGGATCCGAAGGGCACCATAGATCTATCCTTTGCTCAACATGGATATCAAGGCGATCTCAGTGCCACCACCATCATGAAGAAACACTTTAATGACGCTGAGCGCCTGATTTTTCACATGGTAAATGTATGTTTGGCCCCTAAGACGTCGTCTTGGGATCAAATGTCCACCAAATGGCAGCAGGTAATGTATTCTATCCTTGAGCAACAACCACTAAACTTTTCAGAATTAATATTTTCAGAGCTCAAAGATATGGCTCAAAAACTAACTGCCAACCGTTGGATACTTTATCCACGGTTCATAATGGCCATTATTACAGACCAGCTTAATGCTGAGGGACTTGTTGGCTTGGGAGTCCCTGCTACGGCTGTTCTGCCGGAATATACTCCCGGCACAACTCTGACGGACACTAAAAATGGCTGCCAAGCTGCGAAAACCCACGCAGCTGGAACCCACAGCCACCACCTCCAAATCCAAAGTCCCCACCAAACCCACCAAAAAGAAACCCAAACGGCTACTCAGGGAATTGAGTCCCCTGAGGATGCCCCTGCAACACAAACGCAGGATATATCCACTAGTCCAACCCCCTAGTGGATACAATGACTCCTCCAGCCACAGCCGCTCAGGCTTCCTCTCACAGGAGCCTGCAGCAACCACCAAGGGGCACCTACTTATCTGGGATCTTCCTCACTTGAGGAGATTGCCATTGAAGAGCACCACCTCCCCAGGTGCACACTGCTTCTATCCCCTCACCCCAAACAACCGCCCCTCACAGCCCAACTTTAATAGTTGCACAAGTGCTGACTCAATTGCACTCCTCACCCCCTCCCCAGAAACCACTTACTACTGGAATACCTCTACAATTGAGGGGGAGGAACACAGTGCCCTTGAACCCACAGCACAGGGTTTCCCAATTCTATCTCCTGGTGTAGACAAGGAGCTTAGAATATCTAGTGAGGCTGCCACCTCCTCTGACTCAGCACATGACCAGAGTGAGGCTGGTAACATTGCTAAGACCTCACTAGAGGCAACAGCTGATGATGGACATTCCTGAGGCTGGAAGTCCCCAGTACCAAGCACAAGGGGCACATGCACCAACTGGTCTACACCCAGTGCATGTAATCCTGCTCTAAGCAGGAGGTCAGTGATTCAGCTTCGGCTGATGATGACCTGGGCTTCTTCTATGATGTTCTTGCCAGAACACCATCCTTGAAGAAAGTCAGCAGGCTGCAAAACACTTGACCAACTCTCACAGGATGCAGACCATCTGCCTCTATCCACCCACAGATGGCACCTTCCCTTGAAGGTTTCCCAAACACCGAGCCACTCCCAAATCAACCACCTGCCTCTGCTTCAGAGCCCTACTTCTCAGGAACAGAACCCTCCTGAGCAAATAGGTGCTGTACTCCCAAATTCCCTCCCTCTCATCACACCCATAATCACTGATATAGTGATCAAAGCCATTGATGAGAGGCTTTCCTCAACATTACAGCCCTTGGTTGATGCTGCTGTCCAAAAGACTCTTTCTGCGGTACAAACCCTTCCTCCAATGCAACCAAAAAGGGGGAGAGTACTGCAGTGAAAGAAAGAAGAGGAAAAGAACAAGGAGAAGAAGCAAGAGGAAGAAAAAGAAAAGCAACCTCTGCTCACTTACAAGCGAAAGAGAAGTGCTGATGATCACACTGCTGAAGACAAATCCTTGGAGGAGCTGGTCAAAGAAGCTGACACCACACACAGCCGATCCATGGAAAATAATTGAACAACTCTTCAGGCAGGGGTTTGACACAGCCACACTGGATAGTGAGATCAGAAGGTTAGAAGTACAAGAGATACAAAACCCTGGGCAGGGTATGATGCTCTTGAGAAAGAGAGATTGGAAATAATGATCCGCTTTATTGCAAAATACTTGGGAAGATCATTAATGGAGATCCGCGCATGGACCAGGGACAGCATTCTGGCTATAGCCACCAGAATCTTTGTCTGAGCAATTCAACAAAGGATTATTGTGGAAGCCCTTGATGAGGCTGGGGCTGGTAAAAGGTTAGAGATGGCTAAACTCACAAAGGCGAAACTAACTACAAGGATGCTAGATCAACCTTCCCTTCCACCACTCAAACAGATCTTATCCCTCAAATCTCCCAACCAACCTCTAAGCCAAAATCCAAACATCCTCATTCTTCAAAACCATTCCTTCACCAACCCAACCATCATCCAGTTGTACCCAGAAGGAGGAGAAGGGTGCTGAGGATGGAAGAAGAAGAAGAAGAAGAGGATGAAGATGATAGTCTGCCACTCTCTGCTGTTCTGAAGCTACCAAAACCCCCAAGTCACCCATGATCACACCTGACTCTCAAAGGGAAATGGTCAGAGTCAAGATAGAAGAAGAAGAACAGCAGAAACAGCACGATGAGCAACTGTTGAAGATGTTGACAAGGAATTTCCTCAGTCATCATCTATTCAAGCCATGAAAGGGCATGCTCAAAGGCTTACACTCTCAGGCACACCTTTCAGTATCAGAAGGAGAGAGTGAGAGTATGGCCAGACCCCAGGGTGAGTTCTAGAATCCATAAAAGAACTATCCCACACAGATACAACGGCCAGGTACGAAAAACAATAGATCTACCATCATGTTGGCCGTTGTAGTCTCACCTTGGAAATCATTGATGAATTCAAGAAAGCTCACCAAGCAAGAAGACCCCTCAAGCCTTACTAGAAAACAAGATGATTAAGAAGGGGTTTTATATAAAAAGCTTGAAGACATCCAGAAGAATGAGCTCCAGTTACTCCTTGAAGGCAACCATCCTGATGAATTTGTATATAGGGAGGTAACTACGGTGGAGCTGAAAAATGGCAGGACCATGAAGTACTTATCAGAGTACTATGGTCCAGAGTTCTTCTTCGAAGAGGAGCAGAAGAACTCTCTCAGGAGGAACAAGTTGTTCTCCTTGAGGCCTATGTTCGTGAGTCATACAGACTCATTATGGGGAAGTAAATCTCATGAATGGGATAACAACTCTGTGTCCAGTTCCCCAAAACAGAGTTCCCATTCATACTCTGCCAAACAAATATTTGAGATTTCTTCCCAGGCCGGAGCTTACATGGGTCTCTCTACTGATCAAGAAGGAAAAAGACCAACATTTTGCCATCAATAAGTGGGAGAATAAATAAGTTAGAGGTTTTGGCTGCATTGGTTCAGGGGGAGTTTGTTGGACCAAAAGAACCAATGAGCCAAGATCAGAAAACCTCTAAGTCCCACATGGTATCACAACAACTGCTGAAAGCCTCATCAGTAGTTTGACAAGTGCTGAAGACTTCAACAGCTGAAGATCAAGTGCTGAAGACCTCAACAGCTGAAGACCAAAGTGCTGAAGCTGAAAGACCAAAGTGCTGAAGTGAAAACCTGAAAAAAAGAAAGTTTACAAGTGCTGAAGATCAACAACTGATGTACAAGGTCTGAAGACAAAGACTGAAGACATCAGCTGATGATATCTACTGAAGTCATCAGCTGATGAAACACCTGAAGGTCAAAGTCTGAAGATCAAGTACTGAAGCCTCAGTAGTTTGTCACAACTGCTGAAGAGTACTTCTTCAGTAGTTGTGATATCAGTAGTTTTATATTTTTATGTTTCAGTAGTTTTGTAAAACGACTGAAGAGCTTGTTCTTCAGTCGTTGTAGTTTCAGTAGTTTTATATTTTGTACTTAACATGCTGATATGTTCTCAGTAGTTGTGAACATTTCAGTAGTTTGTTAAGAATTAGTTATTTTTGTATTAGATCTGCCAGTTGTCACTTTCCGTGATAACAGCAGTGATTGTTGCACTCTATATAAGGAGTGACAACCTATTGTAATCTAAGATGAATGATGAATGAATGGAATGAATGATTGATTTGATTAGAAATATTCTACATCTATAAACATTCCTGAAATCAGAAATATATATTCTCTCCCTATAACCGTATGCGATCTTAATGCTTACAAGTATCGATGCTTGCTACAATTTGTCTAATTCTAGTTTGTATTCCTGCTTTGTATTCTGATACATCAAACTTGTGATCACTGATCCTGTCAAGGTGCAGCCTAACTCACTAGATGTTCTAATCTCCATATCCACACCAGGAGATAGAACGTGTAAACCCCGTGCTGTGGTTTGGCAGAAGCATGGTGATCCTCGTCCTCAATAGCTGTGGTTCTCCCCTTTGTTGGTGGTTGTTGGGGAGGAGGAGAGGCATGCAGCTGAGTCAGCACGTTTGCAATGATAATGGTTGGACTTTGGGGGGCGGTTGGATGGGGAGATGGGGTAAAAGCAGTGTGCACCTGGGGAGAATGGTGCTCTTCAATGGCAATCTCCTCAAATGAGGAAGATCCCAGATTTGTGGTACCCCTTCTGTGGTTGCTGCAGGCTCCTTTTGAGAGGAATCCTGAGCGGCTGTGGCTGGGAGAGTCCTGATACTGCTGGGGGGTTTAAGCAGCAAGTATATCCTGCCTTGGGTGGCAGGGAGCATCTCAGGGGACTCATCTCCCTGAATAGTAGCTTGTTTTCGGGCATTTTTGATTTTGTTTGGTGGGACTCTGGATTTTGAGGTGGTGGCTGTGGGTTCGAGCTGCGTGGGTTTTCGCAGCTTGGCAGCCATTTCAGTGATTGGTCAGAGTTGTGCCGGGAGTATACTTCCGGCAGTACAGCCATAGCAGGGACTCCCAGGCCAACAAGTCCTCAGCTTGAAGCTAGTTTTCAATTATGGCCATTATGAACCGAGGATATAATATCCAACGGTTAGCAGTTTGTTTTGGGTCATATCCTTGAGCTCTAAAAATAGTATTTCAGAAAAATTTAAAGGTTGTTGCTCAAGGATGGAGTACATTACCTGTTGCCACCTTGTGGACATTTGATCCCATGATGAAGTCTTGGAGGCAAGGCATACATTTACCATATGAAATATGAGACGTTCAGCATCCGGGAAATGTTTCTTCAGTATGGTAGATGCACTTAGGTTACCCTGGTATCCATGGTAGGCAAATGATTGATCTGTTGTGCCCTTTGGATAACCAGTTGGGAAGTGGCATCATCCAGATTAAGGGTTTGGTGAAGAGTGTCTGGAGTAATGACCACTTTTTGGCCATGGACAAACGATTGAAGAGACTCTGTGTCATTCTCCTCAGAGACCAGAGTGACGTTTGTCCAGAATTGGTTAAGGGATTCAGCATATATGGTGGGATTTACCAGAAAACCGTTTTGTAGGGTGACTAAACCATTAAATCAATGGCGTTGTGAAACTTGGTCCAGTATGGCGATTTGGTGAGATGTGCGACACAGTTGTGTCGTGTTTAGTGTTGCATGGTCGCCATTGATGAAGAGAGGGTAGAGAGTTTTTGAACGTTAGGTTTGAGAAGAGAAGAAAAAACTCTGAAGGTGGGATAAGGTATTTAAAGGGTCGGGTTAGAAAACGATTGAAGGTTTTGTGTGAGTCATCAGTTGTTGAAACTACTGATGACGTGGTATTAACTTTCAGACGTTGAAACAGCTGAAGTCTCTGATTTAGTCATCAGTAGTTATAAAACTACTGAAGACAGTTTTGACTTCAGGTGATGAAATAACTGAAGACTTGGTATTAGTCATCAGTAGTTGTGAAACTACTGAAGACAGTGGTTTTGTCAGCAGTTGTTGTAAACAGCTGAAGACTTGGTGTTAGTCTTCAGTAGTTGTAAACTACTGAAGACATAGTTTTGGCTTCAGTTGTTTTAATGAAACAGCAGTTGTAGAAACAACTGAAGAGTAATTACTCATCAGCTGTTTTCGTCAATTCATAGCTTTTCAGCTGTTTCACACTGTCCTCAACACTTACTCATCAGACTTTTCATCTGCTTTTCAGGTGTTTCATAGGACATCAGTAATCTGCATTTCTGATATCAGTAGTTGTAGCTGCATCAACTGTTGTGACTACATCAGCCGTTGTAGCTACATCAGCTGTTTTAACAGATAAAGTACTTCAGTACTGGTGAGGTATGTAGCCTTCAGTAGTTATAAAAACTACTGAGGGTAAAAAAAAACTCAGCAGTACTTATATGTGACAATAATAAAATAATGATCATCGGTACTTGTGAGCTGAGATCATCAGTAGTTGTCACTTATTCTAGCTGCAGCATACCAAGCCTTAACACCAGGTTGTGGAAAGTTGAACTATCCAAAGCTTAGTAAAAATGTCTGCAAGCTCATCAGCACTAGGAACAATTTTGGATCAATGAGACCTTTTTCAAAACAATCTCTAATAAAATGGTGTCTGATTTCAATATGTTTAGTCCTAGAGTGCTGGACAGGATTATTGACAATACAAAGAGCTGAAGAGCTGTCCATTAACAATGGGGTCTTAGTCTCTGTTATGCCATAATCCAATAATTGGTTTTGAAGCCAGAGTACCTGAGATGTACAGCTTGCAGTGGCAATGTACCCTGCTTCAGCAGTTGATGTAGCAACTGAGGTCTATTTCTTGCTCTGCCAAGAAATCAAGCAGTTGCCTAGGAATTGACATCCACCAGAAGTTGATTTCCTGGTCAACTTACACCGTGCATAGTCACTGTCTGAAAAAGCAACTAATTTACCTGAATGTCTAGTAGAATACCATAAACCTAGAAATGGAGTGCCTTGCAGATATCTAAAGATCCTCTTGACTGCAATCAAATGAGACTCCTTAGGTGCAGCCTGAAATCTAGCACAAACACATGTAGCAAACATAATATCTGGTCTAGAAGCTGTTAAATACATCAAGGACCCAATCATACATCTGTAAAGTGTTTCATCAACCACTTTACCTTTCTGATCTGTATCCAGTTGTGTGGTGCTGCACATGGGGGTAGAACAGGGCTTACAGTTTTGTAAATCAAACTTTTCCAAAAAATCTTTTCTGTATTTGGACTGATGAATGAAAATTCCATCAGCCTTTTGTTTGATTTGCAAACCCAGAAAGAACTGTAATTCTCCCATGGCACTCATTTCAAACTTCTGTTGCATCAACTTTGTAAAGGCATCACACAACTGTGGATCAGAGGATGCAAAAATAATATCATCTACATAAATTTGAACAAGTAGATTATGCTGCCTAGCTTTCTTAATGAATAAAGTCTTATCTATGGAGCCTCTAGTGAAATTATTTTCCCGAAGAAAGTTTGATAATGTCTCATACCAGGCTCTAGGAGCTTGTTTCAACCTATAAAGAGCCTTATCAAGCTTATACACCCAATTAGGGTGTTTATTGTCCTCAAAGCCTGGTGGTTGACATACATAAACCTCTTCTTAATTTTCCCATACAAAAATGCACTTTTGACATCCATTTGAAAAACTTTAAGGTTTTGATAAGCAGCATAAGCTAAAAATAATCAAATTGCTTCCAGTCTGGCTACAGGGGCAAAGGTTTCATCATAATCAATACCTTCTTCTTGTGCAAACCCCTGAACAACCAGTCTGGCCTTGTTCTTAACAATAAGCCCATTTTCATCGGTTTTGTTCCTAAACACCCATTTAGTGCCTATTGCACACTTACCTGGAGGTAGAGGAACTAGTTCCCACACTTGCTGTTTCTTGAACTGAAGAAGCTCAAGCTGCATGGCATCAACCCATCCATTGTCCTTTAAAGCAATGTGATAATTCTTTGGCTCTTGCTGACTGATGAAGAGAGCATAGAAGCAGAAATTTGACAATTGACTTCTTGTTGATACGCCAGCAGTGATATCACCAATGATTTGAGACATAGGGTGATTCTTCAGATCTTGATACATAATGAGATCTGTGCAAGTATTTGTAGCAGGCTCAGCAGCAACAGATGGTGATGGTGAATCATTTCCTTGAAACCAATCAGTGGATGGTAATTCAAAGGAAATTGAATTTGAAGAAATCTCATCAGCATTTGTTGTGGATGGTGCTACTGGAGCTATAGGACCATCAGGTCTAGCTGAATCAGGCAGTTGATCACTAAACCTGAAGAGGTGAGTACTGCTATCATCATCATCATTAGCACCAGCAGAACCACCAGGTGGTGAACTGTTGACAGGAGCAACAACAGGAGTTTGATAAGGAACATATTGTAGTATGTCCAAATCAAATATCTCCACAGGGCTTTGTGGAATCTTGTCCTTTGGAGATTCATTAAACTTAACATGTAGAGTCTCTTCAACCATCTTTTTTCTACAGTTGAAGACTCTGTATGCTTTGCAAGTTGATGAATAACCAACAAAGTACCCTGCATCCACCTTAGGATCAAATTTTTGGAGTTGATCCCGTGTGTTGAGAATGAAACAAGGACACCCAAATGCTCTGAAGAATGAAATTAGAGGGGCCAAATGATGAAGAACTTCATATGGAGTCTTCATCAACCTCTGATTTACTAGAACTCTATTCTGTACATAGCAAGCTGTATTGACAGCTACAGCCCAAAAAGTCATTGACAGTCCAGAATCAGCCAACATGGACCTTGCAGCTTCAATAAGGGTCCTGTTCTTTCTCTCGACTACTCCATTTTGCTCAGGAGTTCTTGGGATGCTATACTGCCTCTTGATTCCCTTTGATAAGTAAAACTCATCAAGTGTGTGGTTTCTGAATTCAGTACCATTGTCATTCCTCACACACTTAACTGGTAGGGAATACTGCTTCTCAACGTGTAACACAAAGTTCATAATGGATTGTGCAGCCTCATCCTTTGAATGCAAGAAGAAAGTCCATACAAATCTGGAGTAATCATCCACAATTACCAGACAGTATTTCTTCTTAGCCATACTCATCACTCTCACAGGACCAAAGAGATCCATGTGAAGAAGCTGTAAGCAGGCAGTGGACTTAGGTTCTTCTATGGAGGGAAATGAAGCTTTGTGCTGTTTTCCTTTTAAACAAGCAGTGCAATTATCTTCACACTTGAACTCCTTCATAGGCAGTCCCCTTACTAAACCATGGTTATCAGCTGATTTATGTTTTTGAGATTAACATGACCCAGCCTTCTATGCCATAGAATAGATTCTTGAGGGGAAGCCTTGGAAAATAGGCAAGGATGGCCTTTGAGATCTATTTTCTTGGAAAGATCTAAGGCATACACTCTTCCTATCCTGTTGGCCTTTAGGAGAGTGTGTTCATCCAACACCTTATCAATCAAACTTAGAACTTTGGATGACAGAATCCGACAGTTCTGACTGGTGAAAAAAGCAACATGGCCTTTGTCACACATTTGACTGACACTCAAGAGGTTGTACTTGAGATTTTCCACATGGTTAACATCATCAAACTTTATTTCCCCATTGGAAACAAAGCCTTTGCCGATGATGTAACCCTTTGCATCATTGCCAAATGACACAAACCCCTTCCTTCCTTGAGAGTAGTCATTAAGAAGTGATCTGTTTCCTGTCATATGCATGGATGCTCCACTGTCTACATACCAGATACCTCTGAGGTATGTTGAAGAACCCTACAAAATACAACAAATTAGTTAGTTTTGAGACCCAAACCTTTTTGGTCTTAGGCCTGTTCTCATCAACAGATGGTAAACTAACATGTTTGTTGGAAACAACAGCCTGAGAGGAAGAAACTGGTGAAGAAAAGGAATCCTTTGGCTTGGACCTCCTTTTTCTGTGGTTTCAACATAGGAACATCTAATTGGTTAACTCTTCCCAATAGATGTTGAACTATCATAACCAGCTGTGTCTGATTTTGTGATAAGGCTTTCAGCTCTTCAGACACATTGGCATTGGAGTTTGATAAGTTCCTATGTTGCACCTTCTTCTTTTGAGCAATCTCAGCTGTTACCTGCTTAACCCCTTCCTTTTTGGATTTCTTTTTGGACTTAAGGGTTACAGGATTTGATGTTGCTGGTACAAATGTGGCTTCAAACTCAGTTTTCATTTTAACCATTTTCTCTTTACTTTCCTCTTTATGTTTGAGTTTGGATCCCTTTTTGTACCAACAATCATCTGTAAGATGATTAAACAAACCACATACTTCACATGGTTTCTTCTTCATCTTATGTTGATCATCAACTAAAGAGAATGAAACTACTGAAGACTTGGTCTTCAGTACTTGGAAGCATTATTTGCTTTCTTGACTTCCTCTTTAGTAGTCTTCAAACTCTTTCTACTGACAGTTTTCTTCTCTTCAGTGCTGACAGTAGTTGGAGTTTGAACTTCAGGTGTTAAATCTTGCTCTCCAGTCCTTTCAGGACTTCCAGAAATAGCTCCTGAGTTGATCATCTCTTTGATCTGTGAGTGTCAGCAGTGGAACCATCAACATCAGCTGATGGGTTATGAGAGGGCTTAGTGCTGACTTCAACTTTTGATGATGCTCTATCAAAAAGTGAATCACATGATGAGGTGGATTGGTTATTGCTTTCTCCATCAGATTTCACTTCTGCTCTTGAAGCAAAATCTGTAGGAGGAGCAGTGTGATTATAACCAATACCAAACTTCACATTGGAAGCAGATTGCTTACTAAGAAGCATTTCAAAACCTTTGCATGATTGTACCCATCGATCACACTCTACCTGGGTGACTACAAGGGTTTCTTTGAGACTTCTCTGGTCTTTCAGAATAACCTCTAGCTTGGCTTTTTCATCATTTAATTGGCATTTAAGCTTATAAATCTCATCATTTTTACTATTAAGAGCAGACTCAAACTCAGCTTTTCTTTCGGAAATGGTTTTCTCAAACTCAAGTTTTTGATTTATTAATGCTACATTTGCCTCTCTAATGGAGACAAAGGCAGCAATGCATGATTCAGAACATAACTTGGCTTTAGCCTCTGAAGATACCTGAGTTACCTATGAAGATGATGCATTTGAGCAGGAACCCTCAGTAGACTCCAGGGCCATGAGAGCCAGATTCCCAAAAGGACTGTCACCACTATGTTGACCAGCACCTGTGAACAGTTGTTCATGACCAGACATGTCATCCGATAAACTGCTCCAGTCAACAACTCCAGGGGTGAAGAAGCTGTGTTGTTGAGGTTGATGAGATTGAGATGGTTAAGGTTCTGGTAGTGCATGAGGTTGTGGTACTATAGGAACTTGAACTTGATTTGACTGTGGCATGTAATAACAAGGGTAAGGATATGGCATTTGACCCTGAGGAACAAATATGCAGGAGATTGTGGTTGAGAATGATGACTAGAATTGACAGGATGTTGCCCTCTGTGTTGTTGACTATTGCCAGGGAAAGTCACAAAAGGTGCAGAGGAATTAGATCCAGATGATCTGCATTCTCTAGCAAAGTACCCAAGCCTGTGGCATTTGTGACACTTCAACTTACTCTTGTCAAAACCAACTTTGGTTTTGCCAGAGAGTCCTGGGAACTTTCTTCCAGTTCTTTTGTAGAACTTCTGAGATCTGATATTTATCAGGCCATTTGGCTTAAAATATCCATCTCTTCTAAGTCATCATCAACAATCCCCTTGAGATCATCCATGATGAAGCATAGATTGTCATTATTACACCCAGTAAACTGACTATCAACACTCACAAACGCAGAATCAGAAGTGTTTGAGGAGAAATCAATATGCTCATCATACTGGCATTCAGATGAAGCATATTCTAACTCATGACCAACCAAGGCTGTGTTGCCTGGTACAAAGTCTTCAGTGAGCTTTCCAGATGAAGACAGTTTTCGTTTCTGTTCTATCTCTCTCTCAAATGTGAGCAATTTCCCATGGAGTTGGGTGAGAGATAGTTTGTCCAAATTTGCACTAGAGCGTAGGACAATAGTATATGTGTCCCATCTCACAGGCAGTGATCTGAGAAATCTGTTATTCATCTGGATATTGGTGTACTCAAGTTTGACCATTTTTAATTCAGAGATCAAACAAGAGAACCGCTCAAACTGTTGAGTCAGTGTCTCACCCTTTCTATGAGAGAATGTCTCGTATTGTTGGGCAATGATTTCTCTATTATTTGCCAATACCTCATCTGTTCCTCCAAATTGTTCTTTCAAGGCATTCCAGAGGTCATGGGCAGTTTCATGATGCATTAGCCTAGAATAGATTTCATTGGGTAGTGCCATGGCCAGAATTCCATGGGCTTTTGCATCAATCTCAAACAATTTCTTATCCTCATCTGAGTATTGCTCCTTTCTCTTCGGAACCATTTGATTGGTTTCCAAGTTATTCACCATAGGCTTGTGTGGACCATGTACCACTGATGTCCAACAACCTGCGCTGTTAACAGACAGGTGATGGAGCATTCGTCGTTGCCATATGTTATACTCATTCCTAACCAGCATTGGAGGCTTGGTTGAGGAACCAGTATTGTGAGGATCATTGGAAGGAGTAGTCATTTTCAGTCCAAATACAATTTAATTCAAGCTTTTAAATGTTTTTACATAGACCACAACAGACTCAATGAAAACCAAGAGAAAATCTCAGGATGAATGACCAGAAAGACAGAAAATTCAATCCCTATAACCGTTTCTTGCTAAAAAAAATGCTAATTCAATCAAACTTGGATCTTGAATAGCAGTTTCAATGATCAATTATTAGATCGATCAATGATTAACCTGCTCTGATACCATTTGTCAGGATCAGTGATCACAAGTTTGATGTAATAGAGCGTAACGCAGCGGAATAAGAACAAGAATTAGACAAATTGTAGCAAGAATTTGATACTCGTATGCATTAAGAACAAATACGGTTATAACGAGAGAATATATTTCTGTAACAAGGAATGTTTCTATAATATCGAATATTTCTGATCAAATCATTCTACCTATTACAATAGGTTGACACTCCTTATATAGAGTGCAATCGCTGCTGTTATCACGGGAAAGTGACAACTGGCAGATCTATTACAAAAATAACTAACTCTTAACAACCTACTGAAATGTTCACAACTACTGAGAACATATCAGAGTGTTAAGTACAAAATATGAAACTACTGATAAGAAACTACTGAAACTACAACGACTGAAGAACAAGCTCTTCAGTCGTTTTACAAAACTACTGAAAAACATAAAACTACTGATGAGCATAACAACTGAAGAAGTATTCTTCAGCTGTTGTGTCAAACTACAAACATAAAACTACTGAAAGGTAAACCGTCACAACTACTGAAGAAGACCTCTTTAGCTGTTGTGACAACGTCTGATACTTTGGTCTTCAGCACTTGTGTCTTGAGACTTTGTCTTCAGCACTTGTGTCTTCAGACTTTGTCTTCAGCACTTGTCTTCAGACTTTGTCTTCAGCACTTGTCTTCAGACTTTGTCTTCAGCACTTGTCTTCAGACTTTGTCTTTAGCACTTGTCTTCAGACTTTGTCTTCAGCACTTGTCTTCAGCACTTGTGTTCAGACTTTGTAATCAGCTGTTGTCTTCAGCTGTTGTGGTCTTCAGTAGTTGTTGTGACGTCTGTGGGACTTAAAGGTTTTTCTGATCCGGCTCATTGGTTCTTTTGGTCCAACAGTTCACTTTCCACGCCCTATGTATAAATACCACACTTGTTCCATTCTTTCATCAAACCCATTCCTGCTTAAAAACGTCTGAAAAAAATGAAAGAATCAAGTCACGAAAGCTCAAATTGGAATCCTGCGAAGAAACCGCGTTCCGAAACACGAGAACCTATGACTCAAGAATATTTCTTCAAGATGCATGAACTAATCAAGCAACTGACTGAAATGAACCTCGTTGCTTCCCAACGCTTAGCTGAACTAATCCAAAAAGTTCAGCAGATGAGCGAGGAACTCATTTCCATTAACCAGCAGCTCGCAGAATTGAGCAACCGCACTTCTCACTACCCCATGCCAAACCTCCCACATGAAATGTGTGGAGGTTTCTTTTAGAAACATTCCGTGATGTGTTAAGTGTGCTGTTGCGCGTTAAAGAGTCTGGTTTTGCTGTTTCAGATTCTCGGCTTTAAACGTATCGTATAATTGTAGGATTCTAGGGAATGTAATTTTCAATTTGGCTTGTGTTATTTAACTATAAGACTATTTTCGTATCTTTTCAGATGATTTGAAAGTGATAAAACTTAACGGGGAAAATTACACAACGCGCGAAACTGAAAAACGAAACAACAAAATACTAAAACCGAACGTTTTACATGAACACGCCCCAGTGTTCTAAGGGGCACGCCCCCGTGTTCGACAAGAATTGACACCACCTGCCAATTTTCAGCCTTTTGTCCTTTTCCATTCAATGTTGCATGATAAAAACCGAGCTAATGTGTCTGCAAAGTAGTATCCACTTTCAATTCTATCTTTTTTCCATTTTTCTTTCATTTGTTCAAGTGTTCTTGCAAGAGTATTTAGCCAAGAGGTTAGCATACTAATTCCTTTGATTATGAAAGTCATTTACATGTAGTTAGGTGATTAGGTCTCTAAACAACCGAAATCCTAGCAATTATGTGTAAACACTTGTTCTTAAACGCGTTATGGAATGTTGAATGCTTTTAACCTACTTGTTCATGTTTATTCTTGTAGTAGATTAGTGTTAATTAGTGTGTTTAGTTAGATATTAGTACGTTTAGTTCGTTAGTTAGTTGTTTTCTTTTATTATTAACATGACTATCTTCATAACTCGTGGTGAAACCTTTGTTAATCATGTTCAAGTTACAAGAATTCTCAAGTGATGTAAAACAATATATATTTTTAGTATCTTGAATTATTAGCAAATGATTAAAATGTTCAACATATGATCTTTGATTTTTGAAGCAAGAAAATGTTAAACCCATGTTTAATCAACGATTTACAAACAAAACCACGATTGCTCGAGTCAAGATTTCATGCCCAAACATGTCAACCGCACCTCCACGTTGTATAAAGCGCACCCCCATGTTCAAAAAAAAAGAATTTTTTTTTCTTGGATGATAAATTCTTAACTATTTTTGAACATGAATTGAATCATTATGGTGTTATGTCTTGAAAAACATATGATTTTCACTAACATCATGAGACTACTTAAGAAATTTGTTTTGTATAGATTAATTTATTTTTAAATTTCAGGATCATGGAGCATCCCTACTTACATTTTGGAGGGAGCCGCGAGAGCGGTGTCATGATAGACTTCAAAGATTGCTACAAAGGGTCGAAAGATCCCACTTACAAGAAGATGAAGAAACACTAGCGGCAGTCGGATAGCTAGAAAGATACAATAATTTATTAAGTTTCCAGTGGAAACGTCTATTTTCACAAAATATACCTTCCGTTTATGAACCGACTCTTGAATTTTTAGCATCTTTTAAATTTGACATGAAAGACTCTGATCCTTGGGATGAAAATGCACTTTCATTCAGACTAGCTGGGAATTGGCATAAGACATCCATTGCCTTGTTCGGTGTCTATCTTGGAATATACACGGAACAAGAAATGGAGGAGGAGGCTATATCTGGAATGCCGGCACATCATACCTTCCCGGACGAGGAAAGTAGAGATGCGGAAAGTGGTGCAATGAGGAAAGCATTTTGGGAGCGGATTGGAACCGGAGGGTTCAACTCGACCAAAACAAAAAGCAGTCAGATACGAGACCCGCTGCTGCGATACATTCATCGGTTACTCAGCCATTCCATAACAGCTCGTGGTCAAAGCGAGGGAGTTGTTAATTTGAGGGACTTGTTTATTTTATATTGTATGGTTAATCAGTTGCCATGTAATATTGGGTATTTGTTTTGTAACCTTTTTGCCAGGAATGCGATTGCAGGTGCTCCAACACCCATGTTTGGAGGAAGCTGGATTTTCAACCTATATGAAAGCTATGGTTATAACACTGAAGGAACCGAAGGAGTAATGCCAGGACTGTTGGACTTGAGCATCTGTACAACTATGTACATGGTGACAAGTTTACCAAATGGGCAGCCGAGATTCATGGATAAGAAGGGACAAATCTGGGATTCAGCGGATCCCGAAGAAATTATCATGGACCTCGACATGCCGATACAGCCGGAAGGAGCCAGAGCTGGATCTTCAAGTTCACGAACAAGGGAATTTCCAACCATGTTAGACCTTTATGAGTCAATCCAAACCACCAAAACCCATGCAAGGCGATGATTTGAATATGCCCAACGAGCCTTCAATCGAGTCGAAAATCTAAATTCCCGAGTCGATGACTTGAGCAGAGATGTCACGTACATCAGAAACCGAATGTACCACGAGTGGGGGGATATCCCACCACAAAGCCCTTGAAAACCGTATCATTTTCGGGGCCCCAACACAGTTGTTTTGTGCCAATCTATCTTTTAATTTATGTTGTTTTGTTTTTATTTTGTGTGCTTAGGATTTTAATGCTTTCAATAAATTGGTGACATTTCAGGTGATACTGAGGATTCTAACAACGCCAGGGCAACCAAACACAAGTGCAAAAATTAATCATTTTTAGGGGAGTTATTTCGTTACCCTTTCTCGATGATGAATATTTTACTCACATTGAGGACAATGTGAATTTTAAGTGTGGGGATGGGAGTAATGCATTTGACTTTGCTAAAGGGGTCCAAATTAAATTTTTTAAGAAAAGATCACTTATAAAATAATTTTTGTGACAAGAAACCAAAAATTTAATATAATTTTTGATAAACCAAATTATAAATATACGTTTTCGGGAAATAAAGAAGTAAATCCATGACGTCCAAATAAAAATTGAAAATGTTTTTTTGTGATATCCTTAAAAGCAATAATCTAGTAAAATATTTAATCATGTAAAATGAAACACTTTTATCCAATTCCATCCGTATGTGAGTTTATTTTTGAGCCTTAAACAAACTTTTGCAAGTTGCAATTCTACTTTCATTCTAGATTTAATTGAGGGTGCCATATGATACGTGTGATTAGAACTTGTTTTGGGTATACATTTCAAGACCTTAATTAGTATTTTTTGCATAAAAAATGAGTTAGGCACTAGGAAACGTTAACCATTCAAGCCCCAACCATTGTCTTTAATTTTCCTTACCCAAACGTCAACTCTAGTTAGCCCCGTTGAGCTTAAACGTTTTTATCTTTCAATCACCCGAGTCACCAAGTCATTTAACCAAAAAGCCTTCAACAAAATCCGTTTTTGTTAAAGACACGTTTTTGGCTTATAACTAAAAAAAATGGTCTTTTACCGGCAGACCTTAAAGAACTGAATGCATTCTTTTGATTTCAATTTGCTTTGTTGCCTTCATCACACAAAACCGGGACTTCCCCCGGAAATCCGCGAACAAATTTTCAATCTCACGGTTAACGCAAGAAAGAAATGGCGAAAAAAGGAACAAGTTCCGACATTTTGTGGGATTTCAAAAAGTGCTATAAAGAGACGGGCGAAAAGATATGAAAGATGCCCGAATTGTGGAAATTGGTCCCATAATGGAAAATGCAAAAAGAATCAAACTGAATCTCAATACGAATACACAGAATTAATCCGATTGGGTGCTATTAGGCTTCAAGCCGAACGATCCTTGAGAAAGGATAGTTTTGTGTATCTTCGGGTAAAAGATGAAGTACGATTCTTGAAAGAAAAATACGGTCTTGACAATCTGACCTTAAACGAGTCCTCAAGCTAGCTTATCCTTCTAGCTTGAAGTATTGTATAGGGAACCTTTATTGCTTTCCTTGTAGTTATGTTAGAAAAATAAGCCAAGACCGTCGTCTTTAGCAATTAGCCACTCTTTCCAAATATTCCATACCCGAGCCCGAGCCAAGTTACAACCCAACAAAGACCTAATGATTTATGCAAATAAATATCTAAGTAGGTGGAGATTTGATCCCTTAACAAACATATGATTTCACACGTATTCATACTAGGCAATTGAGTGTATTAGACATACTTAATCTTGATTATGACTCCACATATTTAGCCGAGTGTGAGTGCATCTTGTGAGAAGTGTGGATTTTTACATGATAATAATCTTCACTGACCAACCTATTGCTTGCTAGGATATCATTTTACATGTGCTTAGAATATTTATATTTGGATAGTATTTACTTGCATGCTTCTCGAAAGACATGTTTATAATTTGATTTATTTGGTTTTTGGTGGAATTGTCATTTTAAGTGATTTTTGCTTGAGGACAAGCAAAGTTCAAGTGTGGGGATGTTTGATGTGCTCCAAATTATACATAAAAATCCTATCAAAAGCACATCAATTATTCCTTAATATCTTCCTTAAAATGATGAAAATGTACTTAAAAGTGTTAAATTGTGTTTTCAGGTGTTTAAAAGGGCAAGATGGACAAAAGGAGCTTATTTAACAAGAAAGTGAAGCAATCCAAGCTTTGGTCGTGCCTCATTAAGCACACCCCCATGCCTTGCCAGAAACACACCCCCGTGCTAAATTAACACACCCCCGTGCTTGGACATCTGACAGGACAAAAAGTACTGTTCCCTAAAAGTAGACACGGGGCCGTGCCCGACATAACGTGCACGTACGAACCGACCAACTTTCGTAAGCATTGTACTAGCACGGGGCCGTGTCTTTTAGGCACGAGGCTGTGCTTAAACACTCCAGAAAGCCTATAAATAGAAGCCTAAGCCCACCATTTTTGGCAAGCTTTGGTGGGAGAATTACTCTGCTGAATTCTCTCAGGAATCAAGACTTCAAGGTCATTCGGAGGCTCGGGAGGTGCATACAACACTTGGAAGAAGCTTGGGATCACCTAAACGTCATCCATTGTGGATTATCGGTTTGATTGTTCCATTTCACCGATGATCATTTATCTATCTTCTTTGTTATCCGTTGTTATGTTAAAGCTCATCATGAGCTAAACTCTATTTATCATCCTAATCGGATGAAACTTATGTAATTTGTGATGAACTACTGGTGTGATAAGTATTATGTCAATGTTATGGTGGTCTTGGGAAAACTATTGATAGGTAGCATCTACATTTGAACGGGAAGTTATAACTTTATGGTTTGTGATTGTAATTGTCATACAAGGTTGAAAACCGTATGATTAACTTTCATTCACGAAACCGGTCTTCATAATAAATCCATGGCTAATGAACTAGAAATGGTTATTAGAAATCATATCACTTTAACTTTCTCATGATTTGCGGGTTCCCTTTTATTAGTTCGGAAACTTCAGTAATTGTTACGGTTTTCTAAAATTAATGGTATGTTAGGAAGGAACCTGATCAACTCTCTTTTTAACATTAAATTATGTTTTTAGAAATCGTATGTCAAATAGGACACAAAAGATTTACCTACATTACTAGGGCTTTGATCTGAGCAGTAAAGTCAGCCTGACAGGATCAAGTCACTACGGCAGCAGGATAGTCGAGAAATCGCGCCGGCTCATCTTTATAAACATTAACATAATCACATCAGCTCACCAATTCATCACAATTACATAAGAGGATTCTAATTAGGATGATAAATTTTATTCCCTGATTTTAAATCCAAACGCTTCAATTCTTATTTTACTTTCTTTTTATTACTGTTTACTTTTAAACCCTAAAAAAATCTTTCCAATACAAAATATCACTTTCTTTAACAAAAACCAAATCTGATAGTCAAACATCAAGTTTGTTGAGTAGGCTATGTGTGTCCACGGATTGATACTCGGTTCTTATCAACACTATATTACCGCACGACAGGTACACTGCCTTTTGTGTGTGTGGTTTAGTATTAATAACAACCAATTAAAACTGAATCTGTGCAATAAATCTTTATCAAATATATATACTATCCGCAGACCATCAGTTCACCGGAATCTACCACATAGCATCCATCTACGAAAAATCCATATCTTTCAGGTGGATTACTAGTTCTACCAGATCTGCAAACATTTTGTGTGTATTGATCAACCATTTGATCATACTTAACATCCACATGTTGAGTACTACTGTCAACCAAACATGTATCATGTTGTGGTTCTTGATCCTCTTCAAGATCCATAGTTCTACTGCTAGCTCTTCCATAAGGAACTTAGCTTCTAAACACTCAGCCTTCTTGGCAACAAACTCCTTTTGTTCCAATGGATCATAGAAATTATATCCCATAAAATCTCTAGGATATCCAATGAAAATACACTTAGTGGAATGACTTTCTAACTTGTTTGAGGTAGGAGTCTTAACATAAGCCTCACAACCCCACATCTTTAGATATGATAGAGATGGAACCCTTTGATGCCATATTTCAAAAGCTGTCTTTTCCACTTTCTTGGTTGGGGCCATATATAAAATACGGGCTGCAAAAAGCAAAGCGAAACCCCCAAAATGATAGATACAATGAGCTTCTAGACATCATAGATTGAACCATATCCAATAGAGTTCGATTTCTCCTCTTGGACACACCAATGTGTTGTGGTGTTCCAGGTGGAGAGTTGTGAGACAATACGACAACTTCTAAGATGATCTCTAAAAGCATCATTTAGATATTCACCTCCTCTATGGGTGCGGATAATTTTTATTGACTTGTTAAGTTGATTTTCTATTTCATTCTGAATGGTCTTGAACATTTCAAAAGCTTCATCTTTGTGTCTTAACAAGTACACATAACCATATTGACTATAGTCATTGGTAAAGGTAATGAAGTATCTTTCATTATACCTAGTCATTGGTTTAAAAGGACCACATACATCCAAACGTATGATTCCTAATAAATCTGTTGCCCTTTCGGTTTTGCCACTAAAAGATGCCTTAGTCATTTTACCATGTAAACAAGATTCACATACATCAAATGAATCATATTCATTTGCTTTTAAAAGACCGTTCTTCTGAAGTGTTTGTATGCGCTTCTTGTTTATATGACCAAGAGGCATGCCAAAGATAGGTGTCACTCAAATCTAATTTGAGCTTCTTGGTGGTGGTTTAGTACAATGAGCTATCATATAATGTGTTTTCACGAATCAATTCATAAATACTAGAAATAGGAATAGCTTTAAAATAAAATATGTCATTTAAAGAAACATGAATTTCATTTTCAATAAATTTTAAAACATAACGATATTATCTTAATTGGGCCATAGAAATAATGTTCCTAGTCAAACTAGGAGCATACAAAACGTTCTTCAAAATTGCTTCGAAACCATTTGGAAGCTTCAAGATGCAGTCCCCACGGTCTTTAACTTGAACTTTTGCCCCATTTCCCATGTAGAGGCTTACATCCCCTTTCTTGAAGTCCTTACTTCTTTTGATCCCCTGCAACAAATTACAAATATGAGTTCCACATCCGGTATCCAATACACATGTGTTAGAGGATATTAAATGTAACATCTGCCCATCTTGGAAAATAGAAACCCAAACCCGAATCCGTTTGGGTCAATTTTTGGAAAAATCAAATTCGTTAGTTAGAAATTTAATTTATTTTAATCCTTTATTTTAGTTAGGCCTCACTTTTCATTTGCTCATTCTCTAAAAATATCACTCTCATATATTTCTTTCATCCATTGGTTATGATCAATTTGAAGAATTTTATTTTACAAGAAATTTCAAGAATTCTTAATACTAAGGTAATCTTTTATTGCTTTTATATTATACATTTCAATCATCCTAACACCCAATTCTTCTCATGATTTTATGTTCTTACTATTATTCTTTCTTCTACCAAATCTCTTTTTATTTTAATCATTATCATTTGATCATTAACATTGTAATAATCACTAACCTTATAAGAATCACTAACATACCTAAATTAAGCTAACAACACACTAACATAAACAAAGAATCCCGTTTGCATATGGACGGCTATGCCATCACATTCGTTATTCCATAAGATTATTATTCTAAATGATGGCTATGCCAAAGTCTTAGAATATTTTTAGAACTCAAATAAAGACTAATATACCATATATTGACATAATAAAATGTTCTAACCCGTTTCATGCTTTAACGATTTTAAAAGTGCATATAAGTGCCTTACTACAATTCTGGTAGAATATAATCTTACTTCAACTGACCATAACTTGATTATAAAAAATTAAATTGAGTAAAATCAAACACCAATGTTAAGTTCATTGAATAACCTTTTGAACGGCAATTTATACATCTTCAAACTCAATCGGACGACTCAACAATAGCCTTCACAAGATAAGTGCACATTTCAGCACCTTCTATCTTGTGCTACTTTTTTGACCTATTTAAAGATCTTTTCATAAAATTGTTTCCCAATGAAAGTTTTCCAGGGGACTTTGAGCTAATCAATTATAAATTTTTATATATTTATGAAACCGTTTTCTTTTTTAAAACCTATTTAAACACATACCGAACATTCTGTCCAAAATCTAAAATTGATGCAATAATCCTTTTTTAATCTACCTTTCGTTTTCAGCATTCTTTAAACGTCCTAATTTCTTGTAATGAATTCCAACCTCAAGTTATTGTTCTTTTTATCATTTAGGACATCACCTTTGACTCTTGACATTTAAGTTTTCTTATGTACTCTACAACCACCACTATACTTGTGAGTTTTCCATGTGAGTTTTTCTATACCCATTTTTCATATTTTCACACTTTGGGGTGAAACATGTTACATTATAAATGTTGCACTTGTAAAACATTTGATTCTTGTAAACTTATGGCAATTCACTTGTATGTTGTGGTTAGTTGATCTTTGTAGCTACCATGTAATGTCGATTATATTTACAATCATTAACTATTGCTAGCCTGGTGATGTCATAGATCTATGGGCCTGACAAGCCTGCTTGGTTAATCCAAGTACACTTTGCTAATCGTATAAACTTGTAAATGTTAAGATTTGTAAAACTATCAAGGTTTGATTGTACATTCTGTCTTACATCCCTAGTTACTTTGTTCTCTAACTTATAACATGAATTGCCATCTTTTATATACTTATGTATTGAAAACTATGGAAATCTCACCAACTTTCAAAGTTGACCCTTTATTTGTAACATGTTTTAGGTTTATTACTTGAAGATCTCTTCGTACTCATATAGGACTTGGACTTAGTTAATTGAAAGTCTTATGTTATTGTGTATATTTTGTTTGTGTTGCATTTACTTTATTGTCTTGTAATGTTCAATAAAAATGATATTTAATATTATTACAACTTATTTAGTTCCATGTGCTATGAACAATCATTTCACATTCGTCCGCCTCGATGATTTCGCCGTCGGTCGGGGTGTGACATTAAATTTAGATCAATATGAATCATGAAAATTGTATCTAAGGTTTGCCGAGCATCCCTCTTAGCTTGCAACTCTTTGAGACGGACAAGACAATTTCTTGCCCGATGTCCTATCTCCCCACTAATAAAACATGGGTCATTCGAAGCAATCTTTTGCTTCTTCTCCGCTGGTTTTGGTGGTGGCGCTGTTACCACTCTCTTTCCCTTTCCCCTAACGTACCCTTTACCCTTGGCAACACTTGCCTTGGGTGCGGGGTGAGGCCTCTTCTTGTTCCCACCTTCATTGATGGTGAGAACGGGCAAAACCTTTTTACCCATGGCTGCCTCGGCAGTTTTGAGCATAGAGTGAAGCTCACTTATGTTCTTGTCCTACCTGTTCATGTTATAATTCACAACAAAGTTGTCAAACCTTTTTTACAAAGAGTTCAGGATCAAATCCATAGCCAAGTCTTCCGAGACGGGACAATTCAACCTTTCGAGGCAGTCAATGTGGCTTTTCATCTTAAGTACATAAGATGAAACTGATTGGGTGTCATCCATACGATATGCATGGAGTGCTCGAACCGTTTCGAAGAGCTCTACCCTTGCTTGTTGTTGGAACATTTCCTTCAACTGGGTAATCATGTCGTACGCTCCATGATGTTCATACTTCTTTTGGAGATCTGGAGTCATACTTGCCAACATGAGGCAAGACACTTGGACTGAGTCCTTAGTGTATTTCACCCACTTATTATAGGTCTCCTCATCATCCTCATTAGGTCGATCGGGAATTGGATCATCTAAAATATGGTTTAGACGCTCCTTTTGGAGAATAGTCCTTAGTGATAGTGAGTGAACAGACGGGATATCATTATTTTCATTGTTGTTGGTGGCCATCTACAAAATTTAACAAAGTTCAATTTTAGTATTTTTGATATTATTCATATTTTAATTATTAAAGCCCTTTTATGTGTCTTACACAATTTTAAAAATCTAGAATCCAACGTTCCATTTAAATAGTGGTTAGGTGACCTTTATCCCATTATTTAAATTAACAAGGTAGTCAATGTTTTGACAATTGCAACCCTTTCCAATTCTAGGGGCATGGGTTCAACTTAAACATCATATGTATGTTCGGCACGTTTATCCCATCAACACCTTTGTAAACCACATTGTAGGTGATCCATTTAATACAGTTTGCAAATCAAGTCACCCTACTTACACACACATGTGGGTTTACCAACACAAGTGGTTAGGTGGCCTTTATCCCACAAATATTGTATTCCCACCTTAAATCACAAGTTCCCTAAAAATGGTTAGGTGACCTTTATCCCATTGTTTCCAAGTGACTCAAGTGTTGTGCAAAAAGATGGTGTTAAACTTGTTTTCAAAAGAAATTTTAAGTTTTCAAAAAACTAGTTTATAAAACTGTATGTACCTTATATTTGCATGCTTTCAAATACATGGTACCCTAATTTCACTTTTTAATAAAACCCTTTTTATTAAAATAATTAGTCCTTTTAATAACCTTTTATTAATCACTTAATGATAAAGAACCATCAATTTTCAGCTTGTTATGTTTGTTAATAAGTTTGTTATGCATATCCAAATATCAAACAACAACAATAAAACAAACAACCAAACAAGCATAATCATACAATCACAATTGCATAAACATAGCCACTAAGTTGACTACACTTGTTTGCCATCATAAGTGTTGTCATTAGGTCTTTCCTAAGGGTTAACAATGACACATCAAAAATGTGTCCTTGAACTCCCACTTGAATCCACGTCCAAATGCTTCAAGTGTCCATCTCTTTTGCGTCCTTCTTTGGGTCTTTATCATGTGCATGTTCTTTTACAAAATCATATCCTAATACAATTTTTCTATTAAAAGAAATGCACCTAATCTCTCTATTACATAATCAATTAATAAATAAATTACAACCCAAAATACAAACACAAAATTACAACCCTTTCAAGAACAAAACCAACATGACAAAATCACAACCAACCAAAACACATAAGGTCAAGGCTATGTTATGCACCAAAATATGTATCATATACAATATTCAAGAACAACCATGAACTCCCTTTTTAACCTTAAAGTTTCGGCCAACATGAACCAAAACTTTAGGGTTTTGTCCAAACAAAATAATCAACCATTTGATGTTGATCTTTCAAGGTTTATACTAAAGCATGTAAGATACAAACCTTGAAACATAAGGGATTCTTCATCCATGACAAAACAGCCCCTAATGGGTTGAAAAAGTCCATGAAAACTAACTTTTCAAGGACTTTTGAAGCAAATATTCCACATTACCGGCTCTAGATGCCATTGTTGGGTTTTGCTACAAGATAATGAAAGCTAGTTTAACCATTTAAACTACAAAACGCAGTGGATATAAGGTGTTAAAAATGGGTTTAACAATCTGAAAATATGAACCATTTTTAGCCCAAAACAAAACCCATGAACAAGGATCATATGTATGTGAAATGAAATGCTATCAAAACAAAAAGAACAACCAAACAGTGTTCTAGTAACTATCTTTCAAGAACAAGAGGATGTTGTATGGATGAGAAGAAGGTGGTGATGCTTCTTGAATGCCTAGCCTCTAAAAGAGAAGTCCTCAAGCTTGTATACCCACAAGCACTTGCAAACACCTAACTTGTTAGGGAGTGCAACACCAAAACCCTCTTCCTATGCCTCCCTCAAAAAACCGAAATTTCATCAAGCTCTTGCCTTAGATCCGAAGATTTCAGCTTGAAAGAAAGAGTGTTCTTGCAATTTTGTGTGTGTGAGAGAGTGTGAGTTTAGTTGAGTGCAAGAATAGATTAATGTCTTGTATTAAAACAATACAAGTAATCCCAAGGAGGGCAACCCATGGGGTGGCCGAAAGTTGTTTGAAATGGGTTCCCCCCATTTCATTTTTTATAAAAAAAAACTTACACTCTTTAACCCATAAGTTTATAAAATTAAAACCTCTTTTAATTTTATAACATTAAGACACTATTATTTGTTATTATTTAACTTAAATAATGATACAAATAATTTCTCATGAACAATTATCCATATAATTTGTTCTTTTTCAAATGCAATAATTTAGAAAACCCATTTTTCTAAATTGGTGTTAATATTTATTTGTTTGATCATATCAAGTTATAAATATTTATTGGTGTTTGCTTAACTTGTTATTAGGTATGACTCGACTTGGATCATAACGTACTAACCACATCAATCTTGTATGTGTATTGGGCATACAAGATCCAGCATGCTGCGAGTAAGTCAGGTACTGCTAAGGTTGGGTGGGTCCTTAGCCTTCAACAACCATTAAAGCGTTTCTAACAGGAAGGCTTGAGGGTCTGCTCATCGGATGGCCCTTCTTGTTTTCCATCTCTACACGGTATCCATCAAGAATGTCGTATAGTTTAGTCATGGTGAAGGGAGTTTAGATTCTTTGTCCTTTTGATGGAGACATAGTAGATTGTCCACTCATTTGGAAGTGCACTCATGAATTTCCTTGAGTGATTTCTAAAGTCAATGGCAACTCCCACAGACTGAAGGGAAGCAATGAGATCCATGTACCTTAAGTATTGCTAGGTGAGGGTCTCTCCTACAATGTATGTAAAGTTCTCGAACTGTTGCTTGAGTGAATCTTTCTAGCAGTCGTTGGAGTTAGAGTACACTTGTGACAATGCATCAAACAGCTCTTTGGCTGATTTGAAATGCTCAAACTCCACCATGATGGAGTTATCCCACCATGACGGAGTTAGGCATAGCAGTCATAAGGTTTGTCATAGCATTGTTGTCTATGTCCATCTTCTTTCGGTCTTCATCCAAATAGTCTTCAACAACCTTCTCGATCATGGCAACATTTCCTCCTAGTGCTGCAACATTGGGCTTGTAGGGACCATTGATGATAGATAACCACATTTTACCATCAAGGTACCTGATGAAACCTTCTATATGTTTGCTCCATTGTCTAAAGTTTTCAGGGGGTGATGATGGGTGCTTTGGTCATCGTCCCCATCTCAACTTTAGATTTCTAAATAAGGGTCATTTTTACAGTGTGGTGAAAATAGGAGTGAAAAATAAGTTGATTTGGATAGTAAGATCACACAATCAATAGCCTAAATAGCTCTAATACCAATTGCACGATCAGTTTTTATCACTTAACACTTTGTTTTCTCTCAACTTCACTGAGACACATATGGTTTGATGTAGCAGAATCTCTCAAAGAGTTGATAATAATATAATAAGTAACTTAAGAACACAAGGAAGTAATTTTCAAGGCACTTGTATATATTACTTCTTAACTCAAAGTTTACGAGACTCTTACAAGCATGATACGAGAGTTATAATGAGAAATTATATATACTATCACCTATAGCAGTTATACTTTGATACCAGCTGAAATCCTCTAACTAAAGCATATACTACAAAGCTATAGTTAAGGTATCTTAGATAATGTCTTATCTAAGATATGGTAGTCATGAAAATGTCCATGACTTACCTTTTGTCACCAACTAAAGTTGGCAACTGTACTAACAAATAAAGGTAAACAGTGGAATAAAGTATGATCAACTGCATGGCCTTTTGGGAAAACACCATGTAGTATCAGAGGTTTGTAGCGGAGTGTCAGAGACTATACTTATGTCCAATGGTCCATAGCAGCATCTTCCAAAGGTTAATTGGCTTCGGAAGAACAAGTTCTGCCAAAGGTTAATTGGCTGCGGAAGAACAGGTTCTTTCGAAGCCTTTTATACTTCGAAAGAGGCTGCTTCTTTAGTGGCTTGGGGACTTCAACTTTGGAAGTCATTGTCTTTAAATTCTTCTAAGTCTTGAATCTTCAAAAGAGAAGACTTTGTCTTTGGAAGCTGGAGCTTTTCCTTTGGAAGTTGATATTGCACTTTGTCTTTTGAAGAACTCCATTTCCTTTGGAAGTTCCACACTTAGCTTTGGATGTCCTTTATAAGTTGCACCAAAAAATAGTCTAAGTGTTTGGTTTTGGTTGCACCAGCCTTTCTAGATCCAACAACTAGGGATACTTTTAAAAGGAATATGTAGATTTACAAGGTAAGAAAAAGTGTCATATGAAGGAAAAACTAAGTCAAGGTAAGAAAGATTTAGCTACTTTAACCCAACTTATAAAAGAAATCACCAAGAAGCAACATAAATGATTTCTTCCTAAAAGGAACAAAAACCATAAGTAGAATAAGTGGTACCACGTCTTAACCTTACATATCCGTAGTTTTTCACTTCCTATTCTTACCCGTCTTATTTTCAAGTGACTACTAATCTTGACCTTTTCATAATGATCACTTGATTTAATTTAAGCAAGAATAAGCTAGTTTAGAATTTTTTGTAATAGCCCAGTAGGTGAATGTGAAGACCCAAAAAGACCTAAATAAGTTGTGGGGGTTGTTTTTGCCGGGCAAGAAAGCAAAGATGTTAAAACTTATATGCAATCCTTATTATAATAACAAAAAAGCTATCAAGAAATTATACATAGTTTCATTCTAATCATTTAAAAAAACTATATATATATATATATATATATATATATATATATATATATATATATGTGTGTGTGTGTGTGTGTGTGTGTTAATTTTTATTGGCAGTCACAAAATTTAGGCCAAGTCATATAATTTCAACTCTATTCGGCTTAATACAACCATGTCATCTTTTAATATAAAGAAAACTAGTTTATTTTTTCCTAAAGAAAACTAAATTGTAACAACTAACTTAATATTAAAATAAAAATTTATTTTGTCATTGAAATATGAACTTAGAATTTTTCTTGTTGTGTCATCAAATGTATCAACATATGAATGTCCTTCGGTGTTTTTACGTATACATTCAAATAGTTGGGTTAAAGTAGGTAAATATTTGTTTGGGTCCTCATTTTTCTGCATTCATGATAATAAAAACATCAACAAAAATATATGAACAAATAAATTAATAAAAAACACAAAGCACAAGCAAACAAAGCAATATAATCACCATCTCATCATAAATCTTAGCAAAACTTTTTGGACCTATTGTGTGCATATTTTCTGAGACAAGCGTATTTTCTTCGCTCGCAAACAACATTTCTACATACATATTAATAAATACAACTTAGTTTACATGCCAAGACCACAATAAATAACTGATATAGTAATAGATAAGTTGTCTAGAAAATTACCGCCACATTTTTATCATTCCACATGCTCAACAATTATAAAAAAATCATCTTGTGGAGTGCTTTTAGGTCGGTTCTTCCATCTTGTTTTGTTGTCCTTACACTAATAGAATTGTTTTTTTTCTTAAACCTACATTTGTATACCATATAGGAATGTCCAATTATAACACCAGGATATTTTTTTAGATGAGATAGAATAAATGTGTAGAAAAAGAAAGAAACATAATTTAACCCAAGTAGAGGGGTTAAAATGTCACCCTTTTCTTTCGGATTTTTAGAGAGAGAAAGCAGAGAAGCTCTCGGATATTAAAAGAAGAATAATGTTGGACCAAAAGAACCAATGAGCCTGAAGTCCCATAGACATTACAACTGCTGAAGAAGATCACAACAGCTGAAGACATCAGCTGATTACAAGGTCTGAAGACAAAGTCTGAAGACAAGAACTGAAGACTACTACTGATGACAGTCTGAAAGTAAAGTACTGAAGACAAAGTTTGAAGCTATCAGCTGAAGACAAAGTCTGAAAGTAAAGTACTGAAGACAAAGTCTGAAGTTATCAGCTGAAGACAAAGTCTGAAAGTAAAAGTCTGAAGAACAAAGACTGAAGACAAGGACTGAAGACCAAAGTGATCAGTAGTTGTCACAACAGCTGAAGTTATCAACTTCAGTAGTTGTCACAACAGCTGAAGTTATCAACTTCAGTAGTTGTGATGGTTTCCTTTCAGTACTTGTAATATATTATTCAGTAGTTATAGTTTCAGTAGTTTAGTTTTAGTAGTTTTATGTTTCTTGTACTTAGCATTCTCTGAGATGTAATCAGTAGTTGAGAACATTCTCAGTAGTTTGCATAGTTTCAGTAGTTTGAATAATTCTGTTAGATGTCACTATCAAGTGACATGAGCAGACGTCACATATCCTATATAAGAAATGTTGACCTAATTGTAAAGTGTGACATTGAGCCACCACGAAAGCATATGAATGACATATCTCTTTTGCAGAATTCTCTTTTTCTATAACCATTTACTATTACATTGAATATCAATTGTGTTCTTGTGAATTGTTTAATTCTCTATTCAAACTCCGCTGCAATACTCTCTAATTAATCAAACTTAGATCACTGATCCTAACAAATGGTATTAGAGCATGGTTAATCATTGATTGATCTAACAATTGATCATTGAAACTGCTATTCGATATCTAAGTTTGATTGAATTAGCATATTTGCAAGAATTGGTTATAGATCATTGAATTCCAGTTGCTTTCGTTTATCTACTTTGAGTCTTCTCTTGTTTCATATTGAGTTTGTTGTATTTTGCACTAAATCAGTTAAAACTTAATTGAATTTGGTTGAATCTGAGAATGACTACTCCTTCTAATGACCCTCACAATACCGGTTCCTCAACCAAGCCTCGGATGCTGGTTAGGACTGAGTATAACATATGGCAACGAAGAATGCTTCATCACCTGTTTGTTAACAGTTCAGGTTGTTGGACATCTGTGGTACATGGTCCACACAAGCCTATGGTGAACAATCCGGAAACCAACCAAATGGTTCCAAAAAGAAGGAACAATACTCAGATGAGGATCGAAAACTGTTTGAGATTGATGCTAAAGCGCATGGAATTCTGGCCATGGCACTGCCGAATGAAATCTATTATGGGCTTATGCATCATGAAACTGCTCATGACCTCTGGAATGCATTGAAGGAACAATTTGGTGGAACAATTTGGTGGAACAGATGAGGTCTTCGCAAACAACAGAGAAATCCTTGCCCAACAATATGAGACATTCTCTCATAGGAAGGGTGAGTCACTAACTCAACAGTTTGAGCGTTTTTCATGTTTGATCTCTGAGTTGAAAATGGTCAAACATGAATACACTAATAGTCAGATGAACAACAGATTCCTCAGATCACTGCCTGAGAGATGGGACACATATACCATTGTCCTACGCTCCAGTGCAAATCTGGATAGTCTATCTCTCACCCAACTCCATGGGAAACTGTTTACATTTGAAAGAGAGATAGAGCAGAAAAGGAAACTGGCATCATCAGGAAAGCTCACTGATGACTTTGTACCAGGGAACATTGCCTTGGTTGGTCATGAGTCAGAATATGCTGCATCAGAAAGCAATTATGATGAGCATATATATTTCTCCTCAAACGGTTCAGATCATGCATTTGTTAGTGTTGACAGTCAGTCAGGCTGTAATAGTGACAATTTGTGTTTCATTATGGATGAGTTAAAGGGTATTGCTGATGATGACTTAGAAGAGATGGATATTCTGAGCCAAATGGCCTTGATTAATAGTAGATCTCAAAAGTTCTACAAGAGAACTGGTTGGAAATTTCCACGACTCTCTAGCAAAACCAAAGTTGGTTTTGACAGGAGTAAGTTGAGGTGTCACAAATGCCACAAGCTTGGACACTTTGCAAGGGAGTGTATATCATCTGGATCTAACTCCTCTGCACCCTTTGTGACTTTTCCAAGCAATAGTCCACAAAACAGAGGGCAACATCCTGCTAGTTTTGGTCATCATTCACAACCTATATCTCCTGCATATTTTGTCCCTCAGGGTCTAATGTCATATCCATATCCCTGCTATTAAATGCCACACCCAAATCCGGTTCAAGTTCCTAATGCACAACAACCTCAAGCCCTACCTGAGCCTCTACCATCTCAATCATCTCAATCACAACCTCATCACAGCTTCTTCACCCCTGGTATTGTTGACTGGAGCAGTTTACCAGATGATCTCTCTGGTACTGAGTAATTATTTGCTGGTGATGGTGAACATGGTAGTGAACATCCTTTTAGGAATCTAGCTCTCATGGCCCTGGAATCTACTGATAGTTCATGCTCCAATGCATCTTCATCACAGGTAACCCAGGTATCCTCTAAGGCTAAGGCCAAGCTATGTTCTGAATCTTGCATAGCTGCATTTATCTCTATTAGAGAGGCAAATGTAGCTTTAATAAATCAAAATCTAGAGCTTGAGCAAACCCTTTCCAAAAGAAAAGCTGAATATGAGTCTGTCCTTAAGGATAAAGATGATGAGATTTATAAGCTTAAATGGCAATTAAATGATGAAAAGGCTAAGCTAGAGGTCATTCTTGAGAACCATAGAGATCTCAAAGAAAAACTTGAAGTTACCCAAGTTGAGTGTGACCGCTGGGTATCATCCTGCAAGGGATTTGAAATGCTGCTCAGCAAGCAATCTGCTTCGAATGTGAAATTTGGAATAGGTTACAACCACATTGCACCACCTACAGATTTTACCCCAAAACTAATAGTAAAATCTGAAGGTGAAAGTAATTTCCAAACCACATCATCATGTGCATCATTCTCAAGTGACCACCCAAAATCACAAGATGAAATTAGTGTTGATACCTCAGCAAATCAATTGGCTGATGGTTAACTACTGATAAGCACATGAAGCTGAGTTTTTCAGATGTTGTCCCTACAAAGTACCTCAAGTAGAAGGGCAAGTCACCTAACATGAAACAGCATTTCAAATCAGCTAAAATAAAAGGATTAACGACTGCTGATAGTGAACAGCTGAAGAACAAGTCTTCAGTGGTACAGATCCTTCAGTACTAAACAAAAGTACTGAAAGGAGGAAAGTACTAAAGAGCACACCTTTAGTAGTTTCCACATCAGCAGTTGATCCATTCAAGATGAAGAATACACCATGTGATATATGTGGTAAATTCAATCATCTTTCATGAATGTTGGTACAGAAAGGGTTCCAAACTCAATAAAGATAAGCTCATTAAAATCCAGATGGATGAAATGAAAAATGAGTTTGAGACCAAGTTTGTACCACAGTCATCCCAATGTGATGAACCCAAGCCTTCATCCAAATCCAAAAAGAAGGATAGGATTTGTCATAAAACAACTGATAGTGCTCCTCATGATAAACATCAGACTAAGTCTGTGAATTTTAAGGAGGAAATTGTGGGTCACAGGAACTCATCAAACACAAGTACTGATATGTCACAAGAACTGAAAGCTTTAGCTACAAATCAGACACAACTTGTTATGATGGTTCAGCATTTGTTGGGGAGAGTTAACCAACTAGATGCACCTGTGATCAAACCACTAAAAAGGCATTCCAAGCCCAAATCCAAGGAATCCATTTCAGCACCATCTCCTTCTTCATCAGCTGTTAATCATAATCAACAAGTTATGGTTAAATCTGTTAATGATAACAGACCCAAAACCAAAAAGCTTTGGGTCTCAAAACCTAACTAGTTCTTTATGATGAATGCAGGGTTCTTCAGCATGCCAAAGGATCATATGTTTGTTTCTTCAGCATTTGGAAATGATGCCAAGGGTTACATCATCGGGAAAGGATATGTGTCTAATGGACAAATCAGGTTTGATGATGTTAACCATGTGGAGAATCTCAAGTATAATCGGCTGAGTGTCAGTCAGATGTGTGATAAAGGGCATGTTGCACTTTTCACAAGCCAGAACTGCAGGATTCTGTCTTCCCAAGTTCTGAGGCTGATTGACAAGGTATTGGATGAACATACTCTCCTGAAGGCCAACAGGATTGGAAGAGTGTATGCCTTGGATTTGTCAAAGAAGATTGATTTGAAGGGTCATCCTTGCCTGTTCTCCAAAGCCTCTCCTCAGGAATTTAAACTGTGGCATAGAAGGCTGGTTCATGTTAATCTCAAAAACATGAATCAGCTGATCCATAATAGTTTAGTGAGAGGTCTACCAATAAAGGAGTTCCACTATGATGAAACCTACACTGCTTGTTTGAAAGGAAAACAACACAAAGTCTCATTCCCTCCTATTGAAGAACCTAAGTCCACTGCCTGCTTGCAGTTACGGCACATGGATCTATTTGGTCCTGTGAGAGTGATGAGTATGGCAAAGAAGAAATACTGTCTGGTAATTATGGATGATTACTCCAGATTTGTATGGACTTTCTTCTTGCATTCAAAGGATGAGGTTGCTCAAACGATTATAAACTTTGTGTTGTATGTTGAGAAGCAGTATTCCCTATCAGTCAAGTGTATAAGGAATGATAATGGAACTGAATTCAAAAACCATACACTTGATGATTTTTATCTAGAAAAAGGAATCAAGAGGCAGTTTAGTATCCCAAGGACTCCAGAACAAAATGGAGTAGTGGAGAGAAAGAACAGGACCCTAATTGAAGCTGCAAGGTCTATGTTGGCGGACTCTGGTTTGCCATTGACTTTTTGGGCTGAAGCTGTTAACACAGCTTGCTATGTGCAGAATAGAGTATTAGTAAATCAGAGGTTGATGAAGACTCCATATGAAGTTCTACATCATTTGGCTCCTCTAATTTCATTTTTCAAAACCTTTGGGTGTCCTTGTTTCATTCTAAACACAAAGGATCAACTCCACAAATTTGATCCTAAGGTGGATGCAGGGTATTTTGTAGGTTATTCATCCACATGCAAGGCTTACAGGGTCTTCAACTACAGAAAAAGTTAGTTGAAGAAACCATGCATGTGAAATTAAATGAATCTCTAAGGATAAAATTCCACAAAACCCTGTGGAGTTGTTTGATCTGGACATACTGCAATATGTTCGTTATCAATCTCCAGCTGTTGCAGATCATGTGGATAAATCATCTTCTGCAGCAAGTCTTCAACCTGGTGGTACTGAAGATGATGATGTTATCAGTACTCACCTTTTCAAGTTTAGTGACCAACTGCCTGAGCCTGCTAAACTTGATGTTCCTGTAGCTTCTGTAGCTCCATCCACAAAAAATGCTGATGAGATTTCTGACCCCTCTACATCATTTGACTTGCCATCTAATACTTGGTTTCAAGAATCTGGATCACCATCTATTGCTGAACCGGCTACAAACACTTGCACTGATCTTATAGTATACCAAGAGCTGAAGAATCACCCCATGTCTCAAATCATTGGTGATATCAATGCTGGTGTCTCAACCAGAAGTCAATTGTCTATTTTCTGCTTCTATGCTCTCTTCATCAGTCAGCTAGAGCCAAAGAACTATCATGTTGCTTGAGAGACAATGGATGGGTTAAAGCCATGCAGCTTGAGCTACTTCAGTTCAAAAAGCAGCAAGTGTGGGAACTGGTTCCTCTACCCCCAGGTAAGTGTGCAATAGGCACTAAATGGGTGTTTACGAATAAAACTGATGAAAATGGGCTTATTGTCAAGAACAAGGCTAGACTAGTTGTACAAGGGTTTTCACAAGAAGAGGTATTGATTATGATGAAACCTTTGCCCCTGTAGCCAGACTAGAGGCAATTAGATTGTTCTTAGCCTATGTTGCATTCCACAATCTTAAAGTTTTTCAAATGGATGTCAAAAGTGCATTTTTATATGGTAAAATAAAAGAAGAGGTTTATGTGTGTCAACCACCAGGTTTTGAGGACATCAAACATCCTGATTGGGTGTATCAACTTGATAAAGCTCTTTATGGGTTGAAGCAAGCTCCTAGAGCCTGGTATGAAACACTTTCAAATTTTCTACTTAACAATAATTTCACTAGAGGTTCCATAGATAAAACTTTGTTTATTAAGAAAGTGGATCAGCAGAAGCTACTTGTTCAAATTTATGTTGATGATATATTTTTGCATCCTCTGATCCCCAGTTGTGTGATGATTTTACAAGTCTAATGAAACAAAAGTTTGAAATGAGTGCAATGGGAGAATTACAGTTCTTTCTACGCTTGCAAATCAAACAAAAGGCTGATGGAACCTTTATTCATCAATCAAAATATACAAAAGAATTTTGAATAAGTTTGATTTACAAAATTATAAGCCCTGTTCTACTCCCATATGCAACACCACACAACTGGATGCAGATCAGAAAGGTAAAGCTGTTGATGAAACACTTTACAGATGTATGATTGGATCCTTGATGTACTTAACAGCTTCTAGACCGATATCATGTTTGCAACTTGTGTTTGTGCTAGATTTCAGGCTGCTCCTAAAGAATCTCATTTGATTGTAGTCAAGATAATTTTTAGATATCTACAAGGTACTCAATCTCTAGGTCTATGGTATTCCACCGGACACTCTTGCAAATTAGTTGCTTTTTCAGATAGTGACTATGCAGGATGTAAGTTAACTAGAAAGTCAACTTCTGGTGGATGTCAATTCCTAGGCAACTGTTTGATTTCTTGGCGGAGTAAGAAACAAACATCTGTTGCTACATCCACTGCTGAAGCAGAGTACATTACTGCTGTAAGTTGTACGTCTCAGGTATTCTGGCTTCAAAACCAACTATTGGATTATGGCATTACAAAGACTAAGACTCCATTATTAATGGATAGTGCTTCAGCTCTGTGCATTGTCAAGAATCCAGTCCAGCACTCTAGGACCAAACATATAGAGATCAGACACCATTTATTAGGGATTGTTTTGAAAAAGGTCTGATTGATCCAAAGTTTGTGCCTAGTGCTGATGAGCTTGCAGATATATTTACTAAGCCTTTGGATAGTTCAACTTTCCAAAACCTTGTGTTAAGGCTTGGTATGCTGCAGCTAGAATAAGTGATAACTACTCATGATCTCAGTAAACAAGTACTGATGATCATTAGTAAACTGTCACAAATATGTACTAATTCTGTTAAAAGAAACTGATGCAGTTACAACTGCTGATGTAGTTATAACTCCTGATGTCAGTAAAATCAAATAAGTACTGATGTCCTAAGAAACAACTGAAATCAGCTAAAAAGTCTGATGAGTAAGTGTTGAGGACAGTATGAAACAGCTGAAAAGCTAAGAATTGATGAAAAACTACTGATGAGAATTTTCACTTCAGTCGTTTCCACAAACTGCTATTTCACTCTAAACAACTGATGACAAAACCATGTGTTCAGTAGTTTCATAACTATTGATGACTAATACCAAGTCCTCAGTGTTTACAACATTGAAGACAAAACCAAGGTTTTCAGTAGTTTCACAACTACTGATGACTAAAACCAAGTCTTCAGTTGTTTTCAAACGTCTGATAGTTAAAAACAAGTCTTCAGTTGTTTTCATAACAACTGATGCCAACACCAACACTTTCAGTCGTTTTCTTTTCAGCCTTTTCTTACCTATAAATACCTGCACTTATAGCCAAACTTTCATGCCGTTTTCAAACTTCTCTCTCAACAATGGCGACCATGAAACTCAAACCCCGACACAACTGTGTTGCCTACCTTTCGAAATCGGCCTTCTCGAACAAGTTTGACACTGCCATCGATCTTATGGTGGATTCCCCATACAGAACAGCCTTTCTTCTAATCCTACCATATATCCTGACTCCTTATCCCAGTTCTGGACCAACGTCTCTGTAATAATGGTGAGAATGATAGACAAATCACTCTCCAGTCGTTGGTGAACCAGAAACAGGTGCTCATCACCCCTGACATCATTCGCAAAACCCTAAATTTGCATGATGGTACCTATCCTAAAAAATACCGAAAGGCACCACTGATATGTCTTTTATCCATAACAGGTATGAAGGCGACTTAAGTGCTACAACCATACTTAAAAAGCTTTCCATGATGCTGAACGACTTATCTTTCATATGGTGAATGTCTGCCTTGCATCAAAGACATCTTCTTGGGATCAGATGTCTTCCCGATGGCAACAGTTTTGTTCTCTATCCTTGAACGCCAAAATCTAAATTTTTCTGAGATAGTGTTCATGGAACTAAAGGATCTGGCTCAGAAACCTGTGGCAAATAGATGGATACTTTATCCCAGGTTTTTGATGGCCATAATTTTAATCAATTACAATCTGATGCCTTGTTGGTCTTGGAGTCCCTGCTCCAGCTGTTTTAGCTGAGGTATACTCCCGACATAACTCAGACCGTACTCTTAAAGGGGCTGCCCGGATGCTAAAACCCAAGCAGAGGGACCCACAGCCTCCATTTCCAGATCCAAAGTCCCCACCAAACCCAAATCCAAAAAGACCAAAAAGGCTACTCAGGGAGATGAGTCCCCTGAGGATGCCCTATACCACAAACACAGGAAATACATACTGGTTATAACCCCCCAGTTATGTCCAAGACTCAACCTGCTGAAGCCGCACAGGTATCCACTCAACAGGATCCTGTTGCAACCACAATTGGGGAACCCACATTTCTGGAACCTATCTCAATTGAGAGGGTTACCATTGAAGAGCACCTCTCACCCAGGTGCATTCTGCTTCAGACCAATCTCCACATGCAACCGCCCTAAAGCCCAACACTGATAGTTGCTAAAGTGCTAAGTCAGTTGCATTCCTCACCCCCTCCCCAGAAACCACTTACCACTGGGAATATCTCAACTATTGAGGGGGAGGACCAAAATGCTTCTGATAACCATAGCACAGGGGTTACAATGTTCAATCTCCAAGTGTAGAAACGGAGGTTAGAACATCTGGTAAGGCTGCCACTTCTACTGATTCAGCAAATGATCAGGATGAAGTTGGTAGCATCCATAAGACCTTACCAGAGGCAACTACTAATAAATGACACAGTCCTAAGGCAGGAAGTCCCCAGTACCAAGAACAAGAGGCACATGCTTCTACCTGATCTACACTCAGAGCATATACATCCTGAGCATGTATTAGCCCATAATACCATCCTTGAGACTGAGGTGAACAGACTCAAAGAGTTGTTAGCCGAAATGTCTCAGGATCAAAGTCCATCTACCCCACAAACCCTACAGATGGCACCTTCCATTGAAGGTTCCCCAAACATTGAGCTTACACACTTAACTGAGCCACCAACCACTACTTTTGGCACCACCTGTCAGGGACAGAACCCCTTTGAGCACATGGTTGCTATCTTTCAAAACTCCTTACCTCTCATCACTCGCATCATCACTGACATGGTGCATAAAGCCATTGATGAGAGGATATCCTCAAATCTACAAACCCTCATTAATGATGCTGTTCACAAATCTCTTTCTGCCTTTCAAGCCCCTACTCCCAATGCAACCAAAAAGGAGGAGACTTCCAAGGCTAAGGCAGTGAAAGAAAAGAAAAGAAAAAGAGTTGATGATGAGAAAGAACTTGCAAAAGAGAAGGAGGTGGAGAAAGAACTGTTCTCAAAACAACTGATCACATATAAAAGAAAGAAAAGTGTTGAGTCAAAAGCCGATGAAGATAAATCCTTAGAAGATCTTATCAAAGATGCTGATGAAGCTCACAGCAGATCCGTAGATAAAGTTATAGATCAGCTCTTTCGACAAGGTAATGACACAACTACACTAGACACTGAGATCAGAAGGCTGGAAATAGAAGAGATTCAAGCTAGATGGGCCGGTTATAGTGACTTGGAAAGGGAAAGATTGGAGATAATGATCAGATTCATTGCCAAATACCTTGGAAGATCATTGATAGAGATAAAGGCCTGGTCCAGAGACAGTATCTTGAAGATAACCAAGAAAATTTGCTCTGCTGGAGGTTATAATAAAGGGTTGATCATCAAAGCACTAGATGAAACAGGTGTAGGGAAGAGAACTGAAATGGCAAAGCTCTCCAAAGCCAAACTCACCACCAAAATGCTAAGTCAGTCTTCTCACACTCCCACTCAAACACAACCCTTATCTCTAAAATCTCCCAAATCTATCACTAAACCAAAGCCACCCACAACTCAACCCACAAAACCAATCCCTTTACCCCAAAACCACCTCAAACCTTACCCAGTGATGCACCCGAGGAGGAGAAGGGTGTTGAGGGTAGAAAAAGATGAAGAAGAGGATGATGATGATGATAGTCTGCCAATCTCTGTGTTCTCAAACTCAAATCACCTGAGCACAGAAGTTAACAAGTGATTACTCCTGACTTGCAAATGCAGATGGTGAAGGTAAAGATTGAAGAAGCAGAACAACAGAAACAACATGATGAGAAGTTTCTCAAGATGGCTGATAAGGATTTCCCTCAGTCCTCATCCATTCAAGAAAAGAAACAAGCTCTGAGGCTGTACCCTCTTAGACATACATTTTAACATCAAAAAGAAAGAATGCGGATCTGCCAGACCCCAGGGTAAGTTCTAGAATTCATAAGAAGAATATACAAGGTAGATTCATGGCCAAGTGAAGAAGACCTTGAATGCTGCAATTACATTGGCCATGGTAGTCTCACCCTGGGAAATCATTGAAGAATTCAAGAGAGCTCACAAATCCAGACAACCCCTCAATCTATTCTTGAGAACAAAATGATCAAGAAGGGGTTGTTATACCAAAGACTTGAAGATCTTCAGAAGAGTGACTCCAGTTGTTGCTTGAAGGCTCTCACCCTGATGAATTTGCTTATAAAGAGATAACAACTGTGGAGTTGAAAAAGAAAGACAGTGAATAAACCTGTCTGAGTATTATGGCCCAGAGTTCTTCTTCGAGGGAGAAGCAGAAGAACTCACCAAGGAGGAACAAGTTGTTCTCCTTGAGGCCTATGCTAGTGAGTCTTATAGACTCATTTATAGGAATTAGGTTTCATGGTTGGGATAAGACTCTGTGTTCAGTTTCCCCAAAACAGGGTTCCCTTCCATACTTAGCCAATCAAATGATTAGAAACCTTTTCCCGGCCTGTGGTTAACTGATTACCTCTGAAGCTGATCAAGAGGGTGTTTCTGCCAAGAATAAGTGGGATCATCAATAAGTTTAGAGGTTTTGGCTACATTGGTTCAGGGGGAGTTTGTTGGACCAAAAGAACCAATGAGCCTGATCAGAAAAACCTCTAAGTCCCATAGACATTACAACTGCTGAAGAAGATCACAACAGCAGAAGACATCAGCTGATTACAAGGTCTGAAGACAAAGTCTGAAGACAAGAACTGAAGATTACTACTGATGACAGTCTGAAAGTAAAGTACTGAAGACAAAGTCTGAAGCTATCAGCTGAAGACAAAGTCTGAAAGTAAAGTACTGAAGACAAAGTTTGAAGCTATGAGCTGAAGACAAAGTCTGAAAGTAAAAGTCTGATGAACAAAGTCTGAAGAACAAAGACTGAACAAAGTAGTTGTCACAACAGCTGAAGTTATCAACTTCAGTAGTTGTGATGGTTTCCTTTCAGTACTTGTAATTTATTTTTCAGTAGTTATCGTTTGAGTAGTTTTATGTTTCTTGTACTTAGCATTCTCTGAGATGTAATCGGTAGTTGAGAACATTCTTAGTAGTTTGCATAGTTTCAGTAGTGTGAATAATTCTTTTAGATGTCACTATCAAGTGACATCAGCAGACGTCACATATCCTATATAAGGAATGTTGACCTAATTGTAAAGTGTGACATTGAGCCACCACGAAAGCATATGAATGAAATATCTCTTTTGCAGAATTCTCTTTTTCTATAACCATTTATGGTTACATTGAATATCAATTGTGTTCTTGTGAATTGTTTAATTCGTTGTCCGAACTCCGCTGCAATACTCTCTAATTAATCAAACTTAGATCATTGATCCTAACAAACAAGAATAAGGCTGAATTCAGGTAAGAATTCTTGGTTTTATGATGTTCTTGACCGGACTATGCCTCGCTTGTTTGTTTATGTGTGTTTAGTTATGTGTTTTGGTGGGTTTCTACGTGTTGAACTCATTTGCAAACTAGTATGAAGAAGTCATACTCGAAGGTTGTCAAAAATGAGTTCTAGAGCCCCCTTTTTACTGATTTTATATGATTTTAGGGTTGAAAATGCATGTTTAAACGTTTTTATTAATTATGGGTGTGTACCTGTATGTTGTGTGCATATGATTATGGGTTGGTTATAATTTTGGGTGTTATGATGATGTCATGTTCGTGGCTCAGAACATGTTGGTATGATGACTGGGACTAAATTAGGATGATATTATGAGTATTGGTTGCCCATGCGCCCAATGGTTACAAACTACCGAAATGTCCCATGCGCCCAATAGTTCATGCGCCCAAATAGTGTCCATACGCCTGTAAAAGGCTGAATTTGGCTAAGTGTTCCTAACGCCCAGAAACCCATGCGCCTAGGCACTCATGCACCTGCATAGTGCCCATGCACCTAGAATTTGCCCCGAATGATTAAGTGTTGGGCCATGCGCCCAAATAGTTCACATGCGCCTAAAGGTTTTCCATGTGCCTAAGTGTTCCCCATGCACGTAAAAGGTCATGCGCCGACATAGTGCCCATGTGCCTAATACTTCGAATATTTTCTGAATTTTTGGGAAAATGTAAAGTGTAGGCATTGACTTGGGTGTTTCCCGGGGGGTGATGTAAGTTGAATTTATGATATCTGATGTGATGGGTGAGGTATGATATGTCATGTATGTCATGTATGATGTGTATGATGATGTTATGCTTATGTATGGCTATGTTATGTTATGTTCCTTATTATGTTTGTTTATTTTCCATGGCTTTACATGATATGGTTATAAATGTAAATGGAAAGTATTATGTAACATAAAGTAGAAAATAATGAAAAGAGGAACGTAAAGTATGAATGAATGCATGCATTAATAGATGATGAACTGGTAAGTCTTGCAAGCAGATGTAAGGAGGTGCACTACTCTTAATGTCATTAGCTCAACTGTGTGTGGTTTAGCTAACCCATAAGGACGTGCACGACTCTTAGATGTCGTTAGCTCACAGGGGCATAGTCTTTTTGACTGGCCAAATGTATAGATTACATGGGTAATATTGGATGCTTATCCTGGTGCTGGTGCCAGGCTACGTGTGTTATAGAAGTCATTTATGATCTTCGGCCTAGTACCCGCTTCGTGCCTACGTTTCGGGTGTAGCATATAGGTGAGATCTTTGTAGCTTGCCCTGATGCTGGTGCCAGGATATGTGCATTATGAAAGTCATTTATGATCTTCGGCCCAGTACCCACTTCATGCATATGTTTAGGCTATAGCTGATGAAACTGATCCGGAAAGAATGAAATATTGAATGGATGAAAGATGGTTAATGAATGAAATGTACGACATGAAAGTTAACGAAGGAAATGATAACGTACATTGAATGAAAGTTAATGAATGGTAACGGAAGATATTAATGTTGTTATCTATGTGTACGTATGTTGTATGATCGCGTATGAATGTAAAGAAAGGTTTTAATTGAAGTAAAGTATATTTTATTTTAAAACTAGAACTCACTCAGCAACGCTTGTCACACCTGACCGACGGCAAAATCATCAGGGCAGAAGAATGTGAAAACAATTGTTCATAGCACATGGAACTAAATAAGTTCGAATAATATTAACTACCATTTTTCATTGTACAATACTAGACAATTAAGTCATTAAAATACAACAAATATATAAATAACAACATAAGATGTTTAATTAAACTAAGTCCATGTCCTATATGACCAAGAAGAGTTCCTTAACTATAAAACCTGAAACATGTTAAAAATAAAACGGTCAACTTTGAAAGTTGGTGAGTTTCCATGGGTTAAACATACATATATACATACATACATATATATATATACATACATACATACATACATACATACATATATATATATATATATATATAAGATTTACATGTAGCAATTCATGTCAATGGTTATGAATTATGCAAGTTTATAGAACACATATAGCTACAAACAAACCTTGCCAGTTTACAAGATTACAAGATTAAACGACTAGCTAAGTTTACATGGATTAACCAAGTAGGCTTATTAGGCCTATAGATCTATGACGTCACCAGGCTAGCAATAGTTAATGATTGTCAACATATAATGTATCTCATATGACACTAACAATAATATCAATAACCTTGACAAAAGTAAAGATGAATTACATGTGCATTTACAAGTATCAAGACGTTTACAAGTGTCAGTTTATAAAGTTAACATGTTTTACCCCAAAAGGTGCTAAATAAACTAAAAAGGGGGCATGGAGAACTCATATGGAGAACTCACATGTATAGTGATGGTTGTACAGTACATAAGAAAGCTTGGATATCAAGAGTCAAAGGTGATGTCCTAAATGATAAAAAACACTAACTTGAGTTCGGAATTCATTACAAGAAATTAGAATGTTTAGAGAATGCTAACAAGCGAAAGGTAGATTGAAAATGGATTATTGCATCAATTTTAGATTATGGACAGAATGTTTGATATGTGTTTGAACAGGTTTTAAAAATAGCAAACGGTTTCATAAAATTATAAAAATTTATATTTGACTAGTTCAAGTATCCGGACAACTTTCATTCAGAAACGTTTTTATGGAAAGATCCATAAATAAGTCAAAACAGCAGCACAAGACAAAAGGTGCTAAAATACGCACTTATCTTATGAAGGCTATTGTTGAGTTATCCGATTGATTTTGAAGACGTATAAAATACGTTGAAAAGGTAATTCAATGAACTTGATATTGGAGTCTGATTTTACTCAAATTTAGTTTTTTATGATCAAGTTATAGTCAGTTAAAGTCAGATTATATTCTACCAGAATTGTAGTAAGGCACTTATATGCACTTTTAAAATTGTTAAAACATGAAACGGGTTAGTGTAAATTTATTATATCGATATATGATATATTAGAATTCATTTGAGTTATATAAAAATATTCCAAGACTTCATCATAGCCATCACTTAGGGAAATAATCTTGTGGAATAACCGAATGCGGCGGCATAGTCGTCAATATGCAAACGAGATTCTTTGTTTATATTAGTGTGTTGTTAGCTTGATTTAAGAATGTTAGTGATTATTATAAGGTTAGTGAACATTATAAGGTTAATGATAAAATGATAATGATTATAATTAAAATAGATTTAGTAGAAGAAAGAATAAAAATAAGAACATAAAGTAATAAGAACAATTGGATGTTAGGATGATTGAATGTATAATATAAAAACAATAAAGATTACCTTAGTATTAAGAATTCTTGAAATTTCTTGTAAAATAAAATTCTTCAAATTGATCATAACCAATGGATGAAAGAAAGATATGAGAGTGAGATTTTTAGAGAATGAACAAATGAACAGTGAGAACTAAGGCTTGCTTTATAGTTGGGGTTAGGAGTAGGTTATGAATGGTGTTAATGGTGAGTTATAAGTCTTTTAAAAGGGGGTTATGATTGAAATTTGGAATAAATATAAAATTAAAAAATTTGAATAAATAAAAGAATAATTACAATTTAAACTTTAAATTTATTAAAATTTTAATTTTAATTTAACAACTTCTTTTTTATTAAATCTTTGTTGACTTTATAATTCTAATAAGAACTTGTAATTTGATTATTTATTTTAATTGAATATTTAAAAGTGATATAAATATTAATAACATTTTATAGACCTTACATATTTGTAAAAATAATGATATTGTATTTTAATCCTTTATTTTTGTTTTATAATTAAAACTCATAAATGACATATAAACTTCATGAATTTATAAAATTTTATTCTATAAATCATGAATTTATCATAAATTGATTTAATAAATGGAAGTTGAATAAATAATATTATTATTGTTTTTTTGAAGGATTAAAATAAATAAATTTCTAACTAATGTATTTGATTTTTCAAAATTTGACCCAAACGGATTCGGGTTTGGGTTTCTATTTTCCAAAATGGGTAGATGTTATAACGTTGACTTTTATGTGTTTCTAGTTGGCAGGTAACTGATTGCTGAGGATGGCACGGGCAACTACTTGGCTTTTTTTGGATGGCATCTGTAACACCTGGATATTTTTTTAAAAGTCAAGAAAGAAGAATAAAGTGAAGAAAAAAATGAAAAGAAATAAAACCCAAGTCTAGGGGTTCAAAGTATCAAAAGGACAAAAATTTTAAAAGTTGGTGATGAAGGTGGTATGGCCGCCCATATGTCACACACATCACAAAATTTTCGGATTTTTAGAGAGAGAGTAGCAGGAAGCAGAAAACTCTCGGTTTTGAAGAGAAACAAGAAGAAAAGTGTGAATTTATGGTTTTATGGTGTTCTTAACTGGTTTTATCCTCGGGTTTATGCTTATGTGTGTTTGTATGTGTTCGGGTATGTTTTTAGTGGGTTTCTAGGCGGTTGAACTCAATTGCAAACGATTTTGGAAGAAGCCATTATCAAGAGCTGCAAAGGTGAGTTCTAGAAACCCCTCTTTTACTGATTTTTAACTAATTTTGGGGCTGGAAATGCATGAACTTATGTTTTTATAAACTGAGTTTCGGACCAGTATGTATGGCTGTGTGTATGTCGATCTTATGATGTGATGTATGGCTATGTTCATGCTTGATGATGTATGATGGTGTTTCTAAGGCTTAGAAGGCAAGACTTAAGCTTAGAACATGATAGATGGTGCTTGGGAACTGAGACCAGATGTTCAAAGCTCGTATGTTTAAGTTTTAGCATCTGCCTAAGTATGTAGAAGAAATGTGGATGAACATAGAAAGTCAACGCGGATGAACATATAAAGTCAATGCGGATGATCAGTCAACACGGATGGACATTTTCCACTAAGTAGGAGAAATGTGGATGAGTAGTGGGAAATGCGGATGAAGTAAAAGAAATGTGGATGAAGTAAAAGAAATGCGGAGTAGTGGGAAATGCGGATGAAGTCAATGCGGATGGAAAGTTTATACGGATGAGCATTGACTAAGTATAACAAATGCGGATGAACAAAAGGCAAATGCGGATGAACTATAGAAAATGCGGATGAACTGTAACAAATGCGGATGAAGAAAGACAAATGCGGATGAAGTGGAACAAATGTGGATGAAAGTTTGACTTTCTAGGGAAAAGTGAGATTTAGGTTTTGACTTGGGATGTTCCTGGGGGTTCATGTAAGCTGATGTTTGAGGTCATAGATATCATGATGCGCATGTTATGATGTATGTTTGATGCTTATGCATGATGATATGTATGATGTATGTTATGTTGCATGATGCCCTATATGATGATGTTGACTGTGCATGTTGATGTTCCTTATTATGATGCATGTTTATCTTTCCCGTGGCTTTACATGTTATAGTTGTAAAAGAAATGATAAAGTATTATGTAATATAAAGTGAAAGATAATGAAAGAGGAACATAATGATAGAATGCATGCATTAATGAAAGAGAAAGTAAAGAAAGGCTTGCAAGCAAAATGTACGGAGGTGCACGACTCAAAAATGACGTAAGCTCAACTGTGTGTGGTTTAGAAAACCCCTTAAAGATACATGCAGGGGTCTAGTCTTTGTGACTGACCAATGATGTAGTACATGGTTTATAGTGATTACTCACCCTGGTGCCGGTGCCAGGCTATGTGCGTTATGGAAGTCATTTATGATCTTCGGCCCAGTATCCGCTTTGTGCATACATTTGGGGTGTAGTATACAGTTGGGATCTTTGTCGCTTGCTGTGGTGCTCGTGCCAGGCTTTGTGTATTATGGAAGTCATTTAGGATCTTTGGCCCAATACCCGCCGTGTGCATACGTTTAGGGTATAGCTGATGACACTGATTCCAGAAAGAGATAAAGAGATATTGAGTTAATGAAAGAAAGTGATGAATAGTAAAAAGGATAATAATGATATTATCTATGTGTACGTATGATGTGTGATTATGTACGATGGTATAGTATGATTTTAAAGACGTAAAGTATGTCTTATTATAAAACTAGACCTCACTCAACAACTCTGACTTTTTATGCATTTTCCAGTTGGCAGGTGAGCATTGCTGAGGATGGCGTGGGCCAGCTACTTGGCATTTTGGATGGCATTCTTTGTTACTGTGTTTGTATTGTAATGCGAACAAATGAAAATGTGTAATGAATGATTGTCTTAACTTGCAAAAGCAGTTATTAAGAAAGAAAAAAGTTATTTTAAATGTTCCACTTCGATGTTTTTATGAAAGTTAGATGTAATAGTATGTTTTGTGAGCAATGATTGGCCAGTTGTAAGTGTCCCGGGAACGGGGCGTTACGGCATCCATTTTGTATAACGATAATGTTTTTGTGATGTAATGCAATGAGTTATATTTTGTAATCTATTAATGACGTATTATTTTGCAAAAGCAATTATAATGATATGAAATGGTTTTAAATTTATTCCGTGGCAATGATTCAGTAACTTATATATTTTTATGTGCAATGATCGACCAACTTTGAGCGTCCCGGGGACGGGGCCGTACACCAATGGTCCTTAAAACATAAGTTTTAGCAGCATCGGGCACATCATATTTTCTCTTAAAAATAGATTCTAGTAAATATTATAAAAACATAACAAATAAAAAACATAGAACTGTTGAAAACCTTACCAAGACATACTCCCACATCTTATCTTTACGTGGCACCTTATGCCATGAATTATGAATCAATGGTGCATAAGTGTCATTACAAGCTATTGTATCCAAAAATCGAGATAATTGTCTTAAATTTCCTTCACTATTGGTCCAATGGGTTGTCCAAATTAATTACATATAATGACCTCATGTTCATTGACTTTTCACATGTGCACATGTAAGGCCCTGTTCCCGGGACACTTATAGCTGTTCAATCATCACACATAAAACATATATTTACATTTAACCTTCATAAAACATAACATCGGAACATTAAAATAACATTTCATTTCATTATAAATGATTTTGCAAGTTAATACAATCATTCATTTCAAATATCGTTCGTTTGCATTACAATGCAAAAATATTAAACAAAAGATGCCATTCAAAATGTCATGTAGCTGTCTCACGCCATCCTCAGCAATGCTCACCTGCCAACTGGAAAAATGCATAAAAAGTCAGCGTTGCTGAGTGAGTTCTAGTTTGATAATAAAACATACTTTATCTTTCATTTTAAATCATTCTTTACCATCGTATGTGATCATGCGTAATACATACACAGAGATAATATCATAATATCTACATCATTCATTCGTTAACTTTCATGCATTCGTCATTAAATCTTTACTTTCATTCGAAACCGTTCTTTTCTTTCTTTCAAATCATCCTATACCGTCGTGGATAATCACACATCATACGTACACATAGATAATAACATTATTATCTTCTTTACTATTCATCACTTTCTTTCTTTAGCTCTTTATCCCTTTCCGGATCAGTGTCATCAGCTATACCCCAAACGTATGCACAAAGCGGGTATTGGGCTGAAGATCATAAATGACTTCCATAATGCACATAGCCTGGCACCAGCACTCGGGCAAGCGACAAAGATCCCAACTGAATACTACACCCCAAACATATGCACAAAGCGGGTACTGGGCCAAAGATCATAAATTACTTCCATAACGCACATAGCCTGGCACCAACATCGGGGTGAGTAATCACTATAAACCATGTACTATATTACTGGTCAGTCACAAAGACTGGACCCCTGTGTGTATCCTTAAGGGTTAGCTAAACCACACACAGTTGAGCTTACGACATTTTAGAGCCGTGCATCTCTGTATATATTGCTTGCAAGCCTTTCTATACTTTCTCTTTCATTAATGCATGCATCCTATTATTATGTTTCTCTTTTCACTATCTTCCACTTTACATTACATAATACTTTTCAATTCATTCATAACATTCAACATAAGGCCATGGGAAGATAAACATACATAACATGAACATTAACATACACATACAAGATCACCATACAGGGCATCATACATACATAACATGCATCATACATAAGCATCAATCACACATCATAACATGCCCATCACATCATCTATGGCCTCAAAAAGTCAACTTACATAGCCCCGGAACCTCCCAAGTCAAAGCCTAAATTTCACTTTTTCCCCAAAGGTCAGAAAATATTCAAAGTGTTCATCCGCATTTGCCTTTTTGTTCATCCACATTGCTCAGTCACATGAACATATTCATATTTTTTCATCTGCATTGACTTTACTCATCCGCATATGTCAATGCTCATATGCATTTGCTCAGTCACATGAACTTATCCACATTTTTTCATCCGCATTGACTTTACTCATCCACATTTGTCAATGCTCATTCGCATTTGTTCATCCGCACTAACTTTGTTCACCCGCATTTGTTCACACTTAGGCTTATTCATCCCCATTGACTTTCTCATCCGCATTTGTCAATGCTCATCCACATTTGTTCATACTTAGACTTATTCATCCGCATTGACTTTCTCATCCGCATTGACTTTCCATTCGCATTAGTCAATGCTTATGTAGTTTTCTAAACTTAGGCGTATGAACTACAGTTTGGGCGCATGAGCAACCTAGGGCACACTATTCATTAGATTTAGTCCCCAAATCTCATATTTCTTGTTCTAAGCTTAAATCTTACATTCTAAGCCTTAGGAACACAACCATAACATCATCAAGCATGAACATAGCCCACAATCACACCATACCCGTAACATACACACATTCAAACATATGGGTATAAAACCCAGATTTATAAAAACATACATTTATGCATTTCTAGCCCCAAAATCAGTTAAAAACCAGTAAGAGAGGGGTTCTAGAACTCACCTTTACAGCTCTTGAGTATGGCTTCTTCCAAACTTGTTTGCAATTGAGTTTAACCACCTAGAAACCCACCAAAAACACACACAACTGAACATACAAACACACATAAGCATACAACCGAGGCAAGGCCAGTTAAGAACACTTAAAACTATGAATTCTTACCTTGAATTCGAATTTCCAGCTTGTTCTTCTTCAGACCCGAGAGCCTTCTGCTTCACTTTTCTTTCTTTCTCTAAAAACGTAGATCTGGGTGTTGTAAAAGGAGAATGGGCTGCCATGCCCACTTTACACCAACTTTTTCAAACCTTTTTTTCATTTTTGACACTTTTTATCATTTAACTTGGGAAAATATCTTTCCTTTATTTTTCTTCACTTTATTCTTCTTTCTTTGACTTTTTTAAAAAAAATAACCGGGTGTTACAGCACATCATGCATCATTGTTGGTCTCCTTTTCTTAACTTTAGAAATTCATGTTGACAATTATACATCAAAATTAGATAAGGAATCAATGACAAACCAAAACATAGTCAAATAGTTAAACTCAACCTATTGCTTTCTCTATTTCGGGGCCTCTTAGTTGTTCTTGAGCTAGTGTATCATCCTCGTCTTCCAAATCATCATTGCTATTCATCATTGGAATAGTTATTTGGTCCATGTCTACATATTCATCAACATGTCATTAGTAAATACATGCCATCAATAAATACCCATTATAAAAAATATAATGACGATAAACTATAAACTTGTTAAATCATGAACATAAGTACCTTCATATGTCAAAATATCATCTTCATTATCAATGTCTTTTGAACCATCTAGTTCCCTATCCACTCCATTAATATCTAAAAGTATGAAAGATTAAATTTATATAAAAGGAAATTGTATGGGTGACTTAATTATTTCTCATTAATTGAAAAACTTCTAAGATCAAAACATTCCTTGAAATATCTCGTGATCCTCATCATCATCCTCGTCAGAAGCAACAATTGTCTCTTTGCTCCATGTGTAATACAATTAGGCTTCGCTATATTTTGTTTATATACCACACTTTGCCTTTGTGGCACTATACTATATGAGATTAGTTCACCCATAGTAATTGTTGCTCTATATTGACTATATTTTGATTCATTTGAATCCATTGCAAAGTTATGGGAGACCTTTAGAGCAATCACTCGATATTTCTTTGCTAAACTAGCAAGTTTAATCATGGACAGTGGTGCAATATATTATGGATTATGTTACTATAACAAATTTAACTTTATTAGAACAAAGTCATAGACAAATAAATAACCAAAAAGTTTCTAATTTGATGACCTTTGCAAATGCATCAACACTAGTAGCAATTTCTTGATAATCTCCCTCACTATCATCACTCATATGAGGAATATAGTCTCCATCTCGTGTATTGGTACATGTTGGTTTCACTCTATTTTTCTTTGTTTTTTGACTTTATACCAAACTTGTCAAAGACTTTGCAATGTCTTTAACTCCCAAATCTACTAGTCTTTTTTTTTGTTTTCTTGAACCCTCGATAGTCTAGTTTTCTTATAATCATTTGTTTGTCTTTGTACACTTTGATCTTGTTTTCTTTTGTTTCCCATTAAAGAGTTTCTCAAACTTAAAGTAGCAACAACTTATTTCTCAGAAACACTAACAAAACAATTCACACAGTACATATAACAAGATGATAACCTGTTTAACATGTTTCTATTTTTGTCATTTTCATAGTTTGAGATATATAAGAAACATAACACATATGTATGTATCATATCTCATTTATAAACGGATTAGAAGAGTTTAATGACTTGGAAATTTCTTTTGAGATAAATATATATATAGCTTTTCTGCCTAAGATCAATAAACAGAAACAAGATAACAAAGAAAACATATATTTTGAATCAAAATCTATAAGTATGTTATCTCATCATTAACCAAGGTTTCAATTGAATAAAAATTACTGAGTATGTTATCTTCATTATAAATCAGGTTCCAGTTTTGTTAAGATTTTAGTAACTAAAAAGAAAATCCTAATCATAATACACATATCACAATCAGACAAAAAATGTCATATTTGTGTATGTTGTTCATATTGTTCTTAGAATCAGATAAGGAGTTTTAGTGTACCTGGTTACATGAATCAAATCGAACGAAGATCAGGCAGCCCCCAGAGATATCGGTCACGGTGATGTTTTGGAAGTACTATGAAAGCAATGAAAACAGAGTAGAGAGTCAGATTGAGATGCAAGTGAGAGAGAGGTTTCATGGGCGTAGTTGATGGTTGAGGGAGTCTTTGATTTAATTGGCACATGAAATTATTTGGTAGTTTTAGAAAAGGAATTGGTTAAAAGTAGAATATAGGAAGAAGAACTAGAGTCCATGGTTGAACTTTCAATTCTATCATATTTATTACTTATCCACTCCTTATATTCTCTTTCATTATTTCTTACATTTTTAATAAGCATTTGTAAAGTTTTTTGAAGTATTGTAATTAACATATATAGATATTTTTCTTTCATTTTGATTTTAGTTCCCAAGTATTACAATAGTATTTTAGAAATCAACTAATAAGAAATCAAATTTTATCGAAAGTTAAAGCTTAATACATAAAAATAATATGTTTTCATATTAGGCTTGAGTATAATACTTTAGTGATTTATAAAAGTTTTAATATAAATAAATCAATTTGGTACTTCGTAACTATGCATAACTAAATATGGCATACTTCATTATGTTCATTCTCTTTCTAATAAAGCATGCAGTCATTTAGACATGTAGGAATCTTCTTATAATCAAGCCCTAGATCTTTTATGACTTTTCTAGCTTGAGTAAAAACTAGCTAAAAGTTTTGCTTCTGGAATCATATCTTGTAAATGTTGTAGAAGATCATCGAATGCCACATTACTAAGCCCTGAAGAGTCTTGTAGAGAAGAAATCTAATGATGAAAACCTCTAAGTCCCACATGGTATCACAACAACTGCTGAAAGCTTCATCAGCAGTTTGACAAGTGCTGAAGACTTCAACAGCTGAAGATCAAGTGCGGAAGACTTCAACAGCTGAAGAACTAAAGTGTTGAAGTACAACAGCTGAAGAACACAGTACTGAAGCTGAACAGCTGAAGAACACAAGTACTGAAACTGAACAGCTGAAGAACACAAGTGCTAAAGCTGAAAGACCAAAGTACTGAAGTACAACAGCTGAAGAGTTTACAAGTGCTGAAGATCAACAACTGATGTACAAAGTCTGAAGACAAAGACTGAAGACATCAGCTGATGATATCTACTGAAGTCATCAGCTGATGAAACATCTGAAGTTCAAAGTCTGAAGATCAAGTACTGAAGCGTCAGTAGTTTGTTACAACTGCTGAAGAGTACTTCTTCAGTAGTTGTGATATCAGTAGTTTTATATTTTTACTTTCAGTAGTTTTGTAAAACGACTGAAGAGCTTGTTCTTCAGTCATTGTAGTTTCAGTAGCTTTATGTTTTTCAGTAGTTATAACAACTGATAACACTTAGCATTTTTTGTAAGAAGATGTCAGCTGTTTTGACATCTTTAGTAGTTGTGTTTCAGTTGTAATAATTCTGTTAGATGTCACTATCAAGTGACATCAGCAGACGTCACATCTTTTATATAAGAGGTGTCGACCTAATTGTAATTGTGACATTCTGTTACCACGAAAGCGAATATTGAATGAAATATATTTGCAGATATTCTCTCTCTCTATAACTGTCTTTGTTCTTCATTGAATATCGTTTTGTTCTTGTGAATTGACTAATTCATTGTTTGAATTCCGCTGCTATACTCTTCAATCAATCAACATAGATCACTGATCTTAACAAGTGGTATCAGAGCATGGTTAATCATTGATCGATCTAACAATTGATCATTGAAACTCCTAATTGATTTCTGTGTTTGATTGAATTAGCGCATTTGCAAGAACTGGTTATAGATTATTGAATTTCTGCCGCTTTCGTTCATTTATTTTGAGATCTTCTGGTTCAATTAGTTGTTGCGTTTTTTGTTCTAAATCTGTTTTAGCTTAACCGAATTTGATTGAATCCGAGATGACGACTCCTTCTAATGATCCTCACAATACCAGTTCCTCAACCAAGCCTCCGATGCTGGTTAGAACCGAGTATAACATATGGCAACGAAGAATGCTTCATCACCTGTCTATTAACAGTTCAGGTTGTTGGACATCTGTGGTACATGGACCACATAAGCCTGTGGTGAACAATCCGAAAACCAATCAAATGGTTCCGAAGAAGAGGAACAATACTTTGATGAAGATCGGAAACTATTTGTGATTGATGCTAAAGCCCATGGAATTCTGGCCATGGCACTGCCTAATGAAATCTATTCAGGGCTTATGCATCATGAAACTACTCATGATCTCTGGAATGCCCTGAAGGAACAATTCGGTGGCACAGATGAGGTCTTAGCAAACAATAGAGAAATCCTTGCCCAACAATATGAGACATTCTCTCATAGAAAGGGTGAGACACTGACTCAACAGTTTGAGCGCTTTTCCTGCTTGATATCTGAGCTGAAAATGGTGAAACAGGAATACACCAATAGCCAGATGAACAACAGATTCCTTAGATCACTGCCTGAGAGATGGGACACATACACTATTGTCCTATGCTCTAGTGCAAATCTAGAAGGCCTGTCTCTCACCCAACTTCATGGGAAACTGCTTACATTTGAAAGAGAGATAGAGCAGAAGAGGAAACTGTCCTCATCAGGAAAGCTCACTGATGACTTTGTACTAGGCAACACTGCCTTGGTTGGTCATGAGCAGAATATGCTGCATCTAAAAGCAATTATGATGAGCATATTGATTTCTCTTCAAATAGTTCTGATCATGCATTTGTTGGTATTGAGAGTCATTCTGGCAGTAATAGTGACAATTTATGCTTCATCATGGATGATCTGAAAGGAATAGCTGATGATGATCTAGAAGAGATGGATATTCTGAGCCAGATGGCACTGATTATATCAGATCTCAGAAGTTCTATAAGAGAACTGGCAGGAATTTCCTGGACTCTGGCAAAACCAAAGTTGGTTTTGACAAGAGTAAGTTGAGGTGTCACAAATGCCAAAGGCTAGGACACTTTGCAAGAGAGTGTAGATCAACTGGATCTAACTCTTCTGCACCCTTTGTGACTTTTCCTAGTACTAGTCCACAAAACAGAGGGCAACATCCTACTGGTTCTGGTCATTATTCACATCCTAGATCTCCTGCATACTTTGTTCCCCAGGGTCAAATGTCATATCCTTATCCCTGCTATTATGTGCCTCAACCAAATTCTGTTCAAGCTCCAATTGCACAACAACCACAAGCATTGCCTGAACCATAGCCTTCCCAATCTCATCAACAAACTCAACCTCAACAACACAGCTTCTTCACCCCAGGAGTTGTTGACTGGAGCAGTTTACCAGATGACATGTCTGGTCATGAACAACTGTTCTCAGGTGCTGGTCAACATGGTGGTGAAAGTCCATTTGGAAATCTAGCTCTTATGGCTTTGGATTCTACTGATACTTCATCCTCTAATGCCTCTACAACAAAGGTATCACATGTATCCTCTGAGGCAAAAGCCAAATTATGTTCTGACACATGCATAGCAGCATTTGCATCTATTAGAGAAGCAAATGTAGCTTCAATCAACGAGAACATTGAGCTAGAACAAATTATTTCCAAAAACAAAGCTGAATTTGAGTCTGTGCCTAATGATAAAAATGATGACATTTACAAATTGAAATGCCAAATAACTGATGATAAGGCTAGGGAAGAGATACTTCTAGAGAAGTATAAAGATCTCAAAGAAACCCTTGCAGTTACCCAGGTAGAGTGTGATAGATGGGTACAATCATGCAAAGGTTTTGAAATGCTTCTTAGTAAGCAATCTGCTTCCAATGTGAAGTTTGGCATTGGTTACAATCACACTGCTCCACCTACAGATTTTACTCCAAGAGCAGAGGTAGAATCTGATGGTGAGAGTAATAAACAATCCATCTCATCATGTGATCTACTTTCTGATACAGCACAATCAGAAGTAGAAGTCAGCATCAAGCCCTCTCTGAACCTATCAGCTGATGGTGATGGTTCAAATGCTGACACTCACATGATCAATGAGTTGATCAACTCAGGAGTTAATTCTAAAAGTCCTGAAAGGACTAGAGAGCAGGATTTAACACCTGAAGTTCAAACTCCAACTACTGTCAGTACTGAAGAGAAGAAAACTGCCAGTAGAAAGAGTTTGAAGACTACTAAAGAGGCAGTCAAGAAAGCATCAATGCTTCCAAAGCATTGAAGAGCAAGTCTCCAGTTGCTTCACCCTCTTTAGTTGATGATCAACCTAAGATGAAGAAGAAACCATGTGAAGTATGTGGTTTGTTCAATCATCTTACAGATGATTGCTGGTACAAAAGAGGTTCCAAACTCAAACAAAAAGTAGAAATTAAAGAGAAAATGGTAAAAATGAAAATTGAGTTTGAGACCACATTTGTATCAACAACATCAAATCCTGTAACCCTTAAGTCCTCAAAGAAATCCAAAAAGGAAGGGGTTAAACAGGTGACAGCTGAGAGTGCTCAGAAGAAGAAGCTGCATCATAGGAACTTATCAAACTCCATTGACAATGTGTCTGATGAGCTGAAAGCTTTATCACAAAATCAGACATAGCTGGTTATGATGGTTCAACATCTGTTAGGTAGAGTTAACCAACTAGATGCTCCTATGTTGAAACCACAGAAAAGGAGATCCAAGCCAAAGGATTCCTCTTCTTCACCATCTTCTTCCTCTCAGGCTGTTGTTTCAAATAAACCTGTTAGTTTACCATCTATTGATGAGACCAGGCCCAAAACCAAAAAGGTTTGGGTCTCTAAAACTAACTGATTGTTTATTATTGCAGGGTTCTCCAACATGCCAAAGTAGCATCTGGTATGTAGACAGTGGGGGATCTATGCACATGACTGGGAATAGTTCTCTTCTTCATGACTACTCTCAAGGAAAGAAAGGATTTGTTTCTTTTGGCAATGATGCTATGGGTTACATCATTGGTAATGGCTTTGTCTCCAATGGAGAAATCAAATTTGATGATGTTAATCATGTGGAAAATCTCAAGTACAATCTCTTGAGTGTTAGTCAAATGTGTGATAAAGGCCATGTTGCTCTTTTCACCAGTCAGAATTGTAGGATTCTGTCATCCAAAGTTTTGCACTTGATTGACAAGGTGTTGGATGATCACACTCTCCTGATAGCCAACAGGACAGGAAGAGTGTATGCCTTAGATATTTCCAAGAAAATAGATCTCAAAGGCAATCCTTGCCTATTTTCCAAACCCTCTTCTCAAGAATCTAAACTGTGGCACAGAAGGCTGGGTCATGTTAGTTTCAAAAACATGAATCAGCTTATCCACAATAGTTTAGTCAGAGGCTTACCAATAAAGGAGTTCCACTGTGATGAAACCTGCACTGCTTGTTTAAAAGGAAAACATCACAAAGTCTCATTCCCTCCTATTGAAGAGCCTAAGTCCACTGCCTGCTTGCAATTACTGCATATGGATCTATTTGGTCCTGTGAGAGTGATGAGCATGGCCAAGAAGAAATACTGTCTGGTATTGTGGATGATTACTCCAGATTTGTATGGACTTTCTTTCTACATTCAAAGGTTGAGGTTGCTCAGAAGGTTATTACCCCACTGGAAACAACGTTTTGAGATCTACCTCAATGGAGTGGATCCGAATCTATGGGAGGCCATCGAGATTGGATATAGTACACCGGTGGGAGCCGATGGAGTAAAGTTAACCTTAGGAGGGATGACAGACGTGCAGAAAGTCAAATATAATGCAGAGAATAGGGTCTATGCATTGATTACACAGTCTATCCCTAAAGAGATATTCCACCAGTACTCAGAGAATAAGCAGTCCAAGAAACTATGGGATGAGCTAGAGAAGAGGTACGACGGGAATGCCTCGTTGAAGGCAATCAAGGCTAAGGAGCTAAAGAAGGAATTCGACAACTTCTCATCGATGGGAAACGAGAGTTTGGACGATGTTATAGATAGATTCTACCATCTGATGAGTGAACTGCATACACATGGGGTGGCTACTACTATGGAAGAGAAAGTTAATAGTTTTGCAGACGGATTGCCTAAAAAATGGGTTTCATTCGTGTCTAATCTTAGACAGAATGGAATGCTGTCAAAACTGGATATTAATGACTTCATTCTGAAGTTGCAAGAAGAATCACTTAGAATGAAGTACAGAGCTCAGAAGTCTACGTACAATCAAAATCCAGCATTATACAATGCCACTCCTCAAGCTAAGACATCTGGAGCACCCCTCCAGACTGCATTCGTGTCTAGCTCATCGAGTCCTACACATGCACCTGCTCCAGGTTCAGAAACGTCAGGGTCTTCTTATACCCAATACATTGGATCTGAAGCGAATGCTACTAGACTGAAGACCGAGAACCTCGGTAATGTGACTGTGGAAGTAGCTCGAGAGCACATGGATCTATTGGCAGCAATGGTCCATTCCTATGATGAACTTGTTGCTAGAAAGATTGGAAACTGCCATCTGGTAGACGAGGACTACGAGCAGGTGGACGAAATGGAGCTTGAGAGAATGGACATAATGTGGGCCTTAGCAAGTGCTGTCTGGAGGGCGAAGAAGTTTGTGAAAAAGACTGGACAGAACTTGGTTGCTACTAAGGATACCACCTTTGGCTTCGACAAGAGTAAAGTGACCTGCTTTAACTATGGTGAAAAGGGGCACTTCAAGAGAGAATGTGTGAAGCCAAAGAAGACTGGGAACGGGAACCCGTTCTCATCCTTCACTCGTCTAGACTGCTCATGATGATGAAGGACAGGATTGGAGCTTTAGGTTTGTCTCACCAGGGGAATCAAACATAGCAAATGTAGAAGATATTGACAGTGATTCTGCTAGTGAAGGAGATCTAGCAGTTGAGATAGCAATGTCACATAGTGAAGAAGCAGTTGCAACCGAGGTCAGTAACAAGCCGAAAGTGGAGACTACCATGTCAGAGACAGAAAAGACAGAAGCAAAGAATCAGAATCATCTATACTGCATTGATGGCAAACGCTTCTGAATCTGCTCAGGTAAGTACTACTGACACAATGTTTAATAATCATGCTTGTTCTGATTGTGATGCCTTTAGGAATAGCATAGATGCTAAATTTGCTAGGTTATTAGATCATAATGATAACTTGATAAAAGATTTGCATCTATGCACTGAGGCCAATAGGGTACTAAAAAAAATGAGCTCAGTTATAAAGAAAAGATAGACCTTTTGACTAAACAGCTTAGGGAAACCGAAGTAGTTGCCTTTAATCAAGCTAATGACATTAGGTATTATCTAAACTCCCTAGAAGACACTAAGAAACAAAAGGCAGTTCTAGAAGTAGAAGTAAATTCACTAAAACAGAAACTGCATAGTTGGACTAGTTCGTCGCACATAGTCCAACACTTAGTAAAAGAAAGGAACAACGGGGAGGGACTGGGTTATAAAGTGGTTCTGCCACCACCTGAGACTTTGATGAACACTAAAACTAGACCTTTAAGTACTAATCCCATCAAGGATCATGTAGTGTCTACTCCTCTTGTTAGTGATCCAGATTCCTTATGTTCATCTATTGACACTGGAAACAAACAAAAGGAGACCACTTCAAAGGCAAAGGGTAAATTGTCTTGTGTTAATCTGGAAAAGGAATTTGAAAAGGTTAACTTAAAGTCAGGTTCAAACAAAGTCAAATTAGAACCTAAAAGGGCTTTTAAGGATAATCTTTCACATACTTCAAGTCAAAGACCAATTAACCAAAAAGATAAGGATGTCAAACAGGTTAAATCAGTTAATTTTGTTAAACCAGTAAACACATCAAAAGAACCAGAGTCAAAACCTAAAGTGAGTGATGTTACTAGAGTGTCACACACGTCTCAACAAAGAATGTTTAATCATAAGGTTGATAGCAGGGTGTACTACAACTGTGGAGAATGTGGACACATTGCTTCCTACTGTCCTTATTATCAGACACCTAGGAAGAAGATTGCACTTCAGGACTGAAAACCTAGGGCTTCTAAGAGGAGCTCTTTAACTCCACCTAGACGAACTAGTGAATAGAAAGTTCAATCTGTTAGCCAGTCAACTGTTTTTCACAAACAGGCATTGCACAAATCTGGCTTATGGAAAGATAAGTCAACTTCTGTGGCTGATAATGAAGACAAGAAGGAACCTGAGCTACCCTCACCTTCTAAGGGTCAATGGGTTGAATTTCTGATGTGTGATGCCTCTGGGAAACCCAAGCCAGTAAAGGCTTGGGTTCCTAACCTAAACTAATCCTTTACCTTGTATGTGTAGGTTGTTCAATACAGTGCTGAAACTAACACGTGGATAGTAGACAGCGGAGCATCCAGGCAGATGACAGGAAACAGAGCTCTTTTATCAAATGTCAAACAAAAAAAAGGAGGGCATGTTTCGTTTGCTGGAAACAAGGGAGGATATGTCACAGCTCAGGGAGAAGTTGGAAATCAGAAAGTTAAGTTTGAAAGGGTGAACTATGTACAGCAACTTCAAAATAACTTACTCTCTGTTTCTCAAATTTGTGATAAGGAATTTAAAGTCATCTTCGACAACAAGAGGTGTTACGTACTGAAGAAAGACTACGTGATCCCAGAGGACCAAGTTTTGATGACTGCTTCAAGATATAAAGATCTTTATGTCTTAGATCTGTCAACAGCTTCTACAATGGATCATGAGGTTCAGTGTTTTCTATCCAAAGCTACTGAAAAAGACTCCATCTCCTGGCATAGGAGAATGGGACACATCAGTCAAAGGAAGATGAATCACTTGATTCGGAAGGATTTGGTGAGAGGTGTAAATGTCAAGAACTTTCAGCTTCCTGATTTCTGTATAGCTTGCAAGAAAGCTAAACAGACAAAGAAGTCTCATAAGGAAAAGAAAGTTAATTCAATAGAACTTCCTCTTGAACTTCTACACATGGATGTGTTCGGTCCAGTCAGTACAAAGAGCATTGCAGGCGACTTGTACTGTTTTGTGGTCATCGATGACTACTCAAGGTTCACTTGGGTAATGTTTCTGAAATCCAAATCAGAAACATTTGAATCATTCAAGTAGTTGGTAACCACACTGGAATCTCTCTACAAGCTGAAAGTTAGACAAGTACGCTCAGACAACGGAACGGAATTCAAGAACCATTGGATGGAGGAATACTGCAAGGAAAAGGGGATTGTGCATCAATTCACTTCTGCTTACACATCTCAGATGAATGACATTGCTGAGAGAAAGAACAGGAGCTTGATAGAGACAGCATGGACTATGCTGGCAAACTCGAAACTGCCTATCCAATTCTGGAATGAGGCAGTGGCAAATGCATGTTATACACTGAATCGAGTCCTGATAGTCAAGCGCGACGGAAAAACATGTTACGAGCTACTACAAAGATGCAAACCAAACTTGGAGTATCCCGAACCATTTGGGGCGCCGTGCACACTTCTGAAGAAGACACAAGAGGGTAAATTCAGCGAGAAGGCAGATGTAGGCATCTTTCTAGGATACAACATACCTATCAAGCGAGTTTACAATAACTCAACAGGTCTAGTAGAAGTTTGGTGTAATGTTGATGTTCAGCGATTCACCACACCGCCTACTAGCAAAGGACCCGCCTACTTCTTTGACTATGATGGATTCTTCAAGTCCTTCAACATTCCTCTCTCTCCCTCGGATGACGAATTAGCTACACGAATGATGTATGATAGCTTGAATCCACCAACATCTAGCTCACAGGGAGAATCATCTACTCATTCAGGGGGAGTAATTGACGACAGTGACACCTCCTCTGAAAATGAAGCTGAAGAAGATACCCAGAACAGTCAGGAGGAACAGGTTCCAGTTCCTGAAAGTCCACAAGCATCTACCAGTGGTGCACCTTCGACATCAGAGCCTCAAACTCCAACTACCTCAGATGAAGAACCAAATGTTCATCATCTTGGCTCTGAGGTAGCTGTTCCTACTACTCCAGGATCACGTCTAAACGTTTATCATCCCTTAGACAATGTCATTGGGGATGTCCGATCAGGAGTACAAACCCGAAATCAGCTGTACTCAGCTGATTATGCCTCTGTTATGGAAAAGGGATATATTCATGATGGTGCCTATCGGTGTTTTGTCTCACAGGTTGAGCTAAAATATGTCAATGAAGCACTAAATGATGAGGCATGGGTGAGTGCAATGCAAGAAGAACTTCTTCAGTTCAAGAAGTTAGGTGTATGGTCCCTGGTGGATAGACCTAAAGGTGCTAAGGTCATTGGCACCAAATGGGTTTTAAAATGCAAGAAAGATGACCAAGGGATCATTATCAGGAACAAGGCTCGACTGGTTGTTCAGGGATTTCACCAAGTCGAGGGAAGTGATTACAATAAGGTGTTTGCACCCGTGGCAAGGATGGAAGCCATTCGTATCTTCCTTGCCTATGCATCGTATATGAAGATTAAAGTCTATCAATTAGATGTGAAGAGTGCATTTCTTCATGGGGAAATTAGAGAAACAGTTTATGTCAGTCAACCCGAGGGATTTGAAGATCCTTATCATCGGGATAGAGTCTACAAGCTCGACAAGGCTTTATACGGGCTTCATCATGCTCCAAGAGCTTGGTATGAGAAACTCTCGACTCATCTTGTGAAACACGGCTTTCACAGGGGAGCCATTGACTGCACGTTGTTCATTAAAGAAAAAGATGGCGACCTACTGCTCGTACAAATCTATGTTGATGACATAATTTTTGGTTCAAAGAACGAAGAGTTATGCAAAGAATTTGAAGCAGTTATGCAGAAAGAGTTTGAGATGAGTGCTATGGGGGAGATGAAGTTCTTTCTCGGGCTACAGGTGGATCAAACACCAAATGGGATCTTTCTACATCAGACCAAGTACGTAAGAGATATTCTCAATCGCTTTGACATGGAGAATGCTTCTACTGCTGGTACTCCACTGGCTACGAATCATGACATAGCTCCTGATGAAAATGGAGATCTGGTGGATGCCATGATGTACCGAGGAATGATTGGATCCCTCATGTATCTCACTGCCTCTAGACCTGATATCATGTATGCGACATGTTTATGTTCTAGATATCAGGCTAAACCTAAGGTCAATCAACTGATCGGGGTCAAAAGGATTTTTCGCTATCTAAAGGGTACACCCACACATGGGTTGTGGTATCCTCATGATGATGATTTTGAGCTCACGGCGTATAGTGACTCGGACTATGGAGGCTGCAAGATGAACTACAAGTCTACTTCAGCAGGGTGTCAATTCTTTGGGAGAAGATTAATTACCTGGCAGTGTAAGAAGCAGACATCGGTTGCATTGTCAACCTATGAAGCCGAATATGTTGCTGCTGCAAGTTCCTGTTCACAAATCATCTAGATTCAACAGCAAATGCGGGATTACGGTTTAACGTTCCATTCTACTCCTATTTTTGTAGATAACTCTGCTGCTGTTAGAATCTCAGCCCTTGGTTTAATCGATTGAACAGTTTCAGCAGCGGAATAGCTCAGAATTAGACAAATTCAAACAAGAACAATTGATATAAAACGATAAAAGAATTTTGTTATAGAGAGAGAAATATCCGACAAAAGGAATATTGCATTAAGATTGTCGGCCTCAAAGGCACGATTACAGGTGAGTCATCTTTCCTTATAAAGGAAAGAATGACGTAGACTGATGTCACCTGAAAGTGACATGTAACCGTTTTATAACTACTGATGTTTAACAACTACTGAAGATGTCAACAACTGACATCTTCTTACAAATGTTCCTAAGTGTTAAACATCTTATTTACAACTACTGAAAAACATAAAACTACTGAAACTACAACAACTGAAGAACAACCTCTTCAGTTGTTTACAAGTACCCAAAAGAAAAGTAAACAAACTACTGAAAGGAAAAGAAAACTACTGAAGAAGAAAAACCATCACAACAACTGAAGAAGCCCTCTTCAGCTGTTGTCATCAGCTGTTAACATCAGCTGATGTCTTCAGTACTTAAACATCAGACTTTGTCTTTCAGCTGTTGATCTTCAGTCTTTGTCTTCAGTACTTGTTGAAGTCTTCAGACTTTAGATCTTCAGCTGTTGTCTCAGTCTTTGTCTTCAGTACTTCAGACGTACTTCAGTAGTTGTATTCTTCAGACTTTGTAGAACAGCTGATCGGTCTTCTTCAGCTGTTGTGATGTCCTGTGGGACTTAGAGGTTTTTGTTGGACCAAAAGAACAAATGGTATCAGAGCAGGTTAATCATTGATCGATCTAACAATTGATCATTGAAACTGTTCAATCGCTCTAAGTTTATCGAATTAGCAAAATTCGCAAGGATCTGTTATAGAGATTGAGAGTGTATCGCTTCTGGCCGTTTTATTTGAGGTTCTGTGTGGTTTTGAGCTAAATTTATTGTGATTTTACTTGAATCTGTCTGATTTTCCACAATGACTACTTCTTCGAATGATCCTTCAATACTGGATCCTCTACCAAGCCTCCGATCTTGGTGAGGAATGAGTATAACATTTGGCAGAGAAGATTGCTCCATCACCTGTCTGTCAATGGCTCAGGTTGTTGGACATCTGTGGTACATGGACCACATAAGCCAATGGTGAATGATCCGGAAACAAACCAGTTGGTTCCAAAGAAGAAGGAACAATACTCCGATGAGGACAAGAAGTTGTTTGAAATCGATGCAAAAGCCCATGGAATTTTGGCTATGGCTATTCCTAATGAGATCTACTCTGGGCTTCTGCATTGTGAGTCTGCTCATGACCTCTGGAATGCCATTAAAGAACAATTTGGTGGTACTGATGAGGTTTTAGCAAACAACAGGGAAATCCTCGCCCAACAATATGAGACTTTCTCTCATAGAAAGGGTGAGACTCTGACTCAACAATTTGAGCGGTTTTCATGTTTAATATCTGAATTGAAAATGGTTAAACATGAATATACCAGGAGTCAGATGAACCATAGATTCTTAAGATCACTGCCTGAGAGATGGAACACATATACCATTGTTCTACGCTCAAATGCTGATGTTGATTGCCTATCTCTCACCCAACTTCATGGGAAACTGCTTACATTCGAGAGAGAGATAGAGCAGAAAAGGAAATTGGTTTCATCTGGCAAGCTCACTGAGGATTTTGTCCAAGGGAACACCGCCCTGATTGGACATCAAGAGTCAGAATATGCGTCATCTGAAAGCCAGTATGATGAGCATATTGATTTCTCTACAAACACTTCTGAGCCTGCCTTTGTGAGTGTTGATAGTTATTCTGCTGGTAGTAATAGTGACAATCTATGTTTCATCATGGATGATTCTCAAGGGGATTGCTGATGATGACTTAGAAGAGATGGATATTTTGAGCCAAATGGCCCTGATAAATATCAGATCTCAGAAGTTCTACAAAAGAACTGGAAGGAAATTCCCAGGACTCTCTGGCAAAACCAAAGTTGGTTTTGACAAGAGTAAGTTGAAGTGCCATAAATGCCACAGGCTTGGGCACTTTGCAAGAGAATGTAGATCATCTGGATCTAACTCTCCTGCACCTTTTGTGACTTTCCCTGGCAATAGTCAACAAAACAGAGGGCAACAACCTGCCATTCTGGTTATCATCATCAACCACAATCTCCTGCATATTTTGTTCCACAGGGGCCAATGCCATATCCATACCCCTGCTATTACATGCCACAACCAGGCCAGGTTCAAGCACCCACTGCTCAGCAACCACATGCACTCCCTGAGCCTCAACCATCCCAATCTCATCAACCTAATCAACTTCAACAACACAGCTTCTTCACACCAGGAGTTGTTGACTGGAGCAGTTTACCAGATGATGTGTCTGGTAATGAACAACTGTTCTCAGGTGTTGGTCAACATGGCGGTGAGCATCCTTTTGGAAATCTAGCTCTCATGGCTTTGGAATCCTCTGATGGATCATCCTCAAGTACCTCTTCAACACAGGTATCACAGGTATCCTCTGAGGCTAAGGCCAAACTATGTTCTGAAACTTGCATAGCAGCATTTGCCTCTATTAGAGAAGCAAATGTGGCTTTAATCAATAAAAATGTAGAGCTAGAACAAACAATTTCCAAAAATAAAGCTGAGTTTGAGTCTGTGCTAAAAGAGAAAACTGATGAGATTTACAAATTAAAATGCCAAATTTCTGATGATAAGCTAGGGAGGATGTACTCTTAGAGAAGTACAAAGACCTCAAGATACTCTTGCTGTCACCCAGGTAGAGTGTGATCGATGGGTACAATCTTGTAAGGGCTTTGAAATGCTTCTTAGTAAGCAAACAGCTTCCAATGTGAAGTTTGGAATTGGTTATAATCACACTGCTCCTCCTACAGTTTTTGCTTCAAGAGCAGGAGCAGAATCTGATGGAGAAAGTAATGACCAATCCACCTCATCATGTGATTCACTACTTGATAAAGCACCATCAGTAGTTGAAGTCAGTAGTAATCCCTCTGTGAACCTATCAGCTGATATTGATGGTTCAACTGCTGACACTCACATGATCAATGAGTTGATCAACCCAAGTGTTATCCCTAGAAGTACTGAGGGTACTGGAGAGCAGGGGATAACATCTGGAGTTCAAATCCTAATGACTGACAGCACTGAAGAGAAGAAAACTGTCAGTAGGAAGGATTTGAAGCCTACTAAGGAAGTTGACAAGAAGGCAAAAAGTGCTTCTAAACTGCTGAAGAGCAAGTCTCAGTAGTTTCATCTTCTTTAGTTGATGATCAACAGAAGATGAAGAAGAAACCATGTGAAATATGTGGTCTATTCAATCATCTCACAGATGATTGTTGGTACAAAAAGGGATCCAAACTCAAACAAAAAGAGAAAATTAAAGAAAACTTGGCTAAAATGAAAACTGAGTTTGAGTTCAAGTTTGTACCAGCAGCATCAAATCCTATTACTCCTATGACCAAAAAGAAATCTAAAAAGGAAGGAGTGCAACAGGCAATAGCTGAGGTTGCTCAAAAGGAATGGTGCAACACAAGAACTCTCATCATCAACACCAATACCAATGTGTCTGAAGAGCTGAAAGCTCTCTCCCAGAATCAGACACAGCTGGTAATGATGGTTCAACATCTGTTGGGAAGAGTTAACCACTTGATGGCCCTGTGTTGAAACCCCAGAAAAGGAGATCCAAGCCGAAGGATTCCTCTTCTAACCATCTCCTTCACCCCAAGCTATTGTGTCCAATAAACCTGTTAGTTTACCATCTGTTGATGAGACCAGGCCCAAAACCAAAAAGTTTGGGTCTCCAAAACTAACTGATTGTTTATTTATGCAGGTTTCTTCAACATGCCAAAGTAGCATCTGGTATGTAGACAGTGGGGGATCTATGCGTATGACTGGGAACAACTCACTTCTAATGACTACTCTCCAGGAAGGAAGGGATTTGTTTCTTTTGGCAATGATGCAAGAGGTTACATCATCGGGAAGGGCTTTGTTTCCAATGGGGAATAAAGTTTGATGATGTCAACCATGTGGAAAATCTCAAGTATAATCTTTTGAGTGTCAGTCAATTGTGTGACAAAGGCCATGTTGCCCTTTTCACAAGCCAGAACTGCAGGATTCTATCATCCAAAGTTCTGAGTTTGATTGACAAGGTATTGGATGCTCACACTCTCCTGAAGGCCAACAGGACAGGAGAGTGTATGCCTTAGATCTTTCCAAGAAAATGATCTCAAAGGCCATCCTTGCCTATTTTCCAAGGCCTCTCCTCAAGAATCTAATCTATGGCATAGAAGGCTGGGACATGTTAATTTCAAGAACATGAATCAGCTGATACACCATAGTTTAGTAAGGGAATGCCTATGAAGGAGTTCAAGTGTGAAAACAACTGCACTGCTTGTTTGAAAGGAAAACAGCACAAGGTTTCATTCCACCTATTGAAGAACCAAAGTCCACTGCCTGCTTACAACTTCTTCACATGGATCTCTTTGGTCCTGTGAGAGTGATGAGCATGGCACAGAAAAAATACTGTCTGGTAATTGTGGATGATACTCCAGATTTGTATGGACTTTCTTTCTACATTCAAAGGATGAAGCTGCACAGAAGATCATAAACTTTGTGTTGTATGCTGAGAAGCAGTATTCCCTCTCAGTCAAGTGTATTAGAAGTGTGATAATGGAACAGAATTCAGGAACAATACACTTGATGAATTCTACCTTTCCAAGGGAATAAAGAGACAGTTTAGTATTCCAAGAACTCCTGAAAGAATGGAGTTGTGGAGAGAAAGAACAGGACCCTCATTGAAGCTGCAAGGTCTATGTTGGCTGATTGGACTGCCATTGACCTTTTGGGCTGAAGCTGTCAACACAGCATGCTATGTGCAGAATAGAGTGCTAATAAATCAGAGGTTGATGAAGACTCCATATGAAGTTCTACATCATTTGGCCCCTCTCATTTCATTTTTTAGAGCATTTGGGTGTCCCTGTTTCATTCTCAACACAAAGGATCAGCTCCAGAAATTTGATCCTAAGGTGGATGCAGGGTATTTTGTTGGTTATTCATCAACTTGCAAGGCATACAGAGTCTTCAACTGCAGAACAAAGATGGTTGAAGAGACTTTACATGTCAAGTTCAATGAATCTCCAAAGGACAAGATTCCACAAAGCCCTGTGGAGCTCTTTGATTTGGACATACTGCAATATGTTCCTTATCAATCTCCTGCTGTTGCTCCTGTCAACAGTTCACCACCTGGTGTTACTACTGAAGATGATGATGATAGTAGTAATCACCTCTTCAGGTTTAGTGATCAACTACTGAGTCCTCTAAACCTGATGCTCCTGTAGCTCCAGCCGCACCATCCACAACAAATGCTGATGAGATTTCTGCATCCTCAACTTCATTTGAGTTGCCACCATCTTCATGGTTTCAAGAATCTGCATCAACATCTGCTGCTGCTGAAGACCCTACAAACACTTGCACAGATTTGATTGTTTACCAAGAGCTGAAAATCACCCAATATCTCAAATCCTTGGTGATATCAATGCTGGTGTCTCAACCAGAAGCCAGTTGTCAATTTCTGCTTCTATGCTCTCTTCATCAGTCAGCTAGAGCCGAAGAACTATCATGTTGCTTTGAGGGACAATGGATGGGTTGAAGCCATGCAGCTTGAGCTTCTTCAGTTCAAGAAACAGCAAGTGTGGGAGCTTGTCCTCTACCCCCAGGTAAGTGTGCAATAGGCACTAAATGGGTGTTTAGGAATAAAACTGATGAAAATGGGCTAATTGTTAAGAACAAGGCCAGACTGGTTGTGCAGGGGTTTGCACAAGAAGAAGGTATTGATTATGATGAAACCTTTGCCCCTGTAGCCAGACTGGAGGCAATTAGATTGTTTTTAGCCTATGCTGCACTCCACAATCTTAAAGTTTTCCAATGGATGTCAAAAGTGCTTTTCTATATGGTACAATAAAGAAGAAGTTTATGTGTGTCAACCACCAGGCTTTGAGGATAATAAGCCCAGAATGGGTATATAAGCTTGATAAAGCTCTTTATGGGTTGAAACAAGCACCTAAGCTTGGTATGAGACCTTATCAAACTTTCTTCTACAGAATAATTTCACTAGAGGCTCCATAGATAAACTTTATTTATTAAGAAGGTGGATCAGCATAAGCTACTTGTTCAAATTTATGTTGATGATATTATATTTGCATCCTCTGATCCCCAATTGTGTGAGGATTTCCAAACTTAATGCAACAGAAGTTTGAAATGAGTGCAATGGGAGAATTACAGTTCTTTCTAGGTTTGCAAATCAAACAAAAAGCTGATGGAATTTTCATTCATCAGTCTAAATACACAAAAGATCTTTTGAAAAGTTTGATTTACAAAACTGTAAATCTTGTTCTACTCCCATGTGCAACACCACACAATTGGATGTTGATCAGAAAGGTAAAGGTGTTGATGAAAACCTTTACAGATGTATGATTGGTTCCTTGATGTATTTAACAGCTTCTAGACCAGATATTATGTTTGCTACATGTTTTGTGCTAGATTTCAGGCTGCACCTAAGGAGTCTCATCTGATTGCAGTCAAGAGGATCTTTAGATATCTGCAAGGCACACAATCTCTAGGCTTATGGTATTCCACTGGACATTCTTGCAAATTAGTTGCTTTCTCTGATAGTGACTATGCAGGATGTAAGTTGACCAGGAAATCAACTTCTGGTGGATGCCAATTCCTGGCAACTGTTTGATTTCTTGGCAGAGTAAGAAACACATCTGTTGCTACATCCACTGCTGAAGCCGAGTACATTGCTGCTGCAAGTTGTACATCCCAAATACTCTGGCTTCAGAATCAACTTTTGGATTATGGCATTACAGAGACTAAGACTCCATTATTAATGGATAGTGCTTCAGCTCTTTGCATTGTCAAAAATCCTGTCCAGCACTCTAGGACCAAACATATAGAAATTAGACATCATTTTATAAGAGATTGTTTTGAAAAGGGTCTAATTAATCCTATGTTTGTGCCTAGTGCTGATGAGCTTGCAGACATTTTTACTAAGCCTTTGGATAGTTCAACTTTCCACAACCTGGTGTTAAGGCTTGGTATGCTGCAGCTAGAATAAGTGACAACTACTGATGATCTCAGTAATTACTGATGATCATTGGTAACCATGTCACATATAAGTACTGATGAGTTATTTTACCCTCAGTAGTTTTTATAACTACTGAAGGCTAAATGCTTTAAGTACTGTACTTTATCTGTTCTACACTACTGTAGTTTACAACTACTGAAATCAGTAGAAACAGATAAGTACTGATGTCCTATGAAACAACTGAAAACAGCTAAAAGCTGATGAGTAAGTGTTGAGGACAGTATGAAACAGCTGAAAGGCTATGAATTGACGACAACTACTGATGAGTACTCTCTCTTCAGTAGTTCACAAACTGCTGTTCTTTTAAACAACTGAAGCAATACCATGTCTTCAGTAGTTTCACAACTACTGATGACTACACCAAGTCTTCAGTTGTTTACAACAACTGATGGCAAAACCACGGTCTTCAGTAGTTTCACAACTACTGATGACTAATACCAGTCCTCAGTTGTTTCAACATCTGAAGTCCAACTTGTCTTCAGTAGTTTTTAAAACTACTGATGCCTAAATCAGAGACTTCAGTTGTTTCAACGTCTGATAGTAAAACCATGTCTTCAGTTGTTTTATAACTGCTGACCACACCAATACCATCAGTCGTTTCAAACTTCTGAAAGATAATACCACGTCATCAGTAGCTTCAAATACTGATGACTAACTCCAAAACCTTCAGTCGTTTCATAACCCGTACCCTATATATACCTGATCCCTCTTTCAGAGTTTTTCATTCTTTCACGACCTAATTTCAAAAGCTCTGAAAACCTTTCACCTTCATTAATGGCGACCATGCAACTCAAACCTCGACACAACTGTGTCGCGTACCTTACAAAATCGCCCTTCTGGACCAATTTGAAAATGCTATAGATCTTATGGTCCAATCCCCACTAAAACGGCTTTCCTTTTAAATCCAATCATTTATGCCGATTCGCTACGTCAGTTCTGGATGAATGCGACCGTTAATGGAGAATCTATCCATTCATCTATCAACTCGCATAAGGTGGTCATCTCTACTGCTACCATCCGCCAAATATTACTGTTAGATGATGCTGCCTACCCTGTTGGATATCCTAAGCGCCAACTTGATCTTTCTTTGGACAACATGGATATCAGGGTGATCTTGTGCTTCAACAATCCTGAAGAAACATTTTCCAGATGCTGAACGATTATTATTTCATATGGTAAATGTTTGCCTGGCTCCGAAGACTTCCTCTTGGGATCAACTGTCTTCCAGATGGCAACAGGTATTGTTCTCTATCCTTGAACAAGAACCACTAAATTTTCTGAAATAATTTTTCTTGAACTCAAGGATATGGCCACAAAACCACTTTCTAACCGTTGGATACTATATCCTGGTTTATAATGGCCATATAGAGAATCAGCTTTCTGCTGAGGGACTAGTTGGTCTGGGAGTCCCTGCTTTGGCTGTATTGCCGGAGGTATACTCCGACACAACACTGACCAAACTCTCAACAGGCTGCCAAGCTGCGCAAACCCCACGAGCTGGAACCCACAGCCTCCACCTCCACATCCAAAGTCCCCTCCAAAACCACAAAGAAGAAGCCTAAGAAAGCTACTCAGGGAATTGAGTCCCCTGTGGATGCTCCTGCTGCACCAACGCAGGTTCTCTGCTGGAAATAACCCCCCAGTAGAGACTGTGACTCCACCAACTGAAGCCGCTCAGGTTTCCTCTCAAAAGGAACCTGAAGCAATCACTCAAAGGGAAGCCACAATGCTGGGATCCTCCTCACTTGAGGGGATTACCATTGAAGAGCACCACTTGTCCCGGGTGCACACTGCTTCCACACCTTCTCCTGATGCAACCGCCCCTCAAAGCCCTACTATCATTGTTGCAAAAGTGCTGACGCAGTTACATTCCTCACCCCACCCCAGACACCAATTACTACTGGGATAACCTCAACACCTGAGGGGGAGGATCACAATGCTTCTGTCAACCACAGCACAGGGGTTATCATGTTCCATCTTCTAGTGTAGATAAAGAGGTGCGAACTTCTGGTGAGGCTGCCACTGCTCCTGACTCAGCAAATGACCAGGATGCAGTTGGTAACATCTCTAAGTCCTCACCAGCGGCAACAGCTGATGAAGGACATAGTCCTGAGGCTGGAAGTCCCCAGAACCGAGAACAAGGGGCACATGCTATAATTGATCTACACTCAAGGCATGTCATTCTGACTTTGTCAGGAGGTCAGGTGATTCAGTATCAACTGATGATGACCTGAGCTTCTTCTATGATGTAGTTGCTCAAAACACCATTCTAGAGGATGAGGTTAGCAGACTCAAAGAGTGCTGGCCAAGATGTCTCAGGATGCAAGTCCATCTGCCACCACAATAAACCCACAGATGGCACCTTCTTCTGAAGGTCCCCTACACACTGAGCCAGTATATACTTCCAAGCCACCAGCCTCTGCTTTCGGCACTGATTCTCAGGAACAGAACCATCCTATCAATCAGTTTCTACCTTCAAAAATCCCTACCTTCATCACTCCCATGATCACAGATATAGTGATCAAAGCCATTGATGAGAGGCTTCCTACAATAATACAACCCTTGGTGGAGGAGTTGGTGACTAATCCCCTCTACTGCTCAAACCCTTGCACCCAATGCAACCAAAAAGGGGGAGAGTCAGTTAGTTAAAGGAAAAAGGAAGAGGATAGATGGGGAGAAGGCGAAAGAATCTGAGGTTGTAAATGAGAAGGAGAAGGAGAGTGGAAGGGAGCTGAAGTGAATGAAAGTCAAAAAGACTTTCATGTCACATATCAAAAGAGAAAAGGAGAGTCTGAGAAGGAGAAGGAGCTGAAGGATATGGTGAAAGAAGCTGACGCCAACCATAACCGTTCAATAAATAAAATCATTGAGCAGTTGTATAGGCAGGGTTTTGACATCAAACAACTAGACTCCGAGATCAGAAGGATGGAAACAGAGGAGATCAATTCAAGATGGGCTAGCTATGATGCCTTAGAAAGAGAAAGGCTGGAGATAATGATCAGATTTATAGCTAAATACTGGGAAGATCTCTAATGGAAATAAGGGCCTGGACCAGGGACAACATCTTGGCAATAACCACCAAGATTTGTTCGTCTGAAGAATACTCCAAAGGTTTAGTGATTGAGGTATTGAATGAAGCTGGGGTTGGGAATCGAAAAGAACTGACAAAATTTACCAAAGCCTCCCTACAGCCAAAATGCTAAAACAGTCTGAAAAGCCTCAATCCTCAAAATCACTATCTCCACAACCCACTAAAACAACCCTTTACCCTCTAAACCAACCATCCAACCCACAAAACCAAATCCTTTACCCCTAAAACCCATTGCCAGTGATGTACCTAGCCAAAAGAAAAGAAAGGTACTGAGGCCTGATGAAGATGAAGAGGAGGATGAAGACAGACTGCCACTCTCTGCAGTCATTACTTTGCCTAAGGCTAAACCAATGTCCATCACTCCTGCTTCTCAAATGCATGATGTAATGATAAAGATTGAAGAGGAACAGATGCAAAAACATGATGAGGAAATGCTGAAAAGCATTGACAAAGCATATGCTACATCCTCTTCAATGATCAGCATGAAGAAAGAAGTATTAAGATTGTACACCCTTGCTAATACCTTTCAATACCAAAGGGAAAGAGTAAGGATATGGCCTGATCCTAGGGTGGCACACCGGATTGTCAAGAAAGAAATTCCTTCAAGATACAAGGGCCAAGTGAAGAGAGTTGTCGACGAAGACATCATTGTGGTGCTTGTAGTGTCCCCTTGGGAAATTGTTGAAGAGTTCAAGAAAGCCTATGAAGCCAAACAGCCACCTCAAAAGATGTTAGAGAACAAATTATAAAGAAGGGATTGGTTACAAACGACTTGAAAACTTCAAACAGAAGAGCTCAACCTGCTCTTAGAAGGGACTCATCCAGATGAGTTTGCTTATAGACAAATAACCACGTTGAGCTCAAGAATGGAAAACAGGCCAAGTACATATCTGAAGTGTATGGCCGAGAAGGATTATTTGATGGTGTGCCCGAGGTGCTGACAATGGATGAGCAAATCATGTTCTAAGGGCTTACATAGGGAATCATATAGGCTGATACACGGGAAGTAGATCTCATGGTTGGGACAACAGCTCGGTGTCCAAGTCCCCAATACAGAGCTCCCAACCATATCATGCCAAACAATCATCAGAGACTTCTTTCCAGGCCGGTGCTGAAAAAGGGTCACTTCTCATCTGATCAAGAGGATAAAGAGACCAATCTATCTGCCAAAATAAGTGGGACTCGTCATAACTTAGAGGTTTTGGCTGCATGGTTCAGGGGGAGTTTGTTGGACCAAAAGAACCAATGAGCCTGATCAGAGAAACCTCTAAGTCCCACAGGACATCACAACAGCTGAAGAAGACCTGATCAGCTGTTCTACAAAGTCTGAAGAATACAACTGCTGAAGTACGTCTGAAGTACTGAAGACAAAGACTGAGACAACAGCTGAAGATCTAAAGTCTGAAGACTTCAACAAGTACTGAAGACAAAGACTGAAGATCAACAGCTGAAAGACAAAGTCTGATGTTTAAGTACTGAAGACATCAGCTGATGTTAACAGCTGATGACAACAGCTGAAGAGGGCTTCTTCAGTTGTTGTGATGGTTTTTCTTCTTCAGTAGTTTTCTTTTCCTTTCAGTAGTTTGTTTACTTTTCTTTTGGGTACTTGTAAACAACTGAAGAGGTTGTTCTTCAGTTTTTGTAGTTTCAGTAGTTTTATGTTTTTCAGTAGTTGTAAATAAGATGTTTAACACTTAGGAACATTTGTAAGAAGATGTCAGTTGTTGACATCTTCAGTAGTTGTTAAACATCAGTAGTCATAAAACGGTTACATGTCACTTTCAGGTGACATCAGTCTACGTCATTCTTTCCTTTATAAGGAAAGATGACTCACCTGTAATCGTGCCTTTGAGGCCGACAATTTTAATGCAATATTCCTTTTGTCGGATATTTCTCTCTCTATAACAAAATTCTTTTATCGTTTTATATCAATTGTTCTTGTTTGAATTTGTCTAATTCTGAGCTATTCCGCTGCTGAAACTGTTCAATCGATTAAACCAAGGGCTGAGATTCTAACAGCTGCAATTGCAGTAACTAAAATCCGGTCCAACATCCTAAGACCAAACATATCGGTATTAAATATCATTTCATACGAGATTGTTTCGAAAAGAACTTAATTGATGTGGTAAAAATTAATACTGATTTTCAACGCGCTGACCTCTATACTAAATTCTTTGATAAACCACGTTTTCATATCTGCTAGAGGTCAACGGCGTTAAAAAGAGAAGTGATGTTATTCCTGATGATGATCATGAGTAGTCCGATGTAGTTTAGTTAATTTTTCTTTTTTATTTTATTTTATTTGTTTATTTTAGTCTGTTTAAATTAAACTCATGTTATTCTGCTGTTTTATTAAAATCCTAAAATAATTAAACCAGGTTTGATTTTAGTATTTTAGGGGGAGAATAAGTCAGCAAGCACATTAAAAAGAAAAAGAAAAGAAAAGGAAACCGAGGGACAAGGAGTGGAAAGCTGATACACGGTAGATCGTATCTGTGATACCGATTCAAACCCTTTGGAATATGATAGTACACAGGAACAAGTCAAGAGGGACTTTAAAATCCTAATTTAGAAAAGATGAAAAAATTCAAAGTATAAGTCTATGTAGTCTAAGCAATATAAAAGGGAAGATGATAGAAAAACTGGTAACTCCTAAGGTAACAGAATGACAGTAGACCTAGAGGTTGCTAGACCACAATTGATATGTCGGTAGATTCAACACAATAGATGATTAGACCGGACTGGTGATCTCAAGATCAAACTAAGTTGTTCAACTGACTGTGGGCTTCCATCTTATCACTGGTTAACACAATAAAAAAATATTCCAATAAGGGGTAATGAGCATGTAAACGCCACAAATGTGTGCGGTTGACCATAAAGAGAGCAAAGCATGAAAAAAAATGAAAGAAAAATGCTATCAAGCTAATGACCTATGTTGTTGGTGCATTTGGTGCAAAATAAAAGCTACTCTAACAAGGAGATAGGTTGTGTGCCTCTCTGCTGTGCGATGGCACTGACCTGAGGATAAGCATAACCTAGATATTCTAGAATTCATTGTTGTTTGCCGCCACTTTGCTGTGCGATGGCACTGACCTAGGACTGGTTTCTCTATGAAAGATCTAAGAATAGTCTCTTCTTGTAACAATACCCGTAGACCGCTCAAAAGCTCCTGAGGGATGTTGATTACCATATAAGTGTGGGATCCACAAATGTTCGTTGAATTAAATAAACCAAAAACAATCACCGGTTTGAGTCAAGAGTCTGTGTATGGATTTAAGTGGACAAACATATTGACAATCATTATGGCTGCAATTCTTGAAAGTTCAAATCAATGTGGTAATCTAAGAATTCCAGTATGATTCCTTAAAGCTGCTAATGACTCTGGATGAACACCAAGAATTGAGCATCGAAAGAGTTTGATAACAAGTCCCAAATGATTTGATGTTCCTGTATGATTCCAAAATTGAATTGGTCCAGGTATGGTCAATCTAAGATGAAGCTTTCGATTCCGGAATCAAATCCCGTAGATTTCCATCTTAGGGTTTTATCCCTCACAAAAAGTCCAAAAACAAATTTTATTTGTGTATTTAGTTTAATCTTTTAGTGTGTGTGTCTGTCGGACTCCATCAGGAAAATCAGAATGGAATTAACTCACCTAAAAGGGTCATGTCTGAGATGGCCACATGTTTTTCAAAGTTTAAAGAGTCACGTCAGAGGTGACAACGTGTTTTCAAAGAGTCACGTCTGAGGTGACTGATTTGGTTAAGAGCTTATAACGTTATTGTCAAAAGTTAAAAGGGTCTTAAAAGTAAAATGTTCAAAATGACTGTAAACTCACTAAGTGTGACCCATTCGCATGATTGGATCATGGTTATGGACCAACTATGCGAATGGCTCCCAATCGGCCGAATGGGCATGAGAATGATCCATTCGACCGAATAGAAGGGGGAGAATGAAGCAGTCGACCGACTGAGGCTCAGTCGGTCAACTGAAGATGCGAATGGAAGAGACCGAATGAGGAAGTTGACCGACTGAGACTCAGTCGGCCGACTGAAGCGATTGACTAGGCCAATCCTACGACTGAGACTCAGTCGCCCGAATGAACTGATCGAATGAGGCCAGTCGGCCGATTGAACTTAAGTTCAGTATTTAAGGGCCTCAGTCGATCGCATGTTCCTCATCACACCAAAATCACACCCAAATCGCATTCTTCCCGTTACTCTGCCAAAAATTGCTACAGATCCTGATTTACATTGCTGTTGAGTTTCTTACATTCGAGTGACGATTTTACAGGTACATTACTCTTGAATCTTACCAAAATCAGAAGATTACCGAACCTACATAAGAGACACTCGATTGAATCAAGAACCAAACTGTGAAATGACCTAATCACCTACGTAAACTAAGCAAAATGTTAAAACTAAGTTTAATAGGTTATTAGTGACAAGTAGGCGAGTCTAATGGATCATAAACACTGTTAAATGACTTAAATTGGTCAAGATTCGACCCACAGGCGATCGAACAGTGGGGCAAGCGACTGGTCGTTCGAATGAACTCCAATCGCACGATTGAACCTTGCGATTGGGTCATTCGGCCGAATGAACCACCCGAATGAGTTCAGTCGGCCGACTGAACCAACCGAAGACTCAGTCGGCAGATTGAACTCAATCGCATGATTCATTCGCATGAATGAATCAGAATGGAAGTGAAACACTACACTTAGAACTGAATTCTGATGTATTATGTACTAACGAGCATGTGTTTTGTGTTTCAGGAAAAATGGCTGAAAGATGGTCTCTTAATCCAAAGCACAATATATGTGCCCATTTGGACCACACAACTCGGAACGGGGCCAAGTTCTCCGAGATTATAGCCTTCCTCAAACGCTCACGGATACATAAGGCTATATCTACACCGTGCACGCCTTACAAATCACTACACCAGGCATTCTGGAGAATGCCTCAGTGGATCGCTCTCATGAGCCATACAGCATCCGAAGCACCATTTTGGGTCAAGCTATCGACATTACCGCTACTGACATCCAGAGAATCCTTGAGTTTGGGGATGATCCACTCACCCCACCAAGTTACATCCTTTGACAGTGAGAGGGTGATTCCTATGAATCAAGTATGTGGGGGACATTAACTCGGGGGTGCTAAATAAGAGCAACCTGTGCCCACAATACAAATATCTGGCACATGTGATTCTTAAGTGCATTGCTTCGAGAAGGGGTGGTTTCGATGACCTATCAGATCAGATACAAAATGCCTTCGTGGCTCTGGTGCTGAACCACCCTTTCAGCTTCTCTAATATGATCTTTGCTTATTTGGTAGAGAACATTGAAACAAAAGGGAAAGAAGGTTTTTGTATGTATCCAAGATTTCTTCAAATGATATTCAATGAGAAGCTGCCTCTGCTCCCCAAGGAAAGTCATGATGCAGTGACTTTGGAACTTATGGATGACACTACTTTGGGTAGGATGGTGGTGTACCGGGGCAAGCAAGTGAAGCCCCATGCAAAGAGGCTGATTGGCCATTTAGCAGATGAAAGTTATGTGGCACCGGGGAGACGCCAATGGCGTCACGAGGACAGTGACTTCGACGTGGAGCCAATTGTCCTACCCACTGATGATTCAGATGATGATGATAGTGGGGGTGCCGGAGACAATATGCCTGTTCCACAGAGAGGCACTACGTCTGATGTCGTGCCTCCAGCATCCGCCCCGGCTGCAGAAGTTACCGAATCAGCTGGGTTTCATCATGACTTTGTCCTTGAAACAGAAGTAGAAGAAGAAGAGTCTGATGAGGAGCCCCTCACCAGGACTGTGGGAAGAAAAGTGGTTCCCACAGTACATGGGCTTCGGGTGGTTGGTGAGCACCCAAGAGACTCTGGAGAGACAGAGATCGACCCGACCTATGTTCCAGGGTCAATCGGCAGGGTAGGAGGGGGAGCATCCACCTCGAAGGGAACGAGGAGAAAACTGATGGCTGAACCCCATGGGCAGAAACCAAAGAAGAAGCACGTTTGACCTTCATCACTACTACCTCAGCCACTACAGCCACTACCACCACCACTACCACCTCTTCAGACACACCATCCACCACCATAGCCACCACAGCCCCCACAGCAACCACAGACACCACCAGACCTACCACCACAATACAGATCCCAGCCACCACTACATCATTCACCCCTCACTCACCACCACTATCATCTCGACCTGACCCGATATTCACCACAGCCACCACCACCACCACTAGCCACCAAACCGAGCCCTCAGCCTATCCCTCATTCACTTACAGATCACCTCTACCTACAGCTGCGGTAGAAGAACAGTTGTCGGCACTAAACAGAATGGTAATGCGTTTGCTGGCTGCCGATGAGGAAAAGGCCTCCCAAATCCGCCAGCTTACTGACCTGACTGCTGCACAAACTCACCAAATTGCAGAGCAGGCTCAAGTGATAGAAAGGCAGGCCCGACAGATTACTCCCAGAGCAACGAGATAGCCCTTCTCCAAGCTCAAAGCGTCACCTCAGGGAAGAGAATAGAGGAGTTGGAAAAGGCTAAAAAGACCATTTTGCTAAAGCTGAAAGGATCGAAGGAGGACCCATTAAAGATAAGGGATGGGGACAGAAATGATGATGATGATGAAGACGATGATGATGATGAGAGTGAAACTGACGAAGAGAAAACTGAAGAATGGCACGAAGATGAAAACACTAACGGAGGAGAAGCAGCTGAATCTGTCTCAGCTCTAGGGCAAGAGAAAAGATCAAAGAACAGACAAGATCAGTCAGCTTCTGCTTCTGCACCTTCACGTGATGAGCCGAGTATTCAGGATAAAAGTAAATAGTAGATGTTTATGTATTTATTTACTTTTGTATTCTGTATTGAAAAACCATGTATTAAATGTTTATACTAAGTTAATGCATTTCGTTTGATAAATTACTAATGATTTGAGTGTGAAATGTGTAAATCAAACAGATCCAAATTACAAAAGAGATGAGTTTGATATTGCTCCCCTTCAGCAGGTCAAGTCTCAACTTACAATGGTTCTTGATCTGCAAGGGATTGTCAGAAGGTCAGTGAGTTATACCCCTGAAGAAGGGGAAATAATTCACGATCTATCAAACGAGCAACTGGCAGAAATTTTCAAGCTCAATCCTGATGAAATAGTGAAAGATGCTCCGACATGTAATGCTACCTGTGATGACGAGCTAAATGACGTTGATGAAATAGAGATAGAAGATATCACTGCAGAGCACTATCCTCAGTATGCTGACAATGAGGGCAATGTGGTTCCCAATCTGGGTGAATCCCTTGTCGGTGATACATTTGAGGTGTTAGACAAAATGGAGCAAGAGTCAAGAAGACAGAGGGAATGGCCCAAGCCTCAAAGGATGATGTTGATATCCGTAAGGTTGAATGGGCTGCATGTTTTAAAGAAGTTAGAGCCCAACGTGCTGCACCGAAGAGGGATGCCTACACCAAGCTCTACAGAGTCAAGAAACATCTTAAGGTGTCAGGCGGGATTATAGCATGGGCATATTTTGATGATCTTAACGTTTATGCCGTTAAGAGGGAGAAGGGCATAGAGTACTTTAGATTTCCACATGATTTAAAGACTCTACCAGGTTTTGAGCTCAACCAGCTAGCCAAACTGAAGCTGTTGTATGCTGACCCGAGAAAGATGCCAGGCTGGTTTGAGGCTGCCCTAAAGAAAGAGTACCACACCAGGTGGATTAACTTCAGACCTCAATAACCTACAAGGTATATTAGAAGGTCTGAGATGGATGCCATTACTGGAAAACCAAAGATAGTGTTGAAGTGGAATCCTCCACGCACAATGTCAAGAATCCCACTTCGGGAAATGACAAAGGATTTCACACCACACTTTAAGTGGTGGTACTACGATTGGAGAACAGCAGAAGTGGTCATAGTCCTAAATAAAGAGGGCCAAATGGATACAATCAGAGTATTCGACCCAATGTGGCTTACCAACTTGTCAGAAAAGGATGTCTATACACTTTACAAGTGGCCACTGTTCAATGATACGCAAGATATTGTACAGGCCCTCCAGTTCCAAAATGTCATAAGACTTTGCTTCGCGTTTGATATTCACGCGGGAGTCACAAAAGAGGACAAGTACAAGAAATATGAGGAGGTAATGAAGAAAACAAGATATTAGAGAGATCTAGGTCCAGGGGGAGTTTGTTGTTACATGTATGTCCCTAGATCATGATATGTGATGTAATAGATCTTGTTTGGTATGATTAATGAAATGATATTGATAGTTTGTTAGTTATAATGTTTAATGTTTCATTAATGTGTCGACATTGAATTGGTTAATTAGGTTAGTGATTGCTTGAATGATTACACATAATGTTTATTAATTATACACATACATTCAAACTTAACATAATAAAGTTCTCATGGGAATGGCTCATGCGAATGAACCATACGCATGAATAACTTCACACGATTGACTCAGTCGCACGACTGAACCAGGAGACTGGATTAGTCGTACGATTGTAACATAAGATTGGCTCAGTCGCACGACTGAACACTCATCGTACGAATGAATCAACCGCATGGTTCAATCGCACGACTGAACCAGACTAATGGTTCAGTCGCACGATTGAATAATACCAACCTATAAATACAACTCAATTCGTGAAAAAGAAGGACTCTCGATTAATTATGATTCCAGACGTACCCTAGCCGTCCAGAAACCTCTCAATTCGTTCTCCAAGTTCATAGAACACATTAGATCGATTCCCAATCGATTTCCAACGTTAGTTTCAATTCTTGATTGATTCTTCGTGTGTTCTCACTGATTGGATCGCCAATCAAATAGGATTCCGCACTATTTGATCTGGTTTACACGTTAATCTCTAGGTATTTCGGTTAAATACCAGGTCCTAACACATTTGTTGGACTATCTTCATGTACTCCAGATCATTTGGATAGATGTAGTCCAAGTCTTCATGAGTGAATATAGAGTTGCCACTACTTTCATCAATAGACACAAAGGCTTGCGAAGAGCTTGTCTTTTGGAATAGGCTCCATAGATATAAATCTCCATTCGTGTCTCCCAGAAGATGATGAAATGACCCTTTTGTGAGGTTTTAGGGTAGAAGATGAGATGATGATATGGTTCTTTGCAGTCCCTTTCAACACATGAAGGGCTTAACTCTATTGATTATTTGAAGATGTGCTAAATGGACTTTGCATGTTCATCTCCATTTGGTATCCACTAAGAATACCATACAACTAAGTGAGAGTAAGGGTTTTGAGGTTTTCAGTTCTCTTAATGACCACACAATAGTGTATCCATTGTCTAGGAAGAGAGGACATGAACTTGCTCACAATGTCCCTATTCTTAAGATTTACTCCAACATCCAATAAAGTAATCATAATCATAATATACCTGAAGTATTGTTGAGTCATGGTTTCACCTGTCTTGTAGGTGAAGTTCTTAAACAACTGCTTCAACAGGCCTTTTTTGTTTTCTTTTGCTTCACTAGACCCCTCATACATAAGCTTCAATGCATCGCATTGTTGCTTTGCAGGTTTGCACTTCTTGAAGGCTCTATAGATAGAGTTACGAAGAGCAGTTTGGAGAGTGGTCATGGCCTTTTGATCTACATGAAGTGGCGCTTAGTACACTACCTCTTGAACAACAATCACCATATCATGCTATCTTAAGACTTGAGTAGCCTTCCATTCTTTTGCACCAAGTATCAAAGTCATCAGGATGATTTTGGAAATTTTGTGATAGTTTAATTTCCATATCAGTTTTGGGTAAGAGTTGTTTTATTTCATTGTTAAGTGTATTATGAAATTGACGGGGTTTAAGATGGTTAGATCAATACAATCAGAAGCCTTAAAATGCTCTAATACAATCAATAAACATTTCATATGAGGAGAGACTTAAACAACTAGCAATAAAATAGGGACTGAATACTTTATATCTAAGAACTTGCAGGATCGTTCAAGGGCTTGAACACAATTACAACACAACAACACAATGAGAAGATTAACTAAACGTTAATCAAACAGTGAACTAGGTAACCAAAGGTGATACAGAGAACACAAGTAAAGCAAGAGACAGAACAAGAGAGTATAGTTTTCAAGGGAGCAGTATATTGCTTTCTCAAGTTCTTTTACAAGTGTTACAAAGCATAAGAAAGATACAAGAACTTGGAATACTTATACTACAACCTACAGCCGGCTATACTATGAAAGCCAGCTGGATACAATTGACTAGACACTAACAAAATCAATTGTAGGATCAAAAGGCATATCTGCCTTTTGACCTTGTGACTATGACATGCCATAGCTCACATCCTTATACATTACAAAAAGGATAAAGTACATAAAGTGGAAAGTTTCAGACTCAAGACCTCAATGTACAGTTACCAAAAGCATGGACCTTTTCACCAACTCTTGTAAGTTGGTGACTTATCAGAGACGCAGCGGAAAAGGTGCTTTATGGAACAGTACATCAGATAAAGCATGTGTACTAAAAGTCTTCGGAAGAAATCTGTCTTCATAGGTTGAAGCTTCGGAAGACTTTGTCTCTTCAAGCTTCGGAAGACTTCATGTTAGGCTTCGGAAGATATTGGTCTTGGCTTCGGAAGATATTACACTTAGAGTATTTTCTAATGCTTTGTGTAATTCTTCCGAAGCATTCTTCACTTCAGTACTTAGTGCATGTTGCTGAAACACTTAGGCAGTTTTGGGTTGCATCAGACTTCAGGAATCCTCAAACTCCCCCTAGGCTGATGCTACCAAAACACTTAGAAGATCTTTAAATGTTTGTAGTCTTCAGAATAATCAAGACCATCCCTTTCTTCATTTGATGGTCAGGATCATCAAGACTCTCATAGTATCTTCTCATTTCAAAGAGATCATGCAGAGGTAAGTTGATTATGTCTTGCCATGAGTAGACATTTTCAACACCTTGATCTCTGATAACATTCCATCTTTCTGGATTGGTAGAGTAAGTCCAGGATAAGATGGGTGTCTCAGTTGCTAGAGGAGCCACTTGCATAGGAGTTGATTGGGCTGCCTCATCATGCACTTCCTCAGGTTGATCTGATTCAGCCTGGGGTGTAGAGGTAGATGACTTTGGCTTCTTCTTTTTAGTCTTTGGTTTAGAGGCCATTTTCTTCTTCCTCTTTAATGTCTTTAACTGAGAAGACTGGTCTGCAGCACCATGTTGATCATCAGTGTCTTTCTCAGTTGGGTGTTCCTCCCTCACAGGTTCAGAAGGAGAGGGAGTTTGACCCTGTCTTGGATCAGAAGATGAAGTTTGCTGAGGCTCAGCTGGAGGTTCTGGTTCAGGTGTCTCTGGTTGTTCAAACTTGACCTCCACTTCAGGTGGGACTTGACTTGGAAGAGAGTGCAAGTCAATGAGTTCACCACTTTTAATCTTCTGCTTGATTACCCTTATATGCTCATCCATTGTAGATAGAGACATGGGACCAAGTCTCCTTCCGGAGAATCCATATGACTTCAAGAAGCTCATCATTCTTTGTCTGTCAGCAGACTTCTTTGCATTCTTTTGAATGATGGCTCTTGACTTTGCAGCTTCTTCCCTTAGCTTCCTTTGGTTGTTTTTCTTTCTTTGACTAACTCAAGCTCAAGTTGCTTTAAGTACTCGAACTCAATGAAGTCATAGGACAGGGGAAGAAGTGTATTTGCCTGATAGAAGCCTGTGGCACTCAGGTAGTTTATCATTTTGATTCTATCCTCTTCTTTATCTACCTGAGGTTCTTGTGGAGCCACATCTTCCTGTGCAGGACTTTCTTGAACTGGAGAGAGAGTGGGAGTATGCTTGTGAAGTCTTTTCTGTCTCCTCTCCTCTTTGAATTGGAGAAGTAACCTTGCATCCTCTTTCTCCTTATCTCTCTTGACACTTCCATGTCAGCCAGTTCATTCAACTCTTCTAAGGGGAGGGAGATGATTTCATCAACATCATAGTTCCTGGTCTGTAATAATTAATCCTGACTGCCCTTTGTTCATCATTTTGAGTATTTGGTCTGGGGCAGCCCTGATTGCAGCTTGCATGAATTTTGATGACCCAGAAGAACTTTCTCCCCTTAGCCTCCTTTTCCTCTCTCTCTCTCTCCTCCTCAATTTCCTCAGGAGTCATTATCCTTTTCCCTTTGTCACCAACAACCTTTGTGACTCAGGGTGGATTGAGGCTTGGCCTTCATTGCTTGGTGTAGCTTCCATGCTCTGGCCAGAGAGAGGCTGAGAAACACCTTCACCAGCAGGTGTCTCAGATGGAGTTTGGACCTCTGCAGCAGTTGTTGATGGTGAGACAAGGGTCTCAGTTCTGCCACTGGGCCTTCAGCCAAGGTTTCCCCTATGAAACTAATCTTAGGGTCCACCTCAGCATCCAGTTGACCGATGACATTGCCTGATTGCCTAAGTCTCCTTCTTAGAGAGAACTCTGCAAGGATCCTGTCTTGGATTCTTTGAGCCAGCCTGTCAGCTTGTCTAGATTTGCTTGGATTGACAAGTGGCATGTTGACTAAATCCAGTCCTTCATAGAAGCTCAGGCTTTGGAACTGAAAGACTTCTTGTTGACCTTGAACTCTGTGAAGTATGAGGGCTCTTCTGTCATCATCATACCTCCATCTGATGATGTAGTTGCCAGTTCCATGTGGTGGAGATGAGACAGCCCTTGGTATACCTTCCTCAAAGAGACTCCTGATGAGAGAGTCTATAGAGTCCACATTAATGTGAACTTGAGGAAGTTGCTGAGAATGCACAACAGCAAGTGAGGATGGTGAGTCCTCTATGTCCATTCTCTTTGAAGAACTCCCAGGTTCTGTGGTTGTGATAACTTTCTCCCCCTTTTTGGTAGCATCACCCACTTGCATAGGTGAGCTGGAGGATAAATCAGTCACTTCCACAGGTTCTTGTGTTCCTGGTTGAGCTCTCCTTAAAGGTCTCTCAGCTAGTTTTTCCTGCAGATATGAAATCTGGAGTTGCTGATCATTGACCCTGTTTTGCAGGGTAGTCACCTGAGATTCCAAGTGACTAACCTTAGAGACTAGATAGGTGCATGTTTGTGACAATTTTTGTACCTTTAGTCTCAAATTCCCCTCATCTTCATCAGAAGAATCACTGGGGGATGAGAGGATTGGACCAAAGTCCTCTCTCTCACCACCAGCTTGAGTTTCTTGGCTGCTGGTTTTCCTCTGCTCACTGGCAACCTCATTAAGATGCCAATGGGCTGAGTTGCCATGGTTGAGGTCTTAATGATGTAATCACTTTCAAAAGTGAGAGCCTCTTCCATATGGACATCCTGAACAGGTTCAGATGTGTCCACCTCAGTAATAGGTGACTGATGAGGGATAGACTGAGGAGAGTCAGAGGTACTCATCTCTCTTTGAGTAGGGGAGGAGAAGAGAGACTCATGGTACTCACTGAATCCTAAGTCTTCATCAGTGTAAAAGGATAGGTTGGGAATTGGTTGGTTTAGATCCAAAGGCTGGGGATGGTAGCTATCCCCTGAAGGTTGTTCACTTGAGTGTTGAGACTCAGAGTGAAGGCTTACAGTTGTTGGGCTAATGAGCTCATCAGGTTGAGCTTGAGGAACCTCAGCCCTGATAGGTAAAGTAATGGGAGTGGTTTGCTCCTCAGGAGAGTGGGAGCTCTGGAGTCCACTTCTTCCTGTAAGGTTGAGTATTTGGGGCCTGCACAGACTCAATAGCCTGAGCAGGGGTTCGTTGGGATTTTCTTTTGTAGGTGATGATATTGGGTTGTGAAGAGGGTAGGAGAGCAGTAGGTGTGGGTTCAACACTAGCTTGGACTGCTATGTTGTCACCTTGAGCAATGAGCTCTAACATTTTTGGGACTAGGGCTGTTTCTACCCCTGAGAAGCCTACAGTTGGCTTCTTCATAATTTTAAAGATGCCGGGCTTCATCTGTCCCAGTTTAAGAATATTGCCTGTTTCCCTCAACTGTGAGCCCAGTTCACAGTTAAGAATGTGTTGAACATATCTAGGAAACATGTAATACTCTAAGGAGTCTAAGTTTGCAAGTAAATTAGTATAAACAAATTGTGAATACCTGAACTTGACCCCCTGAACCATCCCATGAACTATAAAGGAGAGATCCTCAGGAATCTGGTCCCATCCACCATGCTTGTTTGATAAGCTGTGGATAACCACATGGAGCAGGTATTTCCACTGGGATGAGACCTTCCCTTTCCTGAAGGTCTTTACAGAGAAATCTCCTTCATAGCCCATCTGCTCGAAGGAATGATTAACCGCTTCTTTTGGGAAGAACACTTCACCTGCTTCATCATCCAGCTGAAGATGTCGGTTGATGATGGCCGGAGTGATGAAAATTGTTCTCCCCTGCACTGTGGCAGACAGTGCCTTCTCCCCATCCATAATGACCTCTTGGCAGGTCTTCCAGAATTCAAGCAAATGATCCTCATATAGAGGAGGATCAATGGTTAGGGAGGTGAAGTAGTGAGACAAAGACAAGAAACGGCAAACCTCTGAGAAATGAGGATCTTTGTCAGAGCATAACAGAGCAACCTGATTGTGTTGTCTGTGTAGCTGCATGGCAAAGTGAGGATCATTTCTGTGTGTAAGGTCAGCCATTGTGAGGTAGCTCAGAGATGAAGAGAAAAGAATGGAAGGAAATTTCAGAGAGAAAGCTTTGGGTTTTAGGTATGGAAGAAAGCAGATGATAGAAGAGGGGGGAAACCGTTGGGTTTATATGAGAGAGAAGGATTTCAGATAAAGTTTAATGAAAGAGGATAAACTTTGAAATCCGTATGTCGGTCCCACCTCTGAAAAAGTAGTTTACCTTTTTGCTCAAAAAGTAGTTTTCTTGAATTCTAAAAGCTTCCGAAAGTAATTTGTCTTCGGAAGTTGTGATTGAAAAAGCTTCCGAAGCTAAAGTGACTTCGGAAGAATTTTCCTGAGAGTCTTAAAGATTTATGCTTCGGAAGAGAAATAAACTTTGGATGCTTTGTATAAGATGAACAAAGCTTCCGAAAGTAATTTTTGCTTCGGAAGGAAAAAGTCCTTAAAAATGAATAAGTGTCTAAGTTAAGAATTTTAAGCTTCGGAAGATAAATTTTGACTTCTTCCGAAGGTAAAATTTCTTAGACAGTCATTTTTTTGAAGACATATTTTTCTTCCGAAGGTAAAATGTTATCTTCCGAAGTATCAAAAATTTTCAAGAATCTAAGGAAAGTCTTCAAAAGAGTTTTTATTCAAAGAAAACATGAGCTTATGAAAGTGATGAACTAGACAACTTAGGACACACATATTTTTTAAGAAGAAATAATTAGAATTAGTTTTAAGAAAAAGTCTACTCAAAGTTAATCATCCCAATAGCTGATATCAGATACTTAAATCTCTGTTCATCAAAAGCTTTTGTGAACAGATCAGCATATTGTTCATCTGTGTGAACTTTGACTAGTTTAATTAACCCCTTTTCATAGTTATCTCTTATTAAATGATACCTGATGTTGATGTGTTTGGTCCTTGAGTGCTGCACAGGGTTCTCAGTGATAGAGATAGCACTGTTGTTGTCTATGTGGATAGGAGTCTCTTTGAAGTTAAATCCGTAGTCTAGCATCTGATTTTGAATCCAAAGCACTTGAGCACAGCAGCTTGCAGCAGCAATGTATTCAGCCTCAGCAGTTGATGCAGACACACAGGTTTTTTCTTGCATTGCCATGAGACAACCCTTCCACCAGGAATTGACATCCCCCAGATGTAGACTTTGCAGTCATGTTGCAGCCACCATAATCACTGTCTGTATAGGCATACAGATTGAAATTAGAATTCTTTGGATACCATAAACCAAGTGTTGAAGCACCTTGAGGTATTAAAATAAATCCTTTTCACAGTGATTAAGTGAGACATCTTAGGATTGGCTTGATATCTTGCACAAATACATGTAGCAAACATGATATCAGGCCTGCTAGCTGTAAGATACATAAGAGACCCAATCATAGCCCTGTATAAGTGCTCATCTACACACCTCCCCCTCAAGATCTGGACCAAGGGAGTGGTTTCTGGCTATGGGTGTCTTAGCAGTCTTACAATCAGTCATGTTGAACCTCTTGAGTATATCTTGAACATACTTTGACTGACTTATGAAAATGCCATCTTCAACCTGCTTCACTTGAATTCCCAGAAAGAATTAAGTTCTCCCATTGAACTCATTTCAAATCTATCTTTCATCAGCTTTTCAAAGTCTTTGCAGAGCCTTGAATTGGTTGAGCCAAAGATGATGTCATCCACATATACTTGAACTAGCAGAATGTCGTTTCCTTGTCCTTTGATGAAGAGAGTTCCATCTATAGTACCTCTCCTGTAACCATGTTTACAGAGATACTCAGACAGTGTCTCATACCACTTCCTGGGTGCCTGATGCAGCCCATAGAGAGCTTTGTCAAGCTTGCAGACATAATCAGGATGATCAGGATCTACAAAACCAGGTGGTTGTTTGACATAAACCTCCTCATCAATCACTCCATATAAGAAAGCACACTTTACATCAAGTTGGTAGACCTTGAAGTTCTTGGATGCAGCAAATGCCAGGAATATCCTAACAGCTTCTAGTCTAGCTACAGGAGCAAAGACATCAGTGTAGTCAATCCCTTCTTCTTGTGTGTATCCTTGAACAACTAGTCTTGCCTTGTTCTTGATGATGATTCCTCTATCATCCTTTTATTCCTAAAAACCCATTTGGTTCCAATGGTAGTCTTCCCATGAGGAAGAGGACAAAGGTTCCAAACTTTCTGCCTTTTGAATTGAAGCAGCTCTTGTTGCATAGCTTCAACCCAACTTCCATCCTTTAGAGCCTCCTCAACTTTCTTTGGCTCTAACTGGGATAGAAAACAAGAGTGAAGACAAACATTTGCTTCATGGGTTTGCCCTCTTGTCTTTACCCGGAGATAACATCTCCAATGATGTTTGTGGTAGGATGAGACTTGTGGATCCTTAGCTGAGGGATCACAGCAAGTTGCTGAGATAGATCCAAATTTGAGAAATTTAGATCTGGTCTTGAAGATTGATCCTCCACATTATCACACTTATCAAGATTAACTTGATCCAATGAGTGTGTGACATCATTGATGTTATCATCTATGGTATGGTTATTAGCATCAAGAGATTCTTGATCACTGTCACCATCACCATTGTTATCTTCTGCAATTGAGATGTCTTTATCTGGTTGAGAAGCCTCTGAACTGGAATTTGAAGGCATGCCAGATGTATCAGCTGGATTTGTCATTGTTGTGCTGATAGAAACCTCATTTGCTGAAGTAGTTCAACTGGAGCTGAAGGTCTTCCTAGCTCAAATCTTGGATCAGGATCACTGTATTTAAATTTTCTGCAGATCCTGAAACATGCTCACAAGATTTATTAAAACAGTTGGTAACTAAATCAAGATCAAATAGCCAATCCGGACCAGAACCAGCCACACTGGAGTGTGCTCATTGAAAGTCACATTGGCTGACTCCTCAATGATTCTAGTTCTGAGATTGTATACTCTATAAGCTTTAGCTTGAGAAGAGTATCCAATGAAGTGTCCATCGTCTGATTTCTCAGCAAACTTGGCAACTTGATCTTTGGTATTCAAGATGGTGCAGAGACATCCAAATGACCTGAGAAAACCAATGAAAGGTTTCCTCTTGTGCCAAAGTTCATAAGGAGTCTTACCATGTGTCTTAACTACTAAGACTCTGTTTTGCACATAGCAGCAGTATTAACTGCCTCTGCCCAGAAGGTGATAGGCAGTTTAGAGTCAGACAACATAGTTCTTGCAGCTTCAATAAGTGTCCTGTTTCTCCTCTCAGCAACTCCGTTTTGCTGAGGAGTCCTGGGAGCACTGTATTGTCTTGTAATACCTTTTTCATCACAAATGTATCAAGGATTTGGTTCTTGAATTCAGTTCCTTGATCACATCTTATGGTTTTGACCTTGTGATCACATTGATTCTCAATCTTTAAGATGAAATTCTTTAGAATCTCAGGAGTCTCATCTTTAGTTCTAAGAAAGAAAAACCCAAGTGAATCTTGTAAAATCATCTGTGATCACTAGACAGTATAAGGTCCTTCCTAAACTCATTACACTGGTGGGGCCAAAGAGATCCATATGTAATAAGTGTAGGGGAGTAGTGATGGAGTTCTTTTCCTTAGGCTTGTGAGATACCTTGTGTTGCTTCCCTTTCAGGCATGCAACACAATGATCATCACTTGTAAACTCTTTCTTTGGCATTCCAGTTACCAGATCATGTTTGATTAATTTATTCATATTCTTAAAGTTTACATGGCACATTCTTTTATGCCATAGGAAAGACTCATCACTATTTGCTTTAGATAGAAAGCATGAAACTTCTCCAGAGGGAGATGTCTTGCAAATCCATCTTGTACATGTTCCCTTTCCTGGGGGCTCTGAGCAGAATATGCTCATGAGGAATGACCACTCCAGGCTTGAGAACAATGCACTCATGCTCAGTGAAGAGCACGTTGTAGGATTCGATGTGCCCAGACACTTAGAATATTGATGTGGTTAGTACGTTATGATCCAAGTCGAGTTATACCCAATAACAAGCTTAGCAAACACCAAATAATATTTATTGATGATATGATCATGCAATAAAATATTAACACCAATTTAGAAAATGGGTTTTCTAAACAAGTTGCATATGACATGGAACATTTATTAGGATATTTTGTTCAATGATATTATTTGTAATGTTATTTATATTAGTTAGATGACATTACAAATTAATAATGGCTATATATGTTATACATTAATTGGTTAGTTGTATACATTTTCTAAGAGGACCAAATTATAAGACCCACAACTTGTGTATTGTGTTAAATAAAAAAAGGGGGGAACCCTTTTTCAAATGAGATTTTCGGCCCCCTCCCCTTGTTTCTATTGGACCACTTTTCTTGAAAAGACTAAACACAATTAAGGGGTCTTGAAAGAACTTGTTCCAGCCATTATCATTTGAATTGACATGCAACAAAGAAAATCTCTCTTTTGCTCTCCTCTTGTTCACGGAAATAAGCAGCAGAAGATTGTTTTTTTTGAGCTTCATCTTGGTGTATCTCTACCTAGCAAGAGTGGTGTTTGTACAAGGCTTGGGGTATAAACACTTGAGGGTTCCTTTCTTGGAACTTTGGGGTCGATTCTATCTTCTAACATCATCAAAGTTGCTGCTCAAACTCACGGTTTTGGAAGCCTCAATTTGGCAGCTTACATTTGGTGTTTTGGAGTCCAAATCCAAGCAAGTGCGAAGGTAACTCAAAGCTTTGTGGGATTCAACGTTAGAGGAAGTCCAACTTGGAAGCTTTGGCAACATTTCAGCCTTCAAACTCCTTTCATTCATCAACATCTAACTGCTGGAAGGAGGTAGTTTTTGGCAGCCCTGGAGGTTGCCATATTGTTTTATATATGTACACATAGCTTGTCTATTCACATAAGAATGATCCTCATGATTGGGTTTGTTTTTCATAACAAATGAACATATAGAAGATAAGATTTTCAGCTTTAAAATCGTTTTAAAAGCCATATATCCGCTGCGTTTTTCAGAATGTTTAAAACTTTAAACATGGTTTTTTGTGTTCTAGCAAACCCGTCAATGGCATCAAGAGCCGGTTATGTGGATGACTTGCTTGTTTTGTCTTTAAAATTGGTTTTAAAGCATGATAATAAACTAGTTATAGGCTGGTTTTGGGCTGCTATAGTTTGGTTGAATGATTCCCCAACTTTCAAGGTTATATGACACATGCTAGTGATTAGACCTTGAAAGAACACATTATGAAATGTTGATTGTTTGGACAATATTTAAAACCAAAATTTCAGTTTATGTTGGCTGAAATTTGGTGGTTTTAAAAGGGGTTTCATTAGATGTTTTGATGTTATGATCATTGGATGATAAAGTGCATAACCTAGCCATTGACCTTGTGATGTTTGGATGCTTGTGTTGGTTGTATTCATTCATTCAATTTGGTTGTAATTTTGTTTCATTATTTGGGTTGTAATTATTCATTCATTTGGTTTGTAATAGATTAGGTGCATTTCTTTTATTAGAAAAATGTATTAGGATACAATTTTGTAAAAGGAAGATGCACAAGTTCAAGACCCAAGATGGACATCAAAGACATGGAACTTGAAGCATATGGATGCAAGTTCAAGTGGGGTCCAAGATGACCTGCATTTTGTGATTGTTTTCAACCTTAGAAAAGACTTATGACAACACTTGTGATGGCAAACAAGTGTTGTCAACTTAGTAGCTATGGTTATGCACTCATGTTTGTATATATATGCTTGTTTGATTGTTTGTTATTTGATTGTATGATTGGAATTTGAACATGCATTACAAACTAATTAACAAACTTAACAAGTTATAAAAATAATGGTTCTTAATCATTAGAAGTAATAAAAGGTTATTAAAATGATTTAATGGTTTTAAAGATTAAAATAGTTTTAATCAAAGGACCATAGGGTATCTTGTATTTGAAAGCATAACAATACAAGTACATAGAGTTTTCTAAACTAGAATTATGAAATCTCTAAACATTTGACTAACAAGTTTAACACCATCCTTTTGCACAACACTTAAGTCATTTGGAAACTTTTAATGGGATAAAGGTCACCTAACCATTTTGAGGGAACTTGTGACTTAAGGAGGGAATACCACATTGGTGGGATAAAGGTCACCTAACCACTTATATTGGTAAACTCACATGTGTGTGCAAGTAGGGTAACTTGATTTGCAAACCATGTTGAATGGATCACCTAAAATGTGGTTTCCAAATGGTGTTGATGGGATTTACATGCCGACTTTACATGTGATGTTCAAAAGTCGATCCCATACCTCTAGAAGTTGCAAATGGTTGCAATCGTCAAACGTTGACCACCTTTAAATTTAAAACGTGGGATAAAGGTCACCTAACCACAATTTAAATGTAATATTGGTTTCTAGATTTAATATGAAAAGGTCTTGTAAGACATTTGTTATTAAAATTACAATATCGAAAATACTAAATAAAACTTTGTTAAATTTTGTAGATGGCCTCTAATAATGATAATTCCGATAACTCATCCGCGTCCAACCAATCTCTACGAGCGATCCTCCAAAAGGAACGTCTAAACCATAACAACTTCATCGATTGGTATCGAAACTTGAGAATTGTTCTCAAGCAAGAGAGACGATCGTATGTTTTAGACGACCCTATCCCCGATCACCTAGCGAGGATGATGAGGAGGCCTTTATGATTGGCTGAAATACACTGAGGACTCCGTCCAAGTGTCTTGTCTCATGCTAGCGAGCATGACTCCGGATCTCCAAAAGGAGTATGAACACCACGGGGCTTATGACATGATAACCCAGCTGAAGGAAACGTTCCAACAGCAAGCAAGGGTTGAGCGCTTCGAAACGGTTCGAGCGCTCCATGCATGTCGTATGGACGACAACCAATCTGTTTCATCTTATGTACTTAAGATGAAAGTCACATTGACCGCCTCGAGAGGCTTAATTGTCCCGTCTCGAGGAATTGGCCACGGATTTGATCCTCAATGGCCTTACCAAGAGGTTCGAGACATTCGTGTTGAACTACAACATGATGCATGGGACAAAAGCATTGGTGAACTTCACTCAATGCTCAAAACGGCCGAGGCGGCCATGGGTAAAAGGGTTTTACCCGTTCTCACCATCAATGAAGGTGGAACAATAAAAGGCCTCGTCCCGCACCCAAGGCAAAGGTTGCCAAGGGTAAGGGACCTACTTGGGGAAAAGGGAAAGGGGTGGCAAGGGTGCCTCCCAACCACAAGAGAAGAAGCAAAAGGTTGCTACTAATGACCCATGCTTCAAGTGTGGGGAGATTGGACATTGGGCAAGGAATTGTCCTGTCCATCTCCAAGAGTTGAAAGCCAAGAGGGATGTCGGGCAGACCTCAGGTACAATATACATGATTCATATTGATCTTAATGTTACATCTTCTAACACATGGGTATGGATACCGATGTGGAACTCACATTTGCAATTTGTTGCAGGGGTTCACAAGAAGTAGGGACTTCAAACAAGGGGATGTTAGCCTCTTCATGGGAAATGGAACTAAAGTCTTAGTTGAAGCTCGTGGAGACTACATCCTAAGACTTCCAAGTGGTTTGGAAGTTATTTTGAAGAATGTTTTGTATGCTCCTAGTTTGACTAGGAACATTATTTCTGTATCCCAATTAAGACATTATGATTATGTATTATCTTTTATTGAAAATGATATTCATGTTTCTTTTAATGGAATGTTCTATTTTAAAGCTATTCCAATTAATGGTATTTATGAATTGGTTCATGAAAATACTTTAAATAGTTCATTGTACCAAACTAACACCAAGAAACTCAAGTTGGACTTAAGTGATACCTATCTTTGGCATTGTCGTCTTGGTCATATAAACAAGAAACGTTTACAAACACTTCAAAAGAATGGTCTTTTAAAACAAATGAATGTGATTCATTTGATGTTTGTGAGTCTTGTTTACAAGGTAAGATGACTAAGGCACCCTTTAGTGAACTACCGAAAGGGCAAAAGATTTATTAGGAATCATACATTCGGATGTATTTGGTCCTTTTAAGCCAGACTAGGAATGGTGAAAGATACTTCATTACCTTTACCGACGATTATAGTCGCTATGGGTATGTGTACTTGTTAAGGCACAAAGACGAAGCTTTTGAATGTTCAAAGTCTTCAAAAATGAAGTAGAAAATCAACTCAACAAGTCAATTAAAATTCTTCGTACCGATAGAGGAGGTAATACCTAAGTGATGCCTTTCAAAATCATCTTAGGAGTTGTGGGATTGTCTCACATCTCACTCCACCTGGAACACACAACATAATGGTGTGTCTGAGAGGAGGAATCGAACCTTATTGGATATGGTCCGATCTATGATGGCTAGAAGCACATTACCTCTATCATTTTGGGGTTTCGCTCTGCTCTCCGCGGCCCGTATTCTAAATATGGCCCCAACCAAAAAGGTAGAAAGGACACCTTTTGAGATATGGCATGGAAGAGTTCCATCCCTATCGTACTTAAGGGTTTGGGGATGTGAGGCTTATGTTAAGACTCCCACCCCAACAAATTGGATGTCCGATCCACCAAGTGTATCTTTATTGGATATCCTAGAGATTCTATGGGATATTATTTCTATGATCCAATGGAACAAAAAGGTTTGTTGCCAGAAAGGGTGAGTTCTTGGAAGCAAAGTTCCTTATGAAGGAGCTAGCAGTAGAACAGTGGATCTTGAGGAAGATCAAGAACCACAGCCCGATGCACGTTTGGTTGAAACTAGCACTCAACATGAGGATGTTGAGGATGATCAAGTGGTTGATCAATACACACAACACGTTCGCAGAAGTGGTAGAACTAGTAATCCACCTGAAAGATATGGATTTTTCATGGATGGATGCTATGTGATAGATTCTGATGAACCAACCACATACCATGATGCAATGTCCAACACGGATTGTGACAAATGGCTTGAAGCCATGAACGTTGAGATGCAATCCATGTATGACAATCAAGTATGGGACTTGGTTGTACCACCTCTTAACTCCAAGATAGTTGGAAGTAAGTGGGTTTTCAAGAAGAAAACCGATATGCATGGAAACTTGGATACTTATAAAGCTAGACTTGTAGCAAAGGTTTCACTCAAACTCAAGGGGTTGATTATGATGAAACCTTCTCACCTGTTGCGATGCTAAAGTCTATAAGGATATTGTTTGCCATAGCTGCTCATTATGATTATGAGATTTGGCAAATGGATGTCAAAACCGCTTTCCTAAATGGATCTTGAGGAAGATGTCTATATGGTTCAGCCTGAAGGTTTTGTCGATCCAATACATCCTAATAAAGTATGCAAGTTAAATAAATCAATCTATGGATTGAAACAAGCATCGAGAAGCTGGAATCACCGTTTTGATGAGGAAGTAAAGAAATTTGGTTTCATCAAAAACGCTGATGAGGCTTGTGTGTATAAGAAGGCTAGTGGGAGCACAATAACTTTCCTAGTATTGTATGTTGATGACATACTACTATTTGGAAATGACATTCCAACCTTGGAAGGTGTAAAAACCTGGCTTGGAAGTTGTTTTTCCATTAAGGATCTTGGTGAAGCCGCCTATATTCTGGGAATAAAGATCTATAGGGATAGATCAAGGCGGTTGATTGGTTTGAATCAAAGTGCATATATTGATAAAATCTTGAAAAGGTTCAAGATGGAGAATTCTAAGAAAGGTACCGTACCTATTCAAAGAGGAACGATATTGAGTACGACTCAATGTCCAAGCTCAAAGGAGAGCAAGATAAAATGAAGGCAATCCCATACGCATCTGCTATAGGATCCATCATGTATGCAATGATATGCACTCGACGGACGTGTCATGCCTTAAGCATGACAAGCCGTTACCAGCAGAATCCTGGAAACAGTCATTGGATGGCTGTTAAGAACATACTTAAGTACCTAAGGAGGACAAGAGATATGTTCCTGATCTATGGATCTGGTGACGGGAACTCGTTGTAAAAGGTTACACGGATGCAAGTTTCCAAACCGATCGTGACGATTCACGATCACAATCGGGATACATTTTCATTCTGAATGGAGGAGCTGTCTCTTGGAAGAGCTCCAAGCAGGATGTGGTGGCTCTATCAACTACAGAATCAGAATATGTCGCCGCCTCATTGGCAGCTCAAGAAGCTGCATGGTTGAAGAAATTCATTGCCGATCTAGGGTTTGTCCCTTCCATTCAGGACCCCCTAGAATTTTTTGTGACAACGAGGGTGCGATTGCTCAAATCAAGGAACCCCGTGCTCATCAAAAGACTAGGCACATTGAGCGGAGATTCAACTACATACGAGATGAAGTTGAAAAGGGAAAGATATGTATTCGCAAAGTTCACACGGATCAAAACGTTGCTGATCCTCTCACGAAGCTCCTTGAAAAGGCAAAGCATGAAGGTCATACTTGTGCCATGGGACTTCGATATTCTAGTGATTGGATATGATCTGTAAATTTAGCATTTGGATATATGGAATTTTCTATTATTTGAATAAAATTATTTGGTTATAATGTTTCAAATAATATTCCAATTTAGCATGTTTAATCCATGAGTAAAATGTTTACTCTAAATGTCCGTAGTCGTTCATACTTGTGGGAACAAGTTTGAAGGTAAGACTATTATGAACTTGGATTGGTTGATATTCATAAGGATGAATATAGAGCAATGGGTTGCTACCAAGGTACATAGATATTTGTGGGTTACAAATATTGGACTAACCCGCATCTCAAATTTTACTACATGGAATCTTATTGATTGATCATAAATAATTTGAGTAAAGGCGATATCATTTGGTATCCTCCGACCTGAGATACATATTGGGTTTTGATGTTCACCAAGTATTATACCTTGAGCATATTCTTCCTGTCCTGAAATAGTGGACAGTACATAAGGATATGTCCAGGTATAACACTGGGTGTTTGTGAAACGTATGTAGTCAAGATGGAATTTGTTCCTCTTATTCGTTGAGAGTTAGATGTCTAAGGCCTGATTAAGTTAAATCAACAAGAATGATCATTCTGTGTCCTTGGATTTAACATGACATCTGTAACAAAAGGATAGATGATTAATTCACCTAATTATATCAAGTAGGGTACTTGAAAGGGATGATGTTATTGAATGGCTATAAGTCATGCGTATTAAGGGTAGTAAACCGTTGTTAGGCGGTATTTACTGCTTGCATCAATCTTCTATGAATCTTGGGCAAGTGGGAGATTGTAGGATTCGATGTGCCCAAGACACTTAGAATATTGATGTGGTTAGTACGTTATGATCCAAGTCGGGTTATACCCAATAACAAGCTTAGCAAACACCAAATAATATTTATTGATGATATGATCATGCAATAAAATATTAACACCAATTTAGAAAATGGGTTTTCTAAACAAGTTGCATATGACATGGAACAATTTATTAGGATATTTTGTTCTGATATTATTTGTAATGTTATTTATATTAGTTAGATGACATTACAAATTAATAATGGCTATATATGTTATACAATTAATTGGTTAGTTTTATACATTTTCTAAGAGGACCAAATTATAAGACCCACACTTGTGTATTGTGTTAAATAAAAAAAGGGGGGGGAACCCTTTTTCAAATGAGATTTTCGGCCCCCTCCCCTTGTTTCTATTGGACCACTTTTCTTGAAAAGACTAAACAATTAAGGGGTCTTGAAAGAACTTGTTCCAGCCATTATCATTTGAATTGACATGCAACAAAGAAAATCTCTCTTTGCTCTCCTCTTGTTCACGGAAATAAGCAGCAGAAGATTGTTTTTTTTTGAGCTTCATCTTGGTGTATCTCTACCTAGCAAGAGTGGTGTTTGTACAAGGCTTGGGGTATAAACACTTGAGGGTTCCTTTCTTGGAACATTGGGGTCGATTATCTTCTAACATCATCAAAGTTGCTGCTCAAACTCACGGTTTTGGAAGCCTCAATTGGCAGCTTACATTTGGTGTTTTGGAGTCCAAATCCAAGCAAGTGCGAAGGTAACTCAAAGCTTTGTGGGAGTCGACGTAGAGGAAGTCCAACTTGGAAGCTTTGGCAACATTTCAGCCTTCAAACTCCTTTCATTCATCAACATCTAACTGCTGGAAGGAGGTAGTTTTTGGCAGCCCTTGAGGTTGCCATATTGTGTTATTATATGTACCATAGCTTGTCTATTCACATAAGAATGATCCTCATGATTTGGGTTTGTTTTTCATAATAAATGAACATATAGAAGATAAGATTTTCAGCTTTAAAATCGTTTTAAAAGCCATATATCCGCTGCGTTTTTCAGAATGTTTAAAAGTTTAAACATGGTTTTTGTGTTCTAGCAAACCCGTCACATGTTTGACTCTGATCACAAAATTGAGATACACTCAGAAGATTGTACCCAAGCCCTAACAAAGTTTACCTTCTCAATGCTGAGCTTACCATTTGTGACTTGCCCCTTCCATAAATGTACCCACCTTCATTTCCTCCAAAGCAACTGGTCCTCCATCAATTCTCTCAAAATTATGAAGTAAAGACCTATCGCCTGTCATGTGCCTGGAACAGCCACTGTCAATTATCCAGACATTCTTGTTTGTCTTGAGCTGTTCCTGCACAAGAAAATGATTAGTTACATTTGGAAAACCCAAGCCTTACTTGTCTTGGGTTCAGTAAGTGTAATAGAGGTAATGCAACAGTAATAGATCCTATGGTTGTACAGAGGGGATCTTCAGCTGTTGTTGATGGAGAAACCTCAGTCATTTGGTCTTTCTTAGACTTCCCCCCACCTTTGGAGTCTTGGCTTGACCTTCAAAACCTTAGAAGCTTTGGAGCTTCACAAGTTTAATGACTGACACTTCGGAAATCTACAGTCACTGCAGTAGACTTAGTACTTCGGAGAACTCCTTTCTTCCGAGACCAACTTTGCTTCCGAAGGTAATTTTCCATTTACCTTCTTCTTTGATTTGGAGCTTCCGAAGGAAACAGACTTTCCTTCCGAAGCTTGAGACTTTTGAGATTCTTTGAAGTCTTTGTATTGGTCATGTGGATAGTACTTTTAGGATTGTATGGACAATCCTTGGCAATATGAGAAGTGCTTTCACACATAACACACAACATTTTCTTCTTCAAAGAAATCTCCTTTTGAGAGCAAGACTGGCCTTGGTCACATCCCTTTTTCACCTTCATCTTGGTAGAGGCAGATACAGTTCCCTTGGGCTGTGAACTGTTCTTGGAATTTGATGGTCCAGGCTGTGCAGCAGTGGTACACAGCAGCTCAGTCTTCTTATTTGTACTGAGATGATTTGAACATGAACCAGAACTCTTGGCTAAGAAGCTTTGGTGGATGTCTTCAGTCCTTATTGCTTTGAAACCTGCAGAGATGAACACTTGTTTCTGCTTAGCATCAAAGGTAGCCTTGATTTCTTGAGCCTTCTTTGCTTTCCTTTTGCTCTTCCTAATCAAGTTCTTTCTCTTGGACTTGGTCATCACAGTTAATTTCTTCTCCTCAGAAGGATAGTGGCCCTTGGAGGAATCCTCTTCTTCACTCTTCTCAGAGGGATTCCTCACTATCACTTCTTCATCATCCTCACTTATTGGATCTATGAGAGGAAGCTCATCTTCACAAGTTCCACACCTAGGAGATCTTACAGACAAGATTGTGTGTGGAGGAGCTATCTCATTTGATCCCAGTCCCTGTCTATTTTGATAACAAACCTTATTGTGTAGGGATGAGGATATCATGTTCTTGAAGGTCTCTTCTTCAAGAACACTTTTCTCTGCCAGGGCTTTGCTGATCACAAGCTCAGCCTGGCACTTAGTCAACTTAGTGATGAGATCTTGGATCTAAGTTCTAAAATCTGTATGTTCATGTTTTAGTACTGAAATGGTTTTCTCCAAGTCTTCTATCTTTAACTTGTAATCATTTTCAGACTTTCTAAACTCAGATTTTAATATGTTTAATGACTCAAGATCAGATCTCATCTCTAGGTTGTAGGACCTGTATCTATTTACTTTAGCAATGCATTCAGGGGAGCAAAGATGTTCTAATACCTTGGCTTCATCATGATCAGCCATCAATGCTTGGTTTGGAGAAGCATCCTCCACCTGAAAACTCCAGTCAAATCCTCCCTCTTCAACAGCAACCGCAGCATGTTGCTTTGTCTTCTCAGCCTGAGGGGTATTGTTGGTGTAGTTTGGTCTGAGTTGTGTTTGACCCCCATTTGCTCTAGGTGCCTTACACTCCCTAGCAAAGTGACCCATAAGGTTACAATTGTAACACTTAACTTTGCTTTTATCCAGCCCAAACTTACCACTGGTAGCATTGCTTGGAAATTTTCTTCCTGTCCTCTTGTAGAACTTCTTGGCTCTGTGAGTGAGAAGAGCCATCTGCTGAACTATCTCCATGTATTCCAGTCATCTGGATGGATACAGTCTAGGTCTTCAAGAGTGAAGAGATAATTTCCACAGCTTTCATCTGCAGACACAAAGGCTTGAGAAGAACTTGTCTCTTGGAATGGGCTTCCTTGAGTAAAGTTCTCCCTTGGTGTCTCAGGGAAGGTGATGAAAGGACCCTTTTGTGAGTTGTCAGGGTAGCATAGGAGATGATGTTGGGGTTCTATGCTGTCCCTTTCAACCACATGAAGGGCTGAACCCATTTGATTGTTAGAGTTGCCAGATGAACCTTGTAAGTTCATCTCCATCTGGTATCCACTGAGAATCCCATATAACTCTGTCAGAGTAAGAGTTTTAAGGTTCTCAGTCCTCTTGATTACCACACAATAGTGTGTCCATTGCCTAGGAAGTGAGGACATGAACTTCCTTACAATGTCTCTGTTCTCAAGAGGAACTCCTCCATCCACAAGGGTATCCACAATCTCAACATACCTGAAGTATTGTTGGGTCATGGTCTCACCTGCTTTAAAGGTGAAATTTTCAAACTGCTGCTTCAGAAGATCTTTCTTGTTCTCCTTGGCTTCAGAGGAGCCTTCATACATCAGCTTCAGTGCATCCCACAGCTGTTTAGCTGTCTTGCACTTCTTAAAACCTCTGTACACAGAGTTTGGGATAGCAGTCTGAAGAGCAGTCATGGCCTTCCTGTCAATTTCTACTCTTTTCCTACCTTCATCTGAGTAGTTGGCCACATCTTTAAGAATGATACCAGCACCGGTAGCAGAGGGGGTGCTAGGTATGAAAGGTCCATATTCAACAGATTCCCACATTCTTGAGTCAAGAGACCTGATGAAGCCTTCCATCCTCATGCACCAGGTGTCGAAGTCATCAAGAGTGATCAATGGGGATTTGTTCATGGTTCCAGTCTCCATATCAGTCTTTGAGATGGAAGCCATTTGAAAAGTTTAGTTTTTGTGTGTGTGAGGGATCTTAAGATGGTTAGATCTTATATCACGAGCCTGAATGCTCTGATACCAATTGCAGGATCGTTCAAGGGCTTGAACACAATTACAACACAACAACGCAATGAGAAGATTAACTAAACGTTAATCAAACAGTGAACTAGGTAACCAAAGGTGATACAGAGAACACAAGTAAAGCAAGAGACAGAACAAGAGAGTATAGTTTTCAAGGGAGCAGTATATTGCTTTCTCATTTCTTTTACAAGTGTTACAAAGCATAAAGAAAGATACAAGAACTTGGAATACTTATACTACAACCTACAGCCAGCTATACTATGAAAGCCAGCCGGATACAATTGACTAGACACTAACAAAATCAATTGTAGGATCAAAAGGCATATCTGCCTTTTGACCTTGTGACTATGACATGCCATAGCTCACATCCTATACATTACAAAAAGGATAAAGTACATAAAGTGGAAAGTTTCAGACTCAAGACCTCAATGTACAGTTACCAAAAGCATGGACCTTTTCACCAACTCTTGTAAGTTGGTGACTTATCAGAGACGCAGCGGAAAAGGTGCTTTATGGAACAGTACATCAGATAAAGCATGTGTACTAAAAGTCTTCGGAAGAAATCTGTCTTCATAGGTTGAAGCTTCGGAAGACTTTGTCTCTTCAAGCTTGGGAAGACTTCATGTTAGGCTTCGGAAGATATTGGTCTTGGCTTCGGAAGATATTACACTTAGAGTATTTTCTAATGCTTTGTGTAATTCTTCCGAAGCATTCTTCACTTCAGTACTTAGTGCATGTTGCTAAAACACTTAGGCAGTTTTGGGTTGCATCAGACTTCAGGAATCCTTACAAGTATTAATTTCCATATCAGTTTTGGTAAGAGTTGTTATTTCAATTGTTAAGTGTATTATGAAATTGAAGGGGTTTAAGATGGTGAGATCATACAATCAGAAGCCTTAAAATGCTCTAATACAATCAATACAACAGTTTCATAATGAGGAGAGACTTAAAACACTTAGCAGATCAAATAGGGAACTGAATACTTATAATACTAAGAACTTAATTAAAGAACAAGAACAAGATAATATGGTTTTCATGAATGATGCATATTGCTCTCATGTTCATTTACAAATGTTATAAAGCATAAACATAAAGGCAAGTACTTGAGACACTTTATACTACATCCTACAGTCGACCATACTTTAAAAGCCAGCAGGAAACACTTATATAGACAACAAGATCAATGTAGAGTCAAAAGTCAGATTGCTTTTTGACTTGTGACTATGACATGACATAGCTCACATCCTAATATTATACAAAAAGGATAAAGAACTAAAATAGAAAGTTACAAACAAAAGACCTTAACCTATAGTTTGTCAAAAGTAAGAACTTTTCATCAACTCATATAAATTGGTGAGTCTTCAGAGATAGCAGCGAAAAGTGGTTTAGACTTTGTTAAAAGGTGGTTTAGAGAAAGCATGGCTTTTCTGTCTTCGAAAAAGATTAGTCTTTGGCTTCGGAAGACTTTTTCTTTTATGCTTTGGAAGACTTCATTTATGGCTTCGAAAGATATGGCCTTTTGGCTTTGGAAGATTTTATACTTTGACTAGGTTTGAGAATGATATTCTCTATTGATGTGAATCCATAAGGACTGAATATGATGATTGAGTCAATGATTGTAAGGCGGAATCAAACAATCAAGGAACTTTGAATGCAAGAAATACTCATAAATGCTAGTTGTATTAATGAAGGTAATTGGTTACAATGAATGTTGGGATTTGCATTAAACAGTAACAAGACACCTTGTAAACATAAGACTAAACAAATGATTCTAATTATCTAGAATGTGTATCAACAGTCACCTCACATGCAAGGTCTTCTATTTTATTTATAGGCTGACAAGATACCTTTTACAAAATGACTAAACTACCCCTGACCTATACATCAGAGAACTAGTCTAAGTATTCATTAGCATTTCTTTTGTTCATCTGCATTGACTAATGCGGATGTGTTGATCTTTATCAACATTTCTTTTGGTCTTTAGAATTAGTGTTTGGTCATCAGCATTGACAAATGCATATGTACAAACACTTATGTGCATTTGTTTCTGGTCATCGGCATTAGTCAATGCGGATGTACAAATACTTGTGAGCATTTGTTTTCGGCTATCCGCATTTGTTAATATGGAAGAACAAATACTTGTCAGAATTTGTTCTATGTCATCCACAGATACAAATGCGGTTAGCAGATACTTGTATTCTTCTTTGCAGATTCTTTATCCGCACTTGTTCTTGGACATATGGGATTTCTAGCAGAACAACCATCAACCCACCACTTGAATTGGCATGTATGATCCTTTCAGGGTCCAACATACTTAGAATAGTTTATTGAGTTGTATAAAATCTTTCGAAGTAACTTCCTTGTACTTCATATATGCATGTTGAGAGTTCTGGTTGTTTCTTGGTTGCATCAGCCTCTAAGTATGTTCCTTACACATACCAATCAAAGAATTCAAAATGTTCGACCCTACTTAAACCTTGTTGCTTTGAACCTTGAATCAAACAAGCGCAATAAACCCTTAACAAAACCATAAATTTTTAGGAATAGATTTTTTTAACATAAATTAGGTCATACCTTCAATGGATAACAATAAAGTTATCAGCCTAGATTACATGCAATCCAAGAAGTTGTTAACGATACTTGTTTCCCACAAAAGCAATAAACCATGGTTGCTTTAAAGTTCTTCACTTGACTACAGGGAAAAAGAGGAAGAATTTTGTTAAGAAAAATAGTGAAAAATAAGACAATATAAGGGATGGATGATTCTAAGGTTCTGATAAAGAAAGATCGGTAAAATTCTTTTTGCCCACACATAGTACTCATGTGACTAAAGATAATGGTAAAAATAAATGGCAGTTAGCATAAATGATGTAATCAGAAATAATTTATTTTACATAAAGGATGAAAATAGTGTGTTTTGATGACAAAAGATAGAACCTGTAACTTTTAATAAACATAAAGGATGCTTTCTATATGTTTGTCTAACTATATTCTATATTTTTTTTCATTTTACAAAGTAAGAGTTGGGATCCTCCTTCGTGATCTTGAAATCCAATAGGCCTGACATCCTACATGTACCCGGAGTCTTGCACATATTGAACAGTTTGGCAATTGACCCATTCCATGTAATTATGTTCTACCATAGGCATGTTGCTAAGTTATCCATTCACGACTTCATCCTCTCGGTTATTCTAGAGTTCACATAGCTATGATGGTAATTAACTAGCTTGATTCTACCTTCCCAACATGACCAAAATCACAAAGAGAGTTTAATGAATAGAATTTAATATTTATAGACCTCAAACAATTTAATTGATGTGACCTAACACTATTTAATATTTAATATTTATTACTTATTGAATAAAGCAATAGAAATGTAGCCAATAAATTCTCATCATCACTAGCTTATCCTATATTCTTTAGAAACTTTTGTTCTTGTTCCAATGGCTTCATCTTCCTTTGTTGTCCATTTATAGTAGAATTATACCATGGTGGTGAAGTGACATATGAAATAAGGTTTGTTACATGTGATGAAGTTGCTCAAACTTGTTTGTTTTTTTGTTCAATATCTAATAAGTTATACAGATTTTGTTGATTAGATCTGTCGTTATGTACAAGTCGACAAACAAATGTATAGTTTGAATCTAACACTATATTTTGCATATAGTGGGTCTTAACATAATATATTTGTTAGAGAAGAGAGTGATATGGACATGATATATCATCTAGCTAGAATTGTTAAAAATTATGTTTGTCAAATTCATGTAAGATGGTCACCAATATTCCAACATGAGAGTTGCATGGATCTTTTATAGGGTTTTTCTTTACTCAACCAACCACATATTAACACAATAAACTGGAGTCACAATTAGAGGTCAGTGTGGCAACATACATCTCACATTTAGATGATATACAAACAAAACAATGTCAATACAACAATGAAGGCAATGTTTCTAATGATTTAGTAGGTAATTCATTTATAATTAAATTTTTTTATTTTACTTATATATATATACATATACATACATACATACATATATATATATATACATATATATACATATATATACATATATATACACACACACACTATGAATTTTAAATATAGTTTTATTTCTTATACTTAGAAGGTAATTTTTTAAGAAATGGAAGATAGTGACGATTCTCAGATGGACTACGAATCAGAAGAAGATGCAACGATCCTTCCTTTATCGGAGCAATGCAATCAGGAATTTACCGGATTCCCTGATTGGAATGTTGAAGCTACGAGTATGGATGGGGATTCACCCGTTGATAGTTTTGATGATGATGAGATATGCTTTAGGAATAAGCTAGAAAATTAAATATGTTTAAATATGTATTTCACATCCAAAAATCAAGTGGACTATATTGTTCAATTATGGACCTTCACAAAAAACTAAGAGATTTATATGTTGAATACCAGACTATGCATTTACAAAACCAAAAGTTTTAGGGTAAGCATTCAAACAATGACAAACCCTTGTGTCATTGGATTATATCAGGAAGAAAATGTAATAAGTCTAACTATAGCAAGTCACTCAATGGACCCATGCACATAGCTGCTTCATTAACATGACGTGCAACAACAACCGATCCCTTAGATCCAAAAATCTCGCAACCCATATCCATACACAAGTTGTTACAAATGTATCATTTCCTGATAAACGGATTCAAGCTCTTATAAAAGAAAAATTCCATGTTGATATAACATATGGTAAGGTGTGGGCTTCCAGAAGAAAAGTTATCAAAAATATATATGGTAGATGGAAAGGAAACTTCAATGTTTTACCAACCTAACTTTTAGTGCTACAACAATCAAACCCTCACACCATTGTATAGTGGTTACATCATCCCGACATGCCAGTAGATTGTAAAATATGCAAATGTGTGTTCTGGGTCTTCCGTCCAAGTATTTCGTCATTCAATTATTAAATTCATGTAAATTTAGTAAATGCCACTCATCTTGTTTTAAACTATATTTGGGGCTGAAAATGTATTAAAATGTTTTTGCAAAGTTTATGAATGTTACTCGTATGTATTGTGCTTGTTAAATGTTAAATTCTTGAATGTTTATAGGTTGTTCATGCTTAGAATAGTCATGTTAAGCTTAGAACAGATGGATTTGATGAATGGGTATGAAAACATGCTAAGAACAAGTTACACAGAAGGTTCATACGTCTGAAAATGCCTTAGAAAGATTTAAGTGTAGTCCATGCGCCTGAATAGTGGCCCATGCGCCTAGAAATGTTAACCAGACGACCAAGTGTAGGGCCATGCGCCCCAATAGTGCCCATGCGCACAAGTGGCTCATGTGCCTAAGTGTCCATGCATCTGAATTACTCATGCGTCTAAGTGTTCATACGCACAAATAGTACCCATGCACCTGAATAGTTCATGTGCCTAAGTGATAAAATGATTTAGTGTTGGCTGATGCGCCTGCATAGTGGTAAAACGCCCAAATAGGGCTCATGCGCCTAAATAGTTCCCATACGCCTAACACTTAGAAAATTTTACAGAGTTTCCTAGGAGTCTGTGCTTTAGGGTTTTGACTAGAGTTGACTAGGGCTTAGTAATGATGATGTTCCATGCATTTTATGATTACATATGATGTTCGTTATTATTTATTATTGATATTATCATTATTATTACTTATAGTATGTGACTTTACGTGGCATGTTATTATCATAACATAAAGTGTCTAGTAATAATAAAGCGAAAGAGTAATAAAGAAAAGAAGAGGAACCATAATAAAATGTTAACAAGTCTTGCAAGCTCATAGGAGGGACATGACCATGTTGTCCTTAGCTCAACTGTGCTGCGGGTTAGCTACCCTACTGTGCACACAGGGCCAATCAATTGAGATTGGCAGGACCCTTGTAGCGTACCCTGGGTGATTGGGTCGGCCTTGTACACAGTACACAGAACCCTTTCGGGGGATACAGTTGACCCTTTCGATGGATAAAGATGGCCCATCACCCATTTTTCCATCGCGCACATAGTTGGGGTATTGGTCATGGTCTACATAGATAGTGAAAGATAAATATAAAAGGATACCGAGTAACACGACATGCAGTAATGAGAACGAACAATGATTTTCATATAGTTGATGCGTGCTTGCATATACAGTATCGAGTTGTATTTTACAAAAAAGAGTATTTTCGTTTACAGCATATAGAAAGTATTTTATTACTTATAAAAATAGAGCTCACTCAGCAACACTGACTTTTATACATTTTCAGTTGGCAGGTAATTATTGCTTAGGATGGCACGAGGGTGAAGCTACTCGGTAGGGAAAGTCTGACATCCATTCGTATTTTATGTTGCTGTTGTTTTGTAATGCAGTAGGACAAGTCTTTTGTAATCAGTTAAACAATTATGTATTGCTCAACAAGAGTGGTTTAAATGAAAGGAATGGCTTTTGATAAATTATTTCCGCTGCTTAAGTTCGTTTAATTGTAATGTTTAATGTTTTAATGCTATGATTGACCAACTGTGAGGTTTCCGGGAACGAGGCCTTACAAGTGGTATCAGAGCCAAAGTTTAAGAGAATTGGGTTAAAATAAGCTTTTAAAACCTAAACTTAAACTGAAAAATGGGACAAATGGAGGGATGTCAGCCCGAGTAGCTACGTGCCATCAGGTATGCCTTTTCCTAATGTTAACCGTATTATGTGCGCATGCTATTTGATTATGTGCTCTTAGTAGATTTAGATATTGATTAAGTCAGGATAGGAGATGCTTGGGGTATGAATAGTAAAGTAAGTGGCTAATCACAACTAGTCACTGTAATTAGGAACTTACTATACATGACATAAACTGAGTATTACCTTGAATGACCGTGTTAGTGTTTGAATCTTATAGTGTGCTTTTAGAGGATGGCTGGCAGTAGATCTTCAAAAGCCTCTCATGGTGGAGGTCATGGTGCTACTCAGCGACCCAAGAGAAGGAGACCCAGAGTAGAGAAGGTGGTACATGAAGAACCAGAGACCCCTCATCTGGAGGGTGGCGACGAGAGCGCCAATCTGAGAGCCTCAATAAAGGAGGCCGTGGTGGAAGAGGTTCACCAGGTCATGCAAATGATTCTACTGTCTGTGGTGACCGAAGTGATCAAGACCGTAAGGGATGGGGAAAGAAAGGATAGGAACAAGCCCTCAGGAGGAAAAGAACAACCAGAGCCGGAAACGGTTCTCTCTGATGATGAGAACGAGGAAGAAGAAGAGCCTGCGCCGGAGGCAACCCGAGGTGGCAACTATGGGGCGTTTATGAGATGCAAGCCCCCTACTTTCGATGGGAATGGCACTGCTGTAGCTGCTCACCGATGGTGAGGGAAATGGAGGCTGTCCTCAATATCAGTGAGTGCCGTGAAGATCAGAAGGTGAAATTTGCTACCCACTCTCTTGTGAACTCGGCTTTGTGCTAGTGGGACAACATTGTCCAAGCCGAGGGTAGCAGGGCCATTAGGAGGATGAGATGGCCTAAACTAAAGAAATTAGTGATTGAGGAATTATGTCCTTACAGAGAGATGTATAAGGTGGAAAGGGAGTTCCTACAACCGGAGGCGGGAGCAATGACACACTAGCAGTACACCACTAAATTCAATGAAATGGCGTGGCTGGTGCCCAATAAAGTGACACCACTATCACGAAAGATTAAGAGATACATCCAAGGGCTACCATCGGATATCCGTAGGCATATGATTGTTGCCCGGCCGAGCACTTTTAGGTCGGCGGTTGATCTGGCTGGTAGATTATATGATGAGCGCGTGGTGGTGGTGGTGGCTGAGGTGAAGAAAAAGAGTAGGGATGGAAGGAACTAGAATGGGAAACGGTTTGGACGTGGTGGATCCGCCCCAAACAATAAGGTGGCGAAGGTAGTGACCGACGTGTGATCACAGCTGGTGTAGGGAGGAAGAAATGTGGTAAACGTGGAAGGGAGCATGCTGGAGAGTGCAGGATGGGGATGAACGTATGCTTCAGGTGTGGACAGCCTGGCCACATTGCCAAAAACTAAAAGAAGCCGAAGGCGGAGATCTCGGAAGTGGGGAATAAGAAGCCAGAAGAAGGAGGGCAGAGGGCAAGTGCTAGAGCTTACACTATGACCCGGGAGGAAGCCAGAGCTGATCCCGATGTTGTGTCAGGTATGTTTCTGGTAAACCAAACTTGTGCCTCTATATTGTTTGATTCTGGTGCTAGTAGGAGTTTTATTTCTACTACTTTCTGTGCTAAGTTGCCTGTTATTAGTAGAAAGGTCAGTGCACCATTCGATGTAGAAACTGCTATTGGTAAGTCCACTAGAATTACTGAAGTGATAGAGGACTGTACCGTAGAACTAGAAGGTCGTAGGTTTGCTGCTAGGTTACACGTGATACCCCTAGGTGGATTTGATAGGGATGGACTGGTTAGCAACCTATGAAGCAAACATCGTGTGTCGCAAGAAGATGTTTCGATTAGTTGCGTTCGATGGGAGTTTGGTTATGATTTATGGAGATCGCGTCACGACGATTCCGAAAGTGATTTCGATGGCGGTGGTGGGAAAGTGCATACGGCGTGGATGTAGTGCCTACTTGGCCTACGTGAAGGATGTGAACGCGCCAACACCGCAACTATCTGATGTACCAGTTGTGTGTGACTTTCCGGACGTATTCCCGAAAGACTTACCCAGCGTGCCACCGGATCGCGAGAATGAGTTCCAAATCGACTTGATACCCAGTGCTCAACCCGTTGCCAAGGTACCGTATCGATTAGCTCCCACAGAAATGAAGAACTCATGGGACAGTTGCAAGAGCTGCTCGATAAGGGGTTCATTACGCCGAGTATCTCTCCTTGGGGTGCTCTGGTTCTATTTGTAAAGAAGAAAGATGGTAGTATGAGGATGTGCATGGATTATCATGATCTTAACAAGTTGATAGTGAAGAACCGATACCCCCTACCAAGAATTGATGACCTGTTTGACTAGCTCCAAGGTGCCAGTTGGTTTTCGAGAATAGATCTTCGATCTGGTTACCATCAGCTGAAGGTGAAGGACCAGGATATCCCTAAAACAGCTTTTCGCACGCACTACGGTCACTACGAGTTTCTTGTCATGTCCTTTGGTCTGACCAATGCGCTAGCTTCTTTTATGGATCTGATGAACCATGTGTGTTGGCCTATGTTAGATAAATTAGCGATTGTGTTCATTGATGATATTCTGATTTATTCAAGGAGTGAGATTGAGCATGCCGGCCATATTCGGGAGGTTCTAGTGACGTTAAGAAGGGAAATGTTGTATACGAAATTCTCCAAATGCACGTTCTGGTTATGCGAAGTTCAATTCTTAGGTCACGTGATAAATCCAGAGGGGATTATGGTAGACCCTGCTAAGGTTGAGGCTGTGATGCAATGGAAGTCTCCGAGGACGCCATCTGAGATTCGTAGTTTCTTGGGGTTGGTGGGTTATTATCGAAGGTTCATTCAGGACTTTTCCAAGATCGCTTCTCCCCTGACCAAGTTAACCCGGAAGGATGTAAAGTTTATATGGGTACAAGCCCAAGAACAGGCGTTCGGGGAGTTAAAGGTGAGGTTGACTCAAGCTCCTGTCTTGTCATTACCCAAAGGAAGCAAGGACTTGGTGGTATATTCTGATGCTTCTTACTTGGGGTTGCGGTGTGTATTAATGCAAAGAGGGAAGGTTATAGCCTATGCATCCCGACAGTTGAAAGTTCATGAGGTTAACTACCCTACTCATGACCTGGAGTTAGCAGCCGTGGTCTTTGCACTAAAGATTTGGAGGCACTATTTGCACGGGACGAAGTGCACCACTTTCACGGACCACAAGAGCTTGAAGTATTTTTTCGAGCAAAAAGATTTGAACATGCGGCAAAGGCGATGGTTGGAGCTTATAAAGGATTATGATTGTGAGATCGATTACCATCCGGGCAAAGCCAACGTGGTGGCGGATGCTCTTAGCCGGAAGGAGAGGCCCGAGCCGATTCAGGTGAAAGAATATCAACTAATCATGACCTCTGATGTAATGAAGCAAGTCAAGGAGTTTTAGGATGAGGCATTAAAAGAAGATCATCTAAACTCTGAAAGAATGAGAGGTCTGGTTAGGGAAATGGGTGAAAACACACTTGGTTTTAAAACTCAATTTGGACAGGTGTGGATTCCTCGTTTCGGGGATCTACGTGTGAGGATTTATGTGAGTAAGTGCCTTACTTGCCGACAGGTGAAGGCGGAACACCAGAGGCCGTATGGGAAGATCCAACCTTTGGATATACCGGAATAGAAGTGGGAGCACATCACCATGGATTTCATTATGAAACTGCCCCGTACTCCGAAAGGATACGATGCCATATGGGTGATTGTTGGCCGCTTGACGAAGAGTTCTCACTTCCTACCGATCTGCGAGACATATTCATCCGAGAGGTTGGGTTACCTATTCATGAAGGAGATTGTAACTCGACATGGTGTGCCGGTGTCCATTGTGTCCGATCGTGACACCCGGTTTACATCTAAATTCCGGAAGAAATTCCACGATGCTATGGGGACGAGATTACATATTAGCATGGCTTATCATCCCCAAACCGATGGTCAGTCAGAAAGGACAATCCAGACACTGGCACGGTTACATATTAGCATGGCTTTGGCCATGTGTGATTGATTTTGGGGGAAGTTGGGATGACTACTTACCGTTCGCTGAATTCTCGTACAACAATAGCTATCATGCCAGCATTGGCATGCCACCATACGAGATGCTATATAGTAGGAGATGCAGGATACCCGTTTGTTAAGGTGACATTGGTCAGAAAGAGTTGGGAAGCGTCAAGGTAATAGAGGCTACAACGGAGAAACTTGAAAAGATTAAAGCCTTCATGAAGGCAGCCAAAGATAGACAGAATGCGTATGCCGATAAACGACGTAGAACAACTGAATTCCAGGTGGCTGACCGGGTTATGTTGAAGGTCTCACCTTGGAAGGCTATCATCAAATTCAGGAAGCGGGGCAAGTTGAGCCCAAGGTATATAGGCCCTTTATGAGTCATTGCTCGAGTAGGAGAGGTGGCCTATAGATTGGAGTTGCTAGATGAGTTAAGTGGAATTCACCCGACCTTCCATGTATCTCATTTGAGAAAGTGCTTAGCTGATGAAGACATGATTGTTCCATGGGAGGACATTGAAGTGGATGAAAGGCTCAATTATGTCGAGCAACAGTGGCAATCATCGATCGTAAAGAGAAGAGGCTGAGAAATAAAGTGGTTCCTCTTGTGCGTGTACAGTGGAAGCACAGGAAGGGATCCGAGTCTACATGGGAGACTGAGGAGGAGATGAGGCAACATTATCCTCGTCTGTTTAAGGAATAACAGGTTTCGGGGATGAAACCTATATAAGGTGGGTGGACTTGTAACACCCGGTTATTGTTAAAAAAAGACAAAGAAATAAAGAATAAAAGAAAGAAAGGCAATTCAGTCCAAGAGGAGGGACTAAAAGTGTAAAAAGGACAAAAATCTTTGAAACGTTGGTGTAAAGGTGGGCATGGCCGCCCACCCTCATTTCACATCACCATTTCTTCGGTTTAGAGGGAGAGAGAGGAGGAGAGAACTCTCGTGTTGTGGAAGAAGAAGAAGAAGTGAACGAATTCAAGGTAAGAACTCATGGTTTTTACATGTTTATGACGGGTTTTATCCCGGTTATGTGTTTATGTGCTTATGGTTGTGTTTCTGCTCGGGTGTGTGTGTTTTTGGATGTTGTTTCTAGGTGTTTTGAACTCTTTGCAAGCGGGTAAAAAGGAAGAACACCCAAGTTGCACCAGCTGAGTTCTAGGCCCCGGTTCTTACTTGTTTTAAACTATATTTGGGGCTGAAAATGTATTAAAATGTTTTTGCAAAGTTTATGTATGTTACTCGTATGTATTGTGCTTGTTAAATGTTAAATTCTTGAATGTTTATAGGTTGTTCATGCTTAGAATAGTCATGTTAAGCTTAGAACAGATGGATTTGATGAATGGGTATGAAAACATGCTAAGAACAAGTTACACAGAAGGTTCATATGTCTAAAAATTCCTTAGAAAGATTTAAGTCTAGTCCATGCGCCTGAATAGTGGCCCATGCGCCTAGAAATGTTAACCGGACGACCAAGTGTAGGGCCATGCGCCCCAATAGTGCCCATGCGCACAAGTGGCTCATGGGCCTAAGTGTCCATGCATCTGAATTACTCATGCGTCTAAGTGTTCATACGCACAAATAGTACCCATGCACCTGAATAGTTCATGTGCCTAAGTGATAAAATGATTTAGTGTTGGCTGATGCGCCTGCATAGTGGTAAAACGCCCAAACAGGGCTCATGCGCCTAAATAGTTCCAATGCGCCTAACACTTAGAAAATTTTATAGAGTTTCCTAGGAGTTTGTGCTTTAGGGTTTTGACCAGAGTTGACTAGGCTTAGTAATGATGATGTTCCATGCTGTTATGATTACATATGATGTTCCTTATTATTTATTATTGATATTATCATTATTATTACTTACATTATGTGACTTTACGTGGCATGTTATTATCATAATGTAAAGTATCTAATAATAATAAAGCGAAAGAACAATAAAGAAAAGAAGAGGAACCATAATAAAATGTTAACAAGTCTTGCAAGCTCATAGGAGGGATACGACCGTATTGTCGTTAGCTCAACTGTGATGCGGGTTAGCTACCCTATTATGCAAACAGGGCCAATCAATTGAGATCGGCCTTGTACACAGTACACAGAACCTTTTCGGGGGATACAGACGTACCCTAGCCGTCCAGAATCCTCCTAATTCGTTCTCCAAGTTCATAGAACACATTAGATCGATTCCCAATCGATTTCTAATGTTAGTTTCAATTCTTATTGATTCTTCGTGTGTTCTCACTGATTGGATCGCCAATCAAATAGGATTCCGCACTATTTGATCTGGTTTACACGCTAATCATTAGGTATTTCATTCAAATACCAGGTCCTAACAATTGGTATCAGAGCTTTGGCTCTTGATTACGTGTGATTCAATCAAGATTGATAAAAAGTTTGTGTTTTTGCACTAAAAACGCAATCGTTTGTGTCAAAACTGATCTTGGACATTCCCTGCTCATCAAAGTTTGGTTTCTACGGACTTAGGCGATTAGACCTTGCGAAATTTCGAATTTTTACGGCTAAAACACGTTTAACCTAGAAATTTTCGCAAAACAGCAGCTTCAGTCGCACGAGTGAGCCATTCGCACGACTGGACCTCATTTGCATTGCTCAGACGCACGATTGGACCTAGTCGCATCTCCATTCGTACGATTGAACCATTCGTTCGCAGTGTTCATACGCATCATCTTCATTCGCACGACTGAACCGATCACTTAGTTCAGCCGCACGATTGAATCATTCGCATAGTTCATTCGCACAGATAGCCTAATCGCATCCTTCAGTCACACCAGTTGACAGTTTGTTTTAGTAGACTTAAAGTTATTCGCCATGGAAGATCAAATGTCAGCATTTACTACTGGAAGGACTCTAGGATCCAGAAACTGCTGTTACTTGAGAGTGAGGTGGGTAATCATAATAAACCACCAAAGATCTTAACGTTAGATGAGTTTCCACACTAGAAACAACGTTTTGAGATCTACCTAAATGGAGTAGATCCGAATCTGTGGGAAGCTATCGAGATTGGGTATAGTACGCCGGTGGGAGCCGCTGGAGTAAAGCTAACCTTAGGAGGGATGACAGACGCACAGAAAGTTAAATATAATGTAGAGAAGAGGGTTTATGCATTGATTACACAGTCTATCCCTAAAGACATTTTCCACCAGTACTCAGAGAATAAGTAGTCCAAGAAACTATGGGATGAGCTGGAAAAGAGGTACGATGGGAATGCTTCGTTGAAGGCAATCAAGGCTAAGGAGTTAAAGAAGGAATTCGATAACTTCTCATCGATGGGAAACGAGAGTTTGGACGATGTTAAAGATAGATTCTACCATCTGATGAGTTAACTGCATACACATGGGGTGGCTACTACCGTGGAAGAGAAAGTTACTAACTTTGCAGACAGATTGCTAGAAAAGTGGGCTTCATTCGTGTCTAACCTGAGACAGAATGGAATGCTGGCAAAGCTGGATATAAATGACTTCATTCTAAAGCTGCGAGAAGAAGCTCTTAGGATGAAGTACAGAGCTCAGAAGTCTTCGTATACTCATAATCCAGCTTTGTACAATGCCACGCCTCAAGCTAAGACATCTGGAGCACCTCTCCAGACTGCATTTGTGTCTAGCTCATCGGGTCCTTCACATGCTTCTCCTTCAGGATCAGACACGTCGGGGTCTTCTTGTACCCATCATATTGGATCTGAAACAAATGCTACTAGACTGAAGACCGAGAACCTCGGTAATGTGACTATAGAAGTAGCTCAAGAACACATGGATCTTTTGGCTGCAGTGGTTCATTCTTATGATGGACTTGTTGCTGGGAAGATTGGAAACTGCCATCTGGCAGACGAGGACTACGAGCAGGTGGACGAAATGGAGCTTGAGAGAATGGACATAATGTGGGCCTTAGCTAGTGCTGTCCAGAGGGCGAAGAAGTTTGTGAAAAAGATCGGACAGAACTTGGTAGCTTCTAAGGATACCACATTTGGCTTTGACAAGAGCAAAGTGACCTGCTTTAACTGTGGAGAGAAGGGGCACTTCAAGAGAGAATGTGTTAAGCCAAAGAAGACGGGTAACGGGAACCCATTCTCGTCCTTCACTCGTCAAGACAAGCAAGCTACTAGTTCTACTTCATCAAGCAAGGATCCAAAAGCCTTGACTGCTCATGATGATAAAGGACAGGACTGGAGCTTTAGGTTTTTCTCTCCAGGGGAATCAAACATTGCAATGTAGAAGACATTGACGATGATTCCGCGAGTGAAGGAGATCTAGCAGTTGAGATAGCGATGTCAAATATTGAAGAGACAACTGCAACTGAGGTCAGCTACAAGCTTAAAGAGGAGACTACCACAGCAAAGACAGAAAAGACAGAATCACCAGAACCAGAGACATCTGATGCTGCGTTGATGGCTAACTCTTCTGAACCAACTCAGGTAAGTACCACTGACCAAATGTTTGATAATCATGCTTGTTCTGATTGTAATACGTTTAGAAATAGCTAGATGAGAAATTTGCTAGGTTATTAGATCATAATGATAACTTAGTAAAAGATTTGCAACTGTGCACTGAGGCTAATAGAGTATTAAAACAAAATGAGCATAGTTACAATGAAAAGATAGACCTTTTGACTAAACAGCTTAGGGAAACTGAAGTAGTTGCATTTAACCAAGCTACTAACATTAGGTACTATCTAAACTCCCTAGAAGACACTAAGAAGCAAAAGGCAGTTCTAGAAGTAGAAGTAACTCATTAAAACAGAAACTGCACAGTTGGACAAGTTCATCACACATAGTCCAACACTTAGTGAGAGAAAGAAACAACATGGAGGGTTTGGGTTACAAAGTGGTTCCACCACCACCTGAGACCTTGATGAACACTAAGAGTAGACCCGTAAATAATAACCCCATCAAGGATCATGTGGTGTCTACTCCTCTTGTATGAGTGATTCCTCATGTCCAGATTCCTCATGTTCATCTATTGAATCTGGAAACAAACAAAAGGAGGCCACTTCAAAGGCAAAGGGTAAATTGCCTTGTGTTAATCTGGAAAAAGAATTTGAAAAGGTTAACTTAAAGTCAGGGTCAAACAGAGTCAAATCAGAACCTAAAAGACTGTAATGTTAATCTTTCACATGTTTTAAGTCAAAAACCAGTTAACCAAAAGGAAAAAGATGTTAAACATGTAAAACAGTTAACTTTGTTAAACAAGAGAAAACATCAAAAGAACCAGAGTCAAAACCTAAAGTGAGTGATACTAGAGTGTCACACACGTCTCCACAAAGAATGTTTAATCATAAAGTTGATAGCAGGTCGTGCTACAACTGTGGAGAATGTGGACACATGCTTCCTATTGTCCTATTATCAGACACCTAGGAAGAAGATTGAACTTCAGGACTCAAAACCTAGGTCTTCTAAGAGGAGTTCTTTAACTCCACCTAGAAGAACTAGTGAACATAAGTTCAACCCATTAGCCAGTCGACTGTTTATCACAAACAGGCATTGCACAAATCTGGCTTATGGAAAGAGAAGTCAACCTCTGTGTCTGATAATGATGACAAGAAGGAACCTGAGCTACCCTCACCTTCTAAGGGTCAATGGGTTGAATTCTTATGTGTGATGCCTCGGGAAACCCAAGCCAGTAAAGGCTTGGGTTCCTAACCTAAACTAATCCTTTACATTGTATGTGCAGGGTGTTCGCTACAGTGCTGAAACTAACACGTGGATTGTAGACACGGAGCATCCAGGCACATGACAGGAAATAGGGCTCTTTTATCTAACGTCAAGCAAATAAAAGGAGGGCATGTTTCGTTTGCTGGAAACAAGGGAGGATATATCACAGCTCAGGGAGAAGTGGAATCAGAAAGTTAAGTTTGATAAGGTGAACTACGTTCAACAACTTCAAAATAACTTACTTTCTGTTTCCAAATCTGCGATAAGGGATTTAAAGTCATCTTCGACAACAAGAAGCGTTACGTCTCAAGAAAGATTACGTGATCTCAGAAGACCAAGTTTTGAAGACTGCTTCAAGATATAAAGACCTTTATGTTTTTGATCTGTCAACAGCTGCTACAACGGATCATGAGGTTCAGTGTTTTCCATCTAAAGCTACTGAGAAGGATTCCATCTCCTGGCATAGGAGAATGGGACACATTAGTCAAAGGAAGATGAATCACTTGATCAGAAGGATCTGGTGAGAGGAGTTAATGTCAAGAACTTCCAGCTTCCTGATTTTTGTGTAGCTTGCAAGAAAGGCAAACAGACGAAGAAGTCTCATAAGGAAAAGAAAGTTCATTCAATAGAACTTCCTCTTGAACTTCTTCACATGGATTTGTTTGGTCCAGTCAGTACAAAGAGCATAGCAGGCAACTTGTACTGTTTTGTGGTTACTGATAACTACTCAAAGTTCTCTTGGCTAATGTTTCTGACGTCCAAATCAGAAACATTTGAGTCATTCAAGGAGTTAGTAACCACACTGGAATCTCTCTACAAGCTGAAGGTTAGACAAGTACGCTCAGACAACGGGACGGAATTCAAGAACCAGTGGATGGAGGCTTACTGCAAGGAAAAGGGAATTGTACATCAATTCACTTCTGCCTACACGCCTCAGATTAATGGCGTTGCTGAGAGAAAGAACAGAAGCTTGATAGAGACTGCACAGACTATGCTGGCAGACTCGAAACTGCCTATCCAATTTTGGAATGAGGCAGTTGCTAATGCATGTTATACACTGAATCGAGTTCTGATTGTCAAGCACCACAGAAAGACATGTTACGAGCTACTACAAAGACGCAAACCGAATTTGGAGTATCTCGAACCATTTGGCGCGCCGTGCACACTTCTGAAGAAAAAAACAAGAAGGTAAATTCAGAGAAGGCGGATGAAGGAATCTTTCTAGGATACAACATACCGAACAAGAGGGTTTACAACAACTCAATGGGTCTAGTAGAAGTGTGGTGTAATGTTGACGTTCAGAGATATACCACACCACCTACTGGCAAAGGACTCGCCTACTTTTTTGACTATGATGGATTCTTCAAGTCCTTCAAGATCCCTCTCTCTCCCTTGGATGACGAGTTAGCTACACGAATTATGTATGATATCTTGAATACACCAACATCTAGCTCACAGGGAGAATCATCTACTCAGTCAGGGGGAGTAGTCGACGACAGTGACTCCTCCTCTGAAGATGAAGCTGAAGAAGATGACCAGAACAGTCAGGAGGAACAGGTTCCAGTTCCTGAAAGTCCACAAGCATCTACCAGTGATGCACCTTCGACTTCGGAGCCTCAAACTCCAACTACCTCAGATGCAGAACCAAATGTTCATAATCTTGTCTCTGAGGTAGCTGTTCCTACTACTCCAGGATCATGACTAAACGTCTATCATCCTTAGACAATGTCATTGGGGATGTCAGATCAGGTGTACAAACCAGAAATCAGCTATACTCAGCTGATTACACCTCAGTTATGGAGAAGGGATATATTCATGATGGTGCTTATCGGTGTTCTGTCTCGCAGTTTGAGCAAAAATACGTCAGTGATGCACTAAATGATGAGGCGTGGGTGAGTGTCATGCAAGAAGAACTTCTTCAGTTCAAGAAGTTAGGTGTCTGGACTCCGGTTGATAGACCTAAAGGTGCTAAGGTCATTGGCACCAAATGGGTCTTGAAATGCAAGAAGGATGACCAAGGGGTCATTATCAGGAACAAGGCTCGATTGGTGGTTCAAGGATTTTGTCAAGTCGAGGGAATTGACTACAATGAAGTGTTTGCACCCCTGGCAAGGATGGAGGCCATTCGCATCTTCCTTGCCTAAGCATCGTACATGAAGATTAAAGTCTACCAATTAGATGTGAAGAGTGCATTCCTTCATGCGGAAATCAGAGAAACAGTCTATGTCAATCAACCTGAGGGATTTGAAGATCCTTATCATTGGGATAGAGTTTACAAACTCGACAAGGCTTTATACGGGCTTCATCAAGCTCCAAGAGCCTGGTATAAGAAACTCTCGACTCATCTTGTGAAACACGGCTTTCGCAGGGGAGTCATTGACTGCACGCTGTTCATCAAAGAAAAAGATGGCGACCTACTGCTCGTACAGATCTATGTTGATGACATAATCTTCGGTTCAAAGAACGAAGAGTTATGCAAAGAGTTTGAAGCAGTTATGAAGAAAGAATTTGAGATTAGTGCTATAGGGGAGATGAGTTCTTTCTCGGGTTACAAGTGGATCAGACTCCAAATGGGATATTTCTACATCAGATCGAATATGTAGGAGACATTCTAAGTCGTTTTGACATGGAGAATGCTTCTGCTACTCGGACTCCACTTGCTATAAATCACGATATAGCACCTGATGAAAATGGAGATCTTGTAGATGCCACAATGTACCGAGGAATGATTAGATCCCTCATGTATCTCACTGCCTCAAGACTTGATATCATGTATGCTACATGTTTATGTTCTGGATATCAGGCTAAGCCTAAGGTCAACCATCTTATCAGGGTCAAGAGGATATTTTGTTATCTGAAGGGTACACCCACACTTGGGTTGTGGTATCCTCATGATGATGACTTTGAGCTCACGGCATATAGTGACTCGGATTACGGGGGCTGCAAGATGGATTACAAGTTTACATCAGCAGGGTGTCAATTCTTTGGGAGAAGATTAGTTACCTCGCAGTGTAAGAAGCATACATCAGTTGCATTGTCAACCTGTGAAGCCGAATACGTTGCTGCTGCAAGTTGCTGTTCACAAATCATCTGGATTCAACAGCAAATGCGGGATTAAGGTTTAAAGTTTTCTTCTACTCCTATTTTTGTGATAACTCTGCTGCAATTGCAGTAACTAAAAATCCGGTCCAACATCCAAAGACCAAACATATCGGTATTAAATACCAGTTCATAAGAGATGTCTTGAAAAGAACTTAATTGATGTGGTAAAAATTAATACCGATTTTTAACGCGCTGACCTCTATACTAAAGCCTTGATAAACCACGTTTTCAATATTTGCTAGAGGTCAATGACATTAAAAAGAAATGTGATGTTATTCCTGATGATGATCATGTGTAGTCCGATGTAGTTTAGTTAATTTTTCTTTTTTATTTGTTATTTTATTTTACTTATTTATTTTAGTCTGTTTAAATTAAACTCATGTTATTTGATGTTTATTAAAATCCTAAAATAATTAAACCAGTTATGATTTTAGTATTTTAGGGGGAGAATAAGTCAGTAAGTAACATTAAAAAAAGAGGGAGAAGGAGTGGAAAGCTGATATAAGGTAGATCGTATCTGTGATACCGATTCAAACCCTTTGGAATATGATAGTACACAGGAACAAATCAAGAGGGACTTTAAAATTTAATTTAGAAAAGATGCAAAAATTCAAAGTATAAGTCTGTGTAGTCTAAGCAATATAAAAGGGAAGATGATAGAAAAACTGGTAACTCCTAAGGTAACACAACGAGAGTAGACCTAGAGGTTGCTAGACCACATTTGATATGTCGGTAGATTCAACACAATAGATGATTAGACCTGACTGGTGATCTCAAGATCAAACTAAGTTGTTCAACTGACTGTGGGCTTCCATCTTATCACTGGTTAACACAATCAACAATATTCCAATAAGGGGTAATGAGCATGTAAACGCCACAAATGTGTGCGGATGACCATAAATAGAGCAAAGCATGAAAACAATGAACGAAAAATTTTATCAAGCTAATGACTTATGTTGTTCGTGCATTTTGTGCAAAATAAAATTAAGCTGCTCTAACAAGGAGATAGGTTGTGTGCCTCTCTGCTGTGCGATGGCACTGACCTGAGGATAAGCATAACCTAGATATTCTAGAATTCATTGTTGTTTGCCGCCTCTCTACTGTGCGATGGCACTGACCTGAGGATTGGCTTCTCTTTGAAAGATCTAATAATAGTCTCTTCTTGTAAACATACCCGTAGACCGCTCAAAATCTCTTGAGGAATGTTGATTACCATATAAGTGTGGGATCCACAAATGTTAGTTGAAATAATTAAACCTAAATCTATCACTAGTCTGTGTCAAAAGTCTGTGTATGGATTTAAGTGGACAAACATATTGACAATCATTGTGGCCGCTATTCTTGAAAGTTCAAATCAATGTGGTAATCTAATAGTTCCAGTATGATTTCCTAAAAGTTGCTAATGATTGGATGAAAACCAAGAATAGAGCATCAAAAGATTTTGATAACAAGTCCCAAATGATTTGACTTGCCTGTATGATTCCAAAATTGAATTGGTCCAGGTGTGGTCAATCTAAGTTGAAGCTGCCTATTCCGGAACCAAATCCGTAGATTTCCATCTTAGGATTTATCTCTCATAAAAAAGCCAAAAACAAGTTTTATTTTTTTGTACGTTAGTTAGTTTTTTTTCTAATTCTTAGTCTTTTAGTTTTGTTTGTTTGCCGGACTACATCATGAAAATCGGTAAGGGATCAACTCACTAAAAGGGTCATGTCTGAGATGACCACATGGTTTTCAAAGTTTAAAACAGTCACGTTGAGGAGACAAAGTGTTTAAAAGAGTCCCGTCTGAGGTGACTAAATGTTTAAAAGGATCACGTCTGAGGTGACAAAGTGTTTAAAAGAGTCACGTTTGAGGTGACTAAATTGTAAAAGGATCATGTCTGAGATGATCAAAAGCTCATAATGTTAATTTCAAAAGGTAAAAGGTCTTAAAAGTAAAATGTTCAAAATGGCAGAAAATTTACTAAGTGTGACCATTCGCACGATTGCACCATGAGTATGGACCAACCATGCGAATGGCTCCCATTCGCACGACTAGACATGAGATTGAGCCATTCATCCAAATGGCTTATCAGAATGTTCCATTCGACCGAATGGAAGGGGGCAAATGAATCAGTCGACCGACTGAGACTCAGTCGATTAACTGAAGGTGCGAATGAAAGGGCATGATTGAGTCAGTCAACCGACTGAACCTCAATCGGTCAACTGCATGCGACTGACGGGGCCAATCGCACGATTGAGACTCAGTCGCCTAAATGAACTGAGCTAATGAGGCCAGTCGGCCGATTGAGCTCAGTTTCAGTATTTAAAGGGCCACAGTCGATCGCATTTTACTTATCACTCCCAGTCGCATTTCTTCCCGTTACTCTGCCAAAATTTCTCTAGACCTTGTTTTCACATTGCTGTTGATCTTATGACGTTCGGTGACTTATATACAGGTAGATGGCATTGATATCGCACCGAAAACAGAAGGAATGGAACCCTAATTTGGTGATATTTGAATGAAAACAAGAAATGGACTATAAATGACCTAATAACCAACCTAAACTATGCAAAATGTTAAAATTAAGTTTAATAGGTTATTAATGACTAAATAGCGAGTCTATTGAACCGGTAACCCATGTTAAATCACTTGTTTTGGTCAAGATTCGAACAGCAGGAAACTGAACAGTGGGACAGGCGACTGGTCGTCCGGATGAACTCTAATGCACGCGATTGGATCAATCGGCCGAATGAACCATGCGAATGAGCTCAGTTGGCCGACTGAACCAATCGCAGACTCAGTCAGCAGATTGAACTCAATCACATGTCTCATTCACCCGAACGAGCTCAGTCGCATGAAATAACAACCAACTGACTTCAGTCGCATGATTCATTCGCACAAACGAATCAGAATGAATTTAAATATTACACTTAGAACTAAATTTTGATGTAGTATGTACTAATGGTTCTGTGTCTTGTGTTTCAGGAAAATGGCTGATAGATGGCCCATTAATCCAAAGCACAACATATGTGCTCACTTGGATCATACTACTCGGAATGGGGCCGAGTTCACAGAGATTATTGCTTTCCTTAGACATTCCCGGATACATAAGGCTATATCTACACCTTGCACGACCTACAGGTCATTACACCAGGCATTCTGGGAGAATGCCTCAGTTGATCGCTCTCGTGAGCCGTACAGTATACGAAGCTCCATTCTGGGTCATGATATCGAGGTTACTGCTGCTGATATTAGAGAGTTCTTGAGTTTGGGGACGATACGAATCACCCCACCAGATTACATCCACTGACTGTGAGAGGCTGCTTCCTCAGGACCAAGTAGCTGGGGACATAAACTCGGGTGTGCTCAACAAGAGCAACCTGTGCCCCAGTACAAGTACTTGGCGCATGTGATCCTCAAGTGCATTGCTTCGAGGAGGGGTGGGTTCGATGATCTATCAGACCAGATTCAGAATGCCTACGTGGCACTGGTGCTGAACCACCCTTTCAGCTTTTCGAGTATGATCTTCTCTTATTTGGTGGAGAACCTGGAGGCAAAGGGGAAGGAAGGATTTGTATGTACCCCAGGTTTCTACAGCTGATTTCAACAAGAAGCTGCCACTTCTTCCCAAGGAGAGTCATGATGCAGTTGCTTTGGAGATTATGGATGACACGACCTTGGGTCGGATGAGGGTGTATAGGGGCAAGCAAGTGAAGCCCCAGGTGAAGAGGTTGATTGGCCATTTGGCCAACGAGAGATATGTGGCGCTAGGGAGACGCAAATGGCGTCATGATGATAGTGATTCTGATGATGAGAGGCTACTGCTCCCAGAGCATGACTCTGATGATGACGACAGTGGGGACGTTGGGGATGATATGCCTACTCCACCGAGAGGCTCAGTTTCTGATGTTATACCTCCAGTATCCGCCCCAGCTGGAGACATAGCCGAGCCTGCTGGTTTCCATCAGGATTTTGTTCCTGGTGAGGAGGAAGAGGAGTTGGAAGAGGAGCCCTTGACACGTACTGTGGGAAGCAAGGGTTTTCCCATAGAACATGGGCTAAGGGCGGTTAGTGAACGCCCAAGAGACTCAGGAGAGACAGCCACTGATCCGAGTTATGCACGGAGTCAGCTAGCAAGGTTGTAGGGGAGAATCCACCTCAACGGGAACGAGGAGGAAAAGGATGGCTCAGCCCCATGGTCAGAAGAAGAAGAAAAGATGACTCCCTTCGTTACCATCACAGCCACCACATCTGCCACCCCACTACCACTCACAGCCACACCATCCACCACCACAGCCACCACAGCCACCACAGCTACTACTACTACCACCACACCTCCCAACACTATACAGATTCCATCTACACTATATCTTCACTCCCACATCACCTCCACTATTTCACAGACCCATCTTCACTACAGCACCCACCACCACTACCCCCAAGCTGGATCCTCAGCCCATCCATCTATACTTATGGATCACCTCTACCTCCAATTGGGGTAGAGGAATAGTTGTCTGCGCTCAACAGGATGGTGATGCGCCTATTAGCTGCAGATGAGGAGAAGGCGGCTCAGATCCGCCAGCTGCTGATCTTACTGCTGCTCAGTCTCACCAATAGGAGAGCAGCTCGAGGAAGGATCAGGCTCGAGTGATAGAGGAGCAGGCCTAACAGATGGCTGCTCGGAGCCATGAGATAGCCCAACTCCAAGCACATAGTGTCACATCAAACAAGAAGATAGAGGAGTTGGACGAGGCGAAGAAGACGATCATGTTAAAGCTAAAGGGATCTAAGGAGGAGCCCTTGAAGATCAAAGAGGGAGACGGAGATGATGAAGATGATGATGAGGATGATGAGGATGAGACAGAGGAGGATGAGGGGACAGAAGAAGAAAGGACAGAGGAGAAGGATGATGATGATGATACATCAGGAGGAGATGCAGCTGCATCGGCCTCTGCTTCAGGTCAAGAGAGGATGTCCAAGAACAGACCAACCAGCTTCTTCCTCTGCTCCACCAAGTGACGAGATGAAGATACAGGACAAAAGTAAAGATCAGATGTTTATGTATTTAATTACTTTTGTATTTGAATCATGTATTGAAACCTATGTATTCAATGTTTAAATTAATTTTAATGCAATTCTATTTTGATTAATTACTAATGGTTGATATTTTGAATGTGTAAATCAAACAGATCCAAATTACCAAAGGGATGAGTTTGATGTTGCTCCCCTTCAGCAGGTCAAGACTCAGCTAACAATGATTCTTGATCTACAAGGGATCGTAAAGAGGTCGGTGAGTTATACCCCTGAAGAAGGGGAAATAATTCACGACCTATCAAACGAGCAACTCACAGAGATCTTCAAGCTCAATCCAGATGAGATAGTGAAGGATGCTCCAACATGTGACTCGACCAGTGACGAAGAGCTCAACAATGTTGATGAAATCGAGATTGAAGATGTCACTGCCGAGCACTACCCTCAGTACACTGACAATGAGGGAAATGTGGTTCCCAATCTGGGTGAATCCCTCGTCAGCGATACTTTTGAGGTGTTAGACAAGATGGAGCAAGAGTCGAAGAAAGTAGAGGAAACGGCCCAAGCCTCAAATGATGATGTCGATATCCGAAAGGCTGAGTGGGCTGCGTGTTTTGAAGAATTTAGAGCCCAACGCGCTGCACTGAAACAGGATGCCTACACCAAACTCTACAGAGTCAAGAAACATCATAAGGTGACTGGCAGGATCATAGCGTGGGCATATTTTGAGGATCTTAATGTATATGCAGTTAAGAGGCAAAAGGGCATAGAGTACTTCAGATTCCCACATGATCTGAAGACTCTACTAGGTTTTGAGCTCAACCAGCTGGCCAAACTAAAGCTTTTGTATGCTGACCGAGGAAGATGTCAGGCTGGTTCGAGGCTGCCCTAAAGAAGGAGTACCACACCATGTGGGTTAACATCAGACCCCAACAGCCTACAATGTATATCAGAAGGTCTGAGGTTGATGCCATTACTGGAAAGCCGAAGATAGTGTTGAAGTGGAGTCCTCCGTGCACAATGTCAAGATTCCCACTCAGGGAAATGCCACATGACTTCACTCCACACTTTAAGTGGTGGTACTACGTTTGGAGAACAGCTGAAGCAGTCATAGTCCTAAACAAAGAGGGCCAAATGGATACGATCAGGGTATTCGACCCAATGTGGCTTACCAACTTGTCAGCAATGATGTCTACACGCTATACAAGTGGCCACTGTTCTATGATACGCAAGATATTGTACAAGCCCTCCAGTTCCAAAATGTCATAAGACTCTGCTTCGCGTTTGAGATTCATGCGGGAGTCACAAAAGAGGACAAGTACAAGAAATATGAGGAGGTGATGCAGAAAACAAGACATTAGAGAGATCTAGGTCCAAGGGGGAGTTTGTTGATACATGTATGTCCCTAGATCATGATACGAAATGTAATAGATCTTATCTGATTCGGATGTAATTTGATATGATTAATGAAATGATATTGATTGTTTGTGATTTGTAATATCTAATATTTCATTAATGAGTCGATATTGAATTGGTTAATTAGGTTAGTGATTGTTTGAATCGTTACACATAATGTTTATTAATTATTACATTCAAACTTAACATAATGAAGTTCTCATGCGAATGGCCCATGCGAATGAACCACATGCATGAATAACTTCATATGATTTACTCAGTTGCACGACAGAACCAGGAGACTGGATCAGTCGTATGATTGACACATAAGATTGGCTCAGTCGCACGACTGAACACTCAGTCGTGCGGATGGATCAACCGCATGGTTCAATCGCATGACTGAATCATACTAATAGTTCAGTCGCACGAATGAACAATACTAACCTCTAAATACAACCCAATTCGTTGAAAAACGTGAGAATTCATTCTATTGCGACTCCAGACATACCCTAACTGTCCAGAAGCCTCCCAATTCATTCTCCAAGTTCATAGAACACATTAGATCGATTCCCAATCGATTTCTAACGTTAGTTTCAATTCTTATTGATTCTTCGTGTGTTCTCACTGATTGGATCGCCAATCAAATAGGATTCCGCACTATTTGATCTGGTTTACACGCTAATCATTAGGTATTTCGTTCAAATACCAGGTCCTAACAAGATATCGGTCTTGGCTTTGGAAGATTTTACACTTAGATATTTCTTGTGTGAGGCGTAAAACTTCCGAAGCATTTTTTTCAGTACTTCAGTGAATGCATGCAGAGAGATTTTGGATACTTTGAATGTTTTGACTGCATCAGAATTGTTGTAATCCTTACAAACTCCCCCTAGACTGGTGCCACCAAAACATTTGAAGATCTTAATCAGTTGACAGTCCACATCATAATGATGACCAGACCCTTCTTCATTAGATGGTCAGGATCACTCAGACTTTCATAGTATCTTTTATCTCAAGAGATCATGCAGAGGTAGGTAAATAAGTCTTTCCATGTGTAGACATTCACACCACCTTGATCTCTAATCACATGCAATCTTTTGGATTAGTTATGAAGGTCTAGGACAAGATGGGTCTCTTAAAAGCAAGAGTCACTTAAATTGGAGTTGATTGGGCTGCCTTTCATGCACTTCCTTAGGTTGATCTGACTCACCTTAAGGTATGGAGATGGATGGTTTAGACTTCTTCTTATTCTTTGACTTTGGTCTAGAAGCCATTCTTCCTCCTTTTTGATGACTTTAACTAGGAAGACTGGTTGGCAGGACCTTGTTGATTAGTCTTGTCTTGCTCAGTTGGGTGTTCCTCCCTCACAGGTTCAGAAGGAGAGGGAGTTTGACCCAGCTGTGGATCAAAAGATGAAGTTTGCTGAGGCTTAGCAGGAGGTTCAGGTTGTGTTGTGTCAGTTTGTTCAACCTTACCTCCACTTCAGGAGGAACTTCACTTGGAGGGGGAGTGTAACTCAAGTAACTCTCCTTTTTGATCTTCTGCTTGATTACCCTGATGTGCTCATCCATTATAGATAGAGACACAGGGGCAAGTCTCCTTCCGAGAATCCACACAGCCTCAAGAAGCTCATCATCCTTTGTCTATCAGTAGACTTGTTCATGCTCTTTTGGATGATGGCTATTGACCTTGTAGCATCTTCCCTCATATTTCTCTTAGTTTCTTTTTTTTCTTTAAGTACTTCAAGCTCAAGTTGTTTGAGATACTCAAACTATATGTACTCAAAGGACAAGGAAAGAAGTGCAAACGCCTAATATAAGCATATGGCACTTAGGTAGTTGATCATATTAATCCTATCAGTCTCTTTGTCTACCTAAGGTTTTTGTAGAGCCACAACTCTTATGCTGGACTTTCTTGAACTGGGGAGAGAGTGGGAACATGCTTGTATAATCTCTTGGTGCTCCTCTCCTCTTTTATTTGGAGAAGTAACTTTGCATCCTCTACTTCCTTCCTCTCTATTGACAATTGCATGTCAGCTTGTTCATCAAGCTCCTCTAAGGGGAGAGTATAATCTCAACAATGTTTAGTTCTGGTTCGCAGGTAAGTAGTCATGTTACCCTCAGCTCTCATCTTGATTGTTTGGTCTGAGGCAGCCCTGATTGTAGCTTCCATGAATCCTACAGACCTAGAGGAACTTTCTCCCTTAGCTTCCTCTTCCTCTCTCTCGTCCTCCTCAATCTCCTTAGAAGTCATTTTCCTTTTCCCTTTGTCACTCATAGACCATTGTGACTCAGGGTGGAGAGAGCTTGGCCAGAGAGAGGTTGTGAACACCTCACCAGTAGGTGCTTCACGGAGGGAATGAATTGCTGAAGTAGTTGTAGGTGTGACAGGGCTCTCAGGCTCTACCACTGGGCCTTCAGTCAAGGTTTCCCCTTCAAAGCTAATCTTAGGGTTTGCCTCAACATCTAGTTAACCAATAGTATCACCTAGTTGCCTTTGTCTCCTTCTAAGACTGAACTCTTTAGTGATTCTATCCTGAATCCTTGTGTCAACCTGTCAGCTTGTCTAGATTGGCTTGGATTGACAAGGGCATGTTGATCAGGTCAAGACCTTCATAGTAGTTCAAGTTCTCAAAGTTAAAGACTTCTTCCTGCTCTTGAACTCTATGAATAATCAAGGCTCTTCTGTTTGCATCATACATCCACCCTATGATATAGTTGGAAGTTCCTTAAGGTGGAGGTGATACTGCTTGGTATACCTTCCTCAAAAAGACTCTGAATGAAGGAGTCTATTGAGTCCACAACAATGTGAACTTGAGGAAGTTGCTGAGTATGGATAGTTGCAAGTGAAGATGGTGAGTCTTCAATGTCCATGCTCTGTGAAGAACTCCCAGGTTTTGTGTTTATGATGACTTTCTCCCCTTTTTAGTAGCATCACCCACTTGCATGAGGTGAGCAAGAGGTTAGATCAACCATATTCACATGTTCTTGTGTTCCTGGTTGGGCTTTTCTTAAAGGTCTCCCAATGAGTTTTTCCTTAAGATAAGATATCTCAAGTTGCTGATCATTGATCTTGTTTTGCAAGGTAGTCACGTGAGATTCAAGATGACTAACCTTGGAGTCTAGGTAGGTGCATGTTTTTGACAGTTTTTGCACCTTCAGCTCAGATTCCCCTCATCTTTATCAAAAGAATTGTGGGGGTGAGAGAATTGGAACGAAGTCCTCTCTCTCACCACCATCATGAAGTTCTTGGCTGTTGGTTTTCCTCTACTCAATGACAACTTCAGTTGAAGTGTCAATGGGCTGAGTTTCCGTGGTTGAGGTCTTAATGATGTAATCACTTGCTGAAGCGAGAGCCTCTTCTATATGTATATCCTAAACACGTTAAGAAGTATCCACCTCAGTGATAAATGACTGATGTGGGCTAGACATAGGTGAATCAGGAGCGCTCATCTCTCTTTGAGTAGGGAGGAGTAGAGAGACTCATGGTACTCACTAAAACCTAAATCTTCATTAGTATAGAAGTCAACATTATGAATTGGGTGGTTTAAGTCTAGAGGCTGGGGATGGTAACTGTAATTCCCGTTCCCGGGACACTCACAGCTGGTCAATCATAGCACATAAAACATATATTTACATTAACTTTAATAAAACATTACAGCGGAAACATTAAAACAAACATTTCATTTCATTATAATAGTCGCTTTTACAAAATAATACAAAATTATTACAAAATATCGTTTGTTCGCATTATAATGAAAAAATATTATCGCAGCATAAAAAGGATGACATCCAAAATGAGCCAAGTAGCCGCCCCATGCCACTCTCAGCAACCATTACCTGCCAACTAGAAAATGCATGAAAGTCAGCGTTGCTGAGTGAGTTCTAGTTTTACAAAGACATTATATTACCTTTCATTTGTTAAACATTTTCTTTACTATCGCAGGTGATTACACATCATATTAGGATCTCAGCCTCTAGGTTTAATCGATTGAACAGATATAACAGCGGAATAGCTCAGAATTAGACAAATTCAATCAAGAACATTCGATATAAAGCGTTAAAAGAATATTGTTATAGAGATAGAATATCAGACAAAAGGAATATTGCATTAAGATTGTCGGCCTCAATGGCACGATTACAGGTGAGTCATCCTTCCTTATAAAGGAAAGAGTGACGTAGGCTGATGTCACTTGAAAGTGACATGTAACCGTTTTATAACTACTGATGTTTAACAACTACTGAAGATGTCAACAACTGACATCTCCTTACAAATGTTCCTAAGTGTTAAACATCTTATTTACAACTACTAAAAACATAAAACTACTGATACTACAACCTGAAGAACAACCTCTTCAGTTTTTACAAGTACTGAAAAGGAACAAAACTACTGAAAAGTAACAAACTACTGAAAGGAAAAGAAAACTACTGATGAAGAAAAACCATCACAACAACTGAAGAAGCCCTCTTCAGCTGTTGTCATCAGCTGTTAACATCAGCTGATGTCTTCAGTACTTGAACATCAGACTTTGTCTTTCAGCTGTTGATCTTCATCTTTGTCTTCAGTACTTGTTGAAGTCTTCAGACTTTAGATCTTCAGCTGTTGTCTCAGTCTTTGTCTTCAGTACTTCAGAATACTTCAGCAGTTGTATTCTTCAGACTTTGTAGAACAGCTGATCAGGTCTTCTTCAGCTGTTGTGATGTCCTGTGGGACTTAGAGGTTTCTCTGATCAGCTCATTGGTTCTTTTGGTCCAACAAACTCCCCCTGAACCAATGCAGCCAAAACCTCTAAGTTATTGACGAGTCCCACTTATTTTGGCAGATAGATTGGTCTTTATCCTCTTGATCAGATGAGAAGTGACCCTTTTTCAGCACCGGCCTGGGAGAAGTCTCTGATGATCTGTTTTGCATGATATGGTTGGGAGCTCTGTATTGGGGACTTGGACACTGAGCTGTTACCCCAACCATGAGATCTACTTCCCGTGTATCAGCCTATAGGATTCCCTGGTGTAAGCCCTTAGAAACATGATCTGCTCATCCATTGTCAGCACCTCGGGCACACCATCAAACAATCCTTCTCGGCCATACACTTCAGAGATGTACTTGGCCTGTTTTCCATTCTTGAGCTCAACCGTGGTTATTTGTCTGTAAGCAAACTCATCTGGATGAGTCCCTTCTAAGAGCAGGTTGAGCTCATCTTGTTTGAAGTTTTCAAGTCTTTTGTAAACCAATCCCTTCTTTATGATTTTTTTCTCCAACATCTTTTGGGGTGGTTGTTTGGCTTCATAAGCTTTCTTGAACTCTTCTACAATTTCCCAAGGGGACACTACAAGAACCACAGTGATGTCTTCGTCGACAACCCTCTTCACTTGGCCCTTGTATTTTGAAGGAATTTCTTTCTTGACAATCCTGTGTGCCACCCTAGGATCAGGCCATATCCTTACTTTTTCCCTTTGGTATTGAAAGGTATTAGCAAGGGTGTACAATCTTAAGACTTCTTTCTTCATGCTAATCATTGAAGAGGATGTGGCATATGCTTTGTCAATGCTTTTCAGCATTTCCTCATCATGTCTTTGCATCTGTTCCTCTTCAATCTTTATCATCACATCATGCATTTGAGAAGCAGGAGTGATGGACATTGGATTAGCCTTAGGCAAAGTGATAACTGCAGAGAGTGGCAGTCTGTCTTCATCCTCCTCTTCTTCTTCATCAGCCCTCAGTACCTTTCTTCTTTTGTTTAGGTACATCACTGGCAGTGGGTTTTGGGGGTAAAGGATTTGGTTTTGTGGGTTGGATGGTTGGTTTAGAGGGTAAAGGGTTGTTTTAGTGGTTGTGGAGGTAGTGATTTTGAGGATAGAGGCTTTTCAGACTGTTTTAGCATTTTGGCTGTAAGGAGGCTTTAGTAAATTTTGTCAGTTCTTTTTCGGTTCCCAACCCCAGCTTCATTTAATGCCTCAATCACTAAACCCTTGGAGTATGCTTCAGACGAACAAATCTTGGTGGTTATTGCCAAGATGTTGTCCCTGGTCCAGGCCCTTATTTCTATCAGAGATCTTCCCAGTATTTGGCTATAAATCTAATCATTATCTCCAGCCTTTCTCTTTCTAAGGCATCATAACTAGCCCATCTTGAGTTGATCTCCTCTGTCTCCTCCTTCTGATCTCGGAGTCTAGTTGTTGGATGTCAAAACCTGCCTATATAACTGATCAATGATTTTATCCATTGAACGGTTATGGTTGGCATCAGCTTCTTTCACCATATCATTCAGCTCCTTCTCCTTCTCAGACTCTCCTTTTCTCTTTTGATATGTGACATGAAAGTCTTTTTGACTTTCATTCACTTCAGCTCTCTTCTCACTCTCCTTCTCCTTCTCATTTACCTTCCTGATTCTTTCTCCTTTCTCCATCTTTCCTCTTCCTTTTTCCTCATCCTTTCCTCTTCCTTTTTTTTCCTTTAACTGACTGACTCTCCCCCTTTTTGGTTGCATTGGGTGCAAGGGTTGAGCAGTAGAAAGTGATTTGGTCACCAACTCCTCCACCAGGGGTGTATTATTGTAGGAAGCCTCTCATCAATGGCTTTGATCACTATATCTGTGATCATGGGAGTGATGGAGGTAGGGATTTTTGAAGGTTAGCAACTGATTGATCAGGATGGTTCTGTTCCTGAGAATCAGTGCCAAAAGCAGAGGCTGGTGGCTTGGAAGTATGTATTGGCTCTGTGTTTAGGGGACCTTCAAAAGAAGGTGCCATCTGTGGTGTATTGTGGTGGCAGATGGACTTTCATCCTGACATCTTGGCCAGCAGCTCTTTGAGTCTGCGAACCTCATCCTCTAGGATGGTGTTTTGAGCAACTACATCATAGAAGAAGCTCAGGTCATCATCAGTTGATACTGAATCACCTGACCTCCTGACAGAGTCAGGATTAACATGCTTGAGTGTAGATCAATTATAGCATGTGCCCCTTGTTCTTGGTTCTGGGGACTTCCAGCCTCAGGACTATGTCCTTCATCAGCTGTTGCCGCTGGTGAGGTCTTAGAGATGTTACCAACTGCACCCCGGTCATTTGCTGAGTCAGAGGCAGTGGCAGCCTCACCAGAAGTTCGCACCTCCTTGTCTACACCAGGAGATGGAACATGATAACCCTATGCTGTGGGTTGACAGAAGCATTGTGATCCTCCCCCTCAAGTGTTGAGGTTATCCCAGTAGTAATTGGTGTCTGGGTGGGGGGTGAGGAATGCAACTACGTCAGCACTTTTGCAACAATTATTGTAGGGCTTTGAGGGGCGGTTGCATCAGGAGAGGGTGTGGAGCAGTGTGCACCCGGGGAGAGTGGGCTGCTTCAATGGTAATCCCCTCATGAGGAGGATCCCAGCAGTGTGGCTTCCTTTGATTGGTTGGTTGCTCAGGCATTCCTGTTTGAAGTTCTCTGAGCTTCGGGTGGTACAGTGTATAGTCCTGTCTGGGGGTTTATTTCCAGTAGAGATCTCTTTGGAGCAGGGAGCATCCTCAGGGGACTCAACTCCCTGAGTAGCCTTCTTAGGCTTCTTTGGTTTGGTTTGGAGGGGACTTTGGATGTGGAAGTGAGGCTGTGGGTTCCAGCTGCGTGGGTTTGCGCAGCTTGGCAGCCTGTTTAGAGTTTTGGTCAGTGTTGTGTCGGGAGTATACCTCCGGCAATACAGCCAAAGCAGGGACTCCCAGACCTAGTCCCTCAGCATGAAGCTGATTCTCTATTATGGCCATTATAAACCGAGGATATAGTATCCAACGTTAGAAAGTGGTTTTGTGGCCATATCCTTGATTTCAAGAAAAATTATTTCAGAAAAGTTTAGTGGTTCTTGTTCAAGGATAGAGAACAGTACCTGTTGCCATCTGGAAGACAGTTGATCCCAAGAAGAAGTCTTCGAGGCCAGGCAAACATTTACCATATGAAATATCAAGCGTTCAGCATCTGGAAAATGTTTCTTCAGGATGGTCGAAGCACTAAGATCGCCTTGATATCCATGTTGTCCAAATGAAAGATCAAGTTGGCGCTTAGGATCCAACAGGGTAGGCAGCATCATCTAAAAGTAATATCTGGCGGATGGTAGCAGTAGAGATGACCACCTTATGAGAGTTGATGGACGAATGGATAGATTCTCCATTAACAGTTGCATTCGTCCAAAACTGATGTAGCGAATCGGCATAAATGATTGGATTTAGGAGGAAGCCGTTTTCAGTGGTGATTGGACCATAAGATCTATAGCATTATCGAATTTGGTCCAGAAGGCGATTTAGTGAGGTACGCGACACAGTTGTGTCGAGGCTTGAGTTGCATGGTCGCCATTAATAAGGTGAAAGATTTTCAGAGCTTTTGAATTTTAGGTCGTGAAAGAATGAAAAACTCTGAAAGAGGGATCAGGTATATATAGGGTACGGGTTATGAAACGACTGAAGGTTTTGGTGTTAGTCATCAGTATTTGAAACACTGATGACGTGGTATTAACTTTCAGAGGTTTGAAACGACTGATGGTATTGGTGTGGTCAGCAGTTATAAAACAACTGAAGACATGGTGTTTACAATCAGACGTTGAAACAACTGAAGTCTCTGATTTAGGCATCAGTAGTTTTAAAAACTACTGAAGACAAGTTGGACTTCAGATGTTGAAACAACTGAGGACTTGGTATTAGTCATCAGTAGTTGTGAAACTACTGAAGACCCTGGTTGTGCCATCAGTTGTTGTAAACAACTGAAGACTTGGTGTTAGTCATCAGTAGTTGTGAAACTACTGAAGACATGGTATTGCTTCAGTTGTTTATGAAGAAACAGCAGTTTGTGAACTACTAAGAGAGAGTACTCATCAGTAGTTGTCGTCAATTCATAGCCTTTCAGCTGTTTCATACTGTCCTCAACACTTACTCATCAGCCTTTTTGCTGTTTTCATTGTTTCATAGGACATCAGTACTATCTGTTTCTACTGATTTCAGTAGTTGTAACTACATCAGTAGTTTAGAACAGATAAAGTACAGTACTTAAAGCATTTAGCCTTCAGTAGTTATAAAAACTACTGAGGGTAAAATAACTCATCAGTACTTATATGTGACATGGTTACCAATGATCATCAGTAATTACTGAGATCATCAGTAGTTGTCACTTATTCTAGCTGCAGCATACCAAGCCTTAACACCAGGTTGTGGAAAGTTGAACTATCCAAGGCTTAGTAAAAATGTCTGCAAGCTCATCAGCACTAGGCACAAACATAGGATTAATTAGACCCTTTTCAAAACAATCTCTTATAAAATGATGTCTAATTTCTATATGTTTGGTCCTAGAGTGCTGGACTGGATTTTTGACAATGCAAAGAGCTGAAGCACTATCCATTAATAATGGAGTCTTAGTCTCTGTAATGCCATAATCCAAAAGTTGATTCTGAAGCCAGAGTACTTGGGATGTACAACTTGCAGCAGCAATGTACTCGGCTTCAGCAGTGGATGTAGCAACAGATGTTTGTTTCTTACTCTGCCAAGAAATCAAACAGTTGCCTAGGAATTGACATCCACCAGAAGTTGATTTCCTGGTCAACTTACACCCTGCATAGTCACTATCAGAGAAAGCAACTAATTTGCAAGAATGTCCAGTGGAATACCATAAGCCTAGAGATTGTGTACCTTGCAGATATCTAAAGATCCTCTTGACTGCAATCAGATGAGACTCCTTAGGTGCAGCCTGAAATCTAGCACAAACACATGTAGCAAACATAATATCTGGTCTAGAAGCTGTTAAATACATCAAGGAACCAATCATACATCTGTAAAGAGTTTTATCAACATCTTTACCTTTCTGATCAACATCCAATTGTGTGGTGTTGCACATGGGAGTAGAACAGGGTTTACAGTTTTGTAAATCAAACTTATTCAAAAGATCTTTTGTGTATTTAGACTGATGAATGAAAATTCCATCAGCTTTTTGTTTGATTTGCAAACCTAGAAAGAACTGTAATTCTCCCATTGCACTCATTTCAAACTTCTGTTGCATTAAGTTTTGGAATTCCTCACACAATTGGGGATCAGAGGATGCAAATATAATATCATCAACATAAATTTGAACAAGTAGCTTATGCTGATCCCCTTCTTAATAAATAAAGTTTTATCTATGGAGCCTCTAGTGAAATTATTCTGTAGAAGAAAGTTTGATAAGGTCTCATACCAGGCTCTAGGTGCTTGTTTCAACCCATAAAGAGCTTTATCAAGCTTATATACCCATTCTGGGTGCTTATTATCCTCAAAGCCTGGTGGTTGACACACATAAACTTCTTCTTTTATGTTACCATATAGAAAAGCACTTTTGACATCCATTTGAAAAACTTTAAGATTGTGGAGTGCAGCATAGGCTAAAAACAATCTAATTGCCTCCAGTCTGGCTACAGGGGCAAAGGTTTCATCATAATCAATACCTTCTTCTTGTGCAAACCCCTGCACAACCAGTCTGGCCTTGTTCTTAACAATTAGCCCATTTTCATCAGTTTTATTCCTAAACACCCATTTAGTGCCTATTGCACACTTACCTGGGGGTAGAGGAACAAGCTCCCACACTTGCTGTTTTTTGAACTGAAGAAGCTCAAGCTGCATGGCTTCAACCCATCCATTGTCTCTCAAAGCTACATGATAGTTCTTTGGCTCTAGCTGACTGATGAAGAGAGCATAGAAGCAGAAATTGGACAACTGGCTTCTGGTTGAAACACCAGCATTGATATCACCAAGGATTTGAGACATTGGGTGATTTTTCAGCTCTTGGTAAAAATCAAATCTGTGCAAGTGTTTGTAGGACCTTCAGCAGCAGCAGATGTTGATGCAGATTCTTGAAACCATGAAGATGGTGGCAACTCAAATGAAGTTGAGGATGCAGAAATCTCATCAGCATTTGTTGTGGATGGTGCTGCTGGAGCTACAGGGGCATCAGGTTTAGAGGACCAGGCAGTTGGTCACTAAACCTGAAGAGGTGATTACTACTATCATCATCATCTTCAGCAGTATAATCCAGGTGGTGAACTGTTGACAGGAGCCAGCAGGAGATTGATAAGGAACATATTGCAGTATGTCCAAATCAAAGAGCTCCACAGGGCTTTGTGGAATCTTGTCCTTTGGAGATTCATTGAACTTGACATGTAGAGTCTCTTCAACCATCTTTGTTCTGCAGTTGAAGACTCTGTATGCCTTGCAAGTTGATGAATAACCAACAAAGTACCCTGCATCCACCTTAGGATCAAATTTCTGGAGCTGATCCTTTGTGTTGAGAATGAAACAGGGACACCCAAATGCTCTAAAGAATGAAATGAGAGGGGCCAAATGATGTAGAACTTCATATGGAGTCTTCATCAACCTCTGATTTATTAGCACTCTATTCTGCACATAGCATGCTGTGTTGACAGCTTCAGCCCAAAAGGTCAATGGCAGTCCAGAATCAGCCAACATAGACCTTGCAGCTTCAATGAGGGTCCTGTTCTTTCTCTCCACAACTCCATCTGTTCAGGAGTTCTTGGAATACTAAACTGTCTCTTTATTCCCTTGGAAAGGTAGAACTCATCAAGTGTATTGTTCCTGAATTCTGTTCCTGAATTCTGTTCCATTGTCACTTCTAATACACTTGACTGAGAGGGAATACTGCTTCTCAGCATACAACACAAAGTTTATGATCTTCTGTGCAGCTTCATCCTTTGAATGTAGAAAGAAAGTCCATACAAATCTGGAATAATCATCCACAATTACCAGACAGTATTTCTTCTTTGCCATGCTCATCACTCTTACAGGACCAAAGAGATCCATGTGAAGAAGTTGTAAGCAGGCAGTGGACTTTGGTTCTTCAATAGGTGGGAATGAAACCTTGTGCTGTTTTCCTTTCAAACAAGCAGTGCAGTTGTTTTCACACTTGAACTCCTTCATAGGCATTCCCCTTACTAAACTATGGTGTATCAGCTGATTCATGTTCTTGAAGTTAACATGTCCCAGCCTTCTATGCCATAGATTAGATTCTTGAAGAGGCCTTGGAAAATAGGCAGGATGGCCTTTGAGATCTATTTTTGGAAAGATCTAAGGCATACACTCTTCCTGTCCTGTTGGCCTTCAGGAGAGTGTGAGCATCCAATACCTTGTCAATCAAACTCAGAACTTTGGATGACAGAATCCTGCAGTTCTGGCTTGTGAAAAGGGCAACATGGCCTTTGTCACACAATTGACTGACACTCAAGAGGTTATACTTGAGATTTTCCACATGGTTGACATCATCAAACTTTATTTCCCCATTGGAAACAAAGCCCTTCCCGATGATGTAACCTCTTGCATCATTGCCAAAGGAAACAAAACCTTCCTTCCTGGAGAGTAGTCATAAGAAGTGAGTTGTTCCCAGTCATATGCATAGATCCCCCACTGTCTACATACCAGATGCTACTTTGGCATGTTGAAGAAACCTGCATTAATAAACAATCAGTTAGTTTTGGAGACCCAAACCTTTTTGGTTTTGGGCCTGGTCTCATCAATAGATGGTAAACTAACAGGTTTATTGGGCACAATAGCTTGAGGTGAAGGAGATGGTGTAGAAGAGGAATCCTTTGGCTTGGATCTCCTTTTCTGGGGTTTCAACAAGGCCATCAAGTTGGTTAACTCTTCCCAACAGATGTTGAACCATCATTACCAGCTGTGTCTGATTCTGGAAAGAGCTTTCAGCTCTTCAGACACATTGGTATTGGTGTTTGATGATGAGTTCTTGTGTTGCCCATCTTCTTTTGAGCAACCTCAGCTGTTGCCTGTTGCACTCCTTCCCTTTTAGATTTCCTTTTGGACATAGGAGTAACAGGATTTGATGCTGCTGGTACAAACTTGGACTCAAACTCAGTTTTCATTTTAGCCAAGTTTTCTTTAATTTTCTCCTTTTGTTTGAGTTTGGATCCCTTTTTGTACCAACAATCATCTGTGAGATGATTGAATAGACCACATATTTCACATGGTTTCTTCTTCATCTTCTGTTGATCATCAACTGAAGAAGATGAAACTACTGAAGACTTGCTCTTCAGCAGTTTAGAAGCACTTTTTGCCTTCTTGTCAACTTCCTTAGTAGGCTTCAAATCCTTCCTACTGACAGTTTTCTTCTCTTTCAGTGCTCAGTCATTGGGATTTGAACTCCAGATGTTATCCCCTGCTCTCCAGTACCCTCAGTACTTCTAGGGATAACACTTGGGTTGATCAACTCATTGATCATGTGAGTGTCAGCAGTTGAACCATCAATATCAGCTGATAGGTTCACAGAGGGATTACTACTGACTTCAACTACTGATGGTGCTTTATCAAGTAGTGAATCACATGATGAGGTGGATTGGTCATTACTTTCTCCATCAGATTCTACTCCTGCTCTTGAAGCAAAATCTGTAGGAGGAGCAGTGTGATTATAACCAATTCCAAACTTCACATTGGAAGCTGTTTGCTTACTAAGAAGCATTTCAAAGCCCTTGCAAGATTGTACCCATCGATCACACTCTACTTGGGTGACAGCAAGAGTATCTTTGAGGTCTTTGTACTTCTCTAAGAGTACATCCTCCCTAGCCTTATCATCAGAGATTTGGCATTTTAATTTATAAATCTCATCATTTTTCTCTTTCAGCACAGACTCAAACTCAGCTTTATTTTTGGAAATTATTTGTTCTAGCTACATTTTATTGATTAAAGCCACATTTGCTTCTCTAATAGAGGCAAATGCTGCTATGCAAGTTTCAGAACATAATTTGGCCTTAGCCTCAGAGGATACCTGTGATACCTGTGTTGAAGAGGTACTTGAGATGATCCATCAGAGGATTCCAAAGTCATGAGAGCTAGATTTCCAAAAGGATGCTCACCACCATGTTGACCAGCACCTGAGAACAGTTGTTCATTACCAGACACATCATCTGGTAAGCTGCTCCAGTCAACAACTCCTGGTGTGAAGAAGCTGTGTTGTTGAAGTTGATTAGGTTGATGAGATTGGGATGGTTGAGGCTCAGGGAGTGCATGTGGTTGCTGAGCAGTGGGTGCTTGAACCTGGCCTGGTTGTGGCATGTAATAGCAGGGGTATGGATATGGCATTGGCCCCTGTGGAACAAAATATGCAGGAGATTGTGGTTGATGATGATACCAGAATTGACAGGTTGTTGCCCTCTGTTTTGTTGACTATTGCCAGGGTAGTCACAAAAGGTGCAGGAGAGTTAGATCCAGATGATCTACATTCTCTTGCAAAGTGTCCAAGCCTGTGGCATTTATGGCACTTCAACTTACTCTTGTCAAAACCAACTTTGGTTTTGCCAGAGAGTCCTGGGAATTTCCTTCCAGTTCTTTTGTAGAACTTCTGAGATCTGATATTTATCAAGGCCATTTGGCTCAAAATATCCATCTCTTCTAAGTCATCATCAGCAATCCCCTTGAGATCATCCATGATGAAACATAGATTGTCACTATTACTACCAGCAAATAACTATCAACACTCACAAAGGCAGGCTCAGAAGTGTTTGTAGAGAAATCAATATGCTCATCATACTGGCTTTCAGATGACGCATATTCTGACTCTTGATGTCCAATCAGGGCAGTGTTCCCTTGGACAAAATCCTCAGTGAGCTTGCCAGATGAAGCCAATTTCCTTTTCTGCTCTATCTCTCTCTCGAATGTAAGCAGTTTCCCATGAAGTTGGGTGAGAGATAGGCGATCAACATCAGCATTTGAGCGTAGAACAATGGTATATGTGTTCCATCTCTCAGGCAGTGATCTTAGGAATCTATGGTTCATCTGACTCCTGGTATATTCATGTTTAACCATTTTCAATTCAGAGATTAAACATGAAAACCGCTCAAATTGTTGAGTCAGAGTCTCACCCTTTCTATGAGAGAAAGTCTCATATTGTTGGGCGAGGATTTCCCTGTTGTTTGCTAAAACCTCATCAGTACCACCAAATTGTTCTTTGATGGCTTTCCAGAGGTCATGAGCAGACTCACAATGCAGAAGCCCAGAGTAAATCTCATTAGGAATAGCCATAGCCAAAATTCCATGGGCTTTTGCATCGATTTCAAACAACTTCTTGTCCTCATCGGAGTATTGCTCCTTCTTCTTTGGAACCACTGGTTTGTTTCCGGATCATTCACCATTGGCTTATGTGGTCCATGTACCACAGATGTCCAACAACCTGAGCTATTGACAGACAGGTGATGGAGCAATCTTCTTTGCCAAATGTTATACTCATTCCTCACCAAGATCGGAGGCTTGGTAGAGGATCCAGTATTGAAAGGATCATTCGAAGAAGTAGTCATTGTGGAAAATCAGACAGATTCAAGTAAAATCACAATAAATTTAGCTCAGAACCACACAGAACCTCAAATAAAACGGCCAGAAGCGATACACTCTCAATCTCTATAACAGATCCTTGCGAATTTGCTAATTCGATCAAACTTAGAGCGATTGAACAGTTTCAATGATCAATTGTTAGATCGATCAATGATTACCTGCTCTGATACCATTTGTTAGGATCTCAGCCTCTAGGTTTAATCGATTGAACAGATATAGCAGCGGAATAGCTCAGAATTAGACAAATTCAAGCAAGAACATTCGATATAAAGCGTTAAACGAATATTTGTTATAGAGAGAGAAATATCAGACAAAAGGAATATTGCATTAAGATTGTCGGCCTCAATGGCACGATTACAGGTGAGTCATCCTTCCTTATAAAGGAAAGAATGACGTAGGCTGATGTCACTTGAAAGTGACATGTAACCGTTTTATAACTACTGATGTTTAACAACTACTGAAGATGTCAACAACTGACATTCCTTACAATGTTCCTAAGTGTTAAACATCTTATTTACAACTACTAAAAACATAAAACTACTGATACTACAACAACTGAAGAACAACCTCTTCAGTTGTTTACAAGTACTGAAAAGGAAACAAACTACTGAAAGTAACAAACTACTGAAAGGAAAAGAAAATTACTGATGAAGAAAAACCATCACAACAACTGAAGAAGCCCTCTTCAGCTGTTGTCATCAGCTGTTAACATCAGCTGATGTCTTCAGTACTTGAACATCAGACTTTGTCTTTCAGCTGTTGATCTTCAGTCTTTGTCTTCAGTACTTGTTGAAGTCTTCAGACTTTAGATCTTCAGCTGTTGTCTCAGTCTTTGTCTTCAGTACTTCAGAAATACTTCAGCAATTGTATTCTTCAGACTTTGTAGAACAGCTGATCAGGTCTTCTTTAGCTGTTTGATGTCCTGTGGGACTTAGAGGTTTCTCTGATCAGGCTCATTGGTTCTTTTGGTCCAACAAACTCCCCCTGAACCAATGCAGCCAAAACCTCTAAGTTATTGACGAGTCCCACTTATTTTGGCAGATAGATTAGTCTTTTTATCCTCTTGATCAGATGAGAAGTGACCCTTTTTCAGCACCGGCCTGGGAAGAAGTCTCTGATGATCTGTTTTGCATGATATGGTTGGGAGCTCTGTATTGGGGACTTGGACACTGAGCTGTTACCCCAACCATGAGATCTACTTCCGTGTATCAGCCTATAGGATTCCCTGGTGTAAGCCCTTAGAAACATGATCTGCTCATCCATTGTCAGCACCTCGGGCACACCATCAAACAATCCTTCTCGGCCATACACTTCAGAGATGCACTTGGCCTATTTTCCATTCTTGAGCTCAACCGTGGTTATTTGTCTGTAAGAAAACTCATCTGGATGAGTCCCTTCTAAGAGCAGGTTGAGCTCATCTTGTTTGAAGTTTTCAAGTCTTTTGTAAACCAATCCCTTCTTTATGATTTTATCATATGTACATCAAGGTAATAATTATTATCTTCATCATCGTTCGTTTCGTACATTTTGCACATTACGTATTTATCACACTTTTCATACATTTATTATCGTTTCACTTCTATCTAGGTCCTGTCATGTACCTAACCCCCTCTTAAGGACAAAGCTATATCATCTAGGGTTAAGCGACAAGGACCCCATATCACATATATCGCACATATCGTACATATGGAGTAGTCACATAGACTAACCCCCTAGTGTGTAAACCCTTAAGGGTTAGCCAAGATCGCACGCTGTAAACACACAGTTGAGCTAACAACCCTCAATGAATTGTGAAGCTCCATTCATTTTCTTACAAGACTTTTCATCCGTCATTATGTTTCATTTTCATTATCTTAAATCTTTCACTTTGTTAAGATAATACTTTATGTTGTAACACCCGGTTATTTTAAAGTCAAAGAAAGTGATGTGTAAAGTGAAGGAAAAAGAACGAAATGCTATTTAACCCAAGATGAAGGGTTAAACATGTGAAAAGTACAAGATTAACTTTTTATGTAGTACAAAAGTAGCATGGCCGCCCATGCCATGCCAGTTTTCACTTTTGAGTTCGGATTTTAGAGAGAGAAAGAGTAGAGCTCGGGTTTGAAGAAGAACAAGAAGAAAGAATTTGAATTCAAGGTAAGAATCATGCTTTTTTGGTGTTCTTGATGGTCATATCCTCGGGTTTATACCTATGTGTGTTGTATGTGTTCGGGTATGTTTTTTTGGGGTTTCTAGGAGGTTGAATTCAACTTGCAAATGAGTTTGGAAGAAGTCATACTCAAAAGCTGCAAAGGTGAGTTCTAGGACCCCTCTTTTCCTGGTTTTTAACTGATTTTGGGGCTGGAAATGCATGAATGTATGTTTTTATTAAACTGGGTTCGGACCAGTATGCTTGAATGTGTGTATGATGATGTTATGATGTGATGGGTGACTTTGTTCATGCTTGATGATGTATGATTGTGTTTCTAAGGCTTAGAGGGTAAGATTTAAGCTTAGAACATGATGAATGGTGCATGAAAATCAAACATGATGTTTTAGGCTCACATGTTAAGTTTTTAAATTTGCCTAAGTGTTTGAAAGTCAATGCAGATGGAAAGGGTTAATGCGGATGAGTATTAACCATTGAGTAAGCCAATGCAGATGAAGTCAAATGCGGATGAAGTCAATGCAGATGAACATGGACTAGGTGCATGAAATGCGGATGAGAATTTGACAAAGTCTGGGAAATGCAGACGAGGTATGTCAATGCGGATGAGCATTTGACTAAGTCTGGGAAATGCGGATGAGGTATGTCAATGCGGATAAGAATTTGATTAAGTCTGGGAAATGCGGATGAAGTCAATGCGGATGAGCATTTGACTAAGTTTGGGAAATGCAGATTAGGTATGTCAATGTGGATGAGCATTTGACTAAATGTGGGAAATGCGGATGAGGTATGTCAATGCAGATGAGCATTTGACTAAGTCTGGGAAATGCGGATGAAGTAAGTTAAATATGGATGAGTAAGGCCAATTGCATATGAACTATACCTAATGCGGATGAACTATAGCTGATGCAGATGAAGCAAATCAAATGCGGATGAACAATAGGGTCAATGTGGATGAACACTTAGAATAATTCTGACTTTTTGGTTAAAAAGGAGTAATGTAGGCTTTGACCTAGCAGATTCCGGGGGTTTATGTAAGTTGACTTTTGGGGTCATAAATGGTATGATGGGCATGTAATGATATGTGATTGATGCTTAAGCATGATGATGATGATGATATTGCATGGTTATACATGATGTATGTTATGTATGTATGATGCCCTGCATGATGATGTATGAATGATATGTTTATGTTCCTTATGATGATGTATGTTTATCTTTCCCATGACTTTACGTGTTATGATAATGAATGAACGAAGTATTATGTAACGTAAAGTGAAAGATAATGAAAGAGGAACATGATGATGAATGCATGCATTAATGAATGAATGAATGTAAGAAAGGCTTGCAAGCAAATGAATGGAGGTGCACACCCATTGTAGGTGTTAGCTCAACGGTGTGCAGGTTAGCTACCCCAAAGGATGCACATTGGGGATCTTCTTTATAATTGACCGTATGGATGAACCATTGTTGTGTGTCTTAGGTACTGTGACCACCTGGTGCTGGGCACAGGCGATGAAGGTCTTTTATAGGCTTAGGTCCAGTATCATGACCATGAAGGGCATAGCATATGACAATGGTATACGTGAACTTTACCTTAGGTACTGTGACCACTTGGTGCTGGGCACCACCAATGAAGGTCTTTTATAGGATTAGGCACAGTATGTACGTACGATGTATGATCACGAACGAATGTAAAGTATAATATGATTTTAAAAGAAAGGATGGTTTTACAAAAGAAAAGTATGGTTTAATATAAAACTAGAACTCACTCAGCAACGCTGACTTTTATGTGTTTCCAGTTGGCAGGTATGTTGCTGAGGATGGCACGAGGCAGTTGCTCAGCTCTTTTGGATGGCATCCATTATATAAAGCTTTTGTGATGTAATACAACAAATGTAATTTGTAACCGACAAACGATGCATTATTCTTCAAAAGTTTTTATGATGAAATGAAATGCCATTTTTGAATGTTTCCGCTGCGAATGTTTATCTAAAATAACTATAATGTATGTTTTATGTGCAATGGTTGACCAGCTGTAAGCATCCCGGGAACGGGGTCTTACATATGTTCATTAACATAATTACACCATGTAAAGTCACGTCATCATACGTAATAAGGAACATAATGAAACATATCATACGTAACATACATAATCATCATACATTATCATCATGCATAAGCATCAATCACACATCATCATTCATGTCACTCATCTATGACTTCACAATGTCAACTTACATATCCCTCGGGAACTTCCCAAGTCAAAGTCTACACTTTACATTTTCCCCCAGGCACTATGCAGGTGCATGGGCACTATGCAGGCACATGGGCACTATGCAGCTGCGTGGCCTTCTAAGCGCATGGGAACACTTAGGCGCATGGGGAACATTCGGGCGCATGGGCACTATTGGGGCACATGGGCAACACTTTTTCATTTTGGGCAAATTCTAGGCGCATGAGCACTATGCAAGCGCATGAGTACCTAGACGCATGGGCTTACTAGGCGTCTGGACACTTAGTCAATTTCAGCCGTCTCTAGGCGCATTGTTGGAACCCTAGAAATATTAGCATTTTAGTCTTTAGATTAGTTTTGTCATAGTATAGGGACTTATTATATAAATATATGTTCCTTTTGTTTCTTGTTATTAGTATAAATAGGATTGCCTGTTTTTGTGGAGGATAGACTTTTAGATATTATTTTCTCTCAATTGCACTTTGTAATCATACTAATATCAATAGAAACTCTATGAAATTTTCTAATATTTGTTGTGTTGATTACATTTTTTATAGTATTGTCAATTGCTCGATAAAAATCACAGATTGATCCATTTGAACCTATCAAATGGTATCAAAGCTTTCAGTTCAGTGATTTGAAGTTCAAAATCAACTTTTGAGCATTTTTGAATCACTTGAATCTGTGACTTGATCGCAATTGTTCAATTAATTGTTGATTTAGTTGGGTTTCATCACTAGAAACATGATTTGAATCACAATTGAGTGAATTAACATCTTCAAATCTGAATTTTTTACATATTTGTGTTCGTACAGTTCTTCAAAACTCGAACACTAAATCCTCAAAATTGATAATTAAAGTGTTGTTAATTGAAAGAAATGATAATAAAGGATTGATTATCAGTGTGTTAGTGACTTGATTGAGAGTTTCAGATCGTTTTATCAAGTTTTAAAAAATTTGTTAAAATTAGGTTGTTACGAAGAACATGAATTAGGCGCTTTAAGGTGTTGAAATCATCTGAAAATCACCTAAGTGTTTAGGCGCATGAACACTGTTCAGAAGCTTTAACACTATGTAGGCATTTCAGAGTGGTCGTTTTGACACTGTTTGGACGTTTCAACACTGTTTAGACGTTTTTCATAAAACTAACTCCGAGGCACTTTGGAATTGTTAAGGCGCTTTGAAACTGTTTCAGATGCATCAACGCTGTTTGAGCATTTTGGAACTATTTAGGCGTTTCGACATTATTCAGGCGTTTCTACACTTGGAAACTTTAGAAGTTCACTAAGGCAATCCCTTAGGTGTTTCTAAGTAAAGTTGGGAGTTTTACTAGTGTTCAGATGTTTCTCTACTGTTGAGACGTTTCTCTACTGTTCAAGCGCATCTAATTCAGACTTCACTCAACACTTAGAAATTTTTCAAAAATCTAAAATCCAAATAAAAATATTTCGTTTCTTTATTTCATATTAAATCTAAAAACATCAAAAATAGTATATTTTCTTGAATTCAAAAATTAATCATGGCTAAGTCTGAAGATTCAGAAAACAGAGTACCAAAGCTGAAGAATAGAGCCGACTTTAAAAATTGGTCACTCAGGTTAAAACATCATTCGAACTCAATTGATACTTATCTGTGGAAGTCAATTGAAAAAGGACCTCACATCCCGATGGTCCTGATAGATGATTTGTATATACTAAAGATACTCAAGAGCCATATCCTGAAGATGGCTTACATGGTGATGACTTAAAATGTAAGGCCCCGTTCCTGGGATGCTTACAACTGATAAATCATCGCACATAAAACATATACTTTACATTTAAACATTCATAAAACATTGTAGCGGAATCATAAAACTGATTTTTTTCATATCATTACAAATGCTTTTGCAAGTTAATACAAGCGTTCATTTCAAAACATCATTTGTTCGCATTACAATGCAAAAACATTAACAACAGAATGCTATTCAAAATGCTAAGTAGCTGCTCCTTGCCATCCTCAGCAATGCTCACCTGCCAACTGGAAAATGCATAAAAGTCAGTGTTGCTGAGTGAGTTCTAGTTTTATAATAAAACATACTTTTCTTTCGCAAAACCATTCTTTCTCTCAAAATCATATTATAATTTACATTTGTTCATCATCATACATCATAAGTTAATACAGATAATATAATTATTATCTTTGTCATTCTTTCTTTCATACTTCCATTCATTCATCATTTCATTCATTACTTTCATCATCACCATGAACTTTACCCTTCATGCTTATCGTACTGTGCCTAAGCCTATAAAAGACCATCGGTGGTGCCCGGCACCAAGTGGTCACAGTACCTAAGGTAAAGTTCAGGTATACCATTGTCATATGCTATGCCCTTCATGCTCATGATACTGGACATAAGCCTGTAAAAGACCTTCATCGGTGGTGCCCAGCACCAAGTGGTCATAGTACCTAAGGCACGCAACAATGGTTCATCCATATGGTCAGTTACAAAGAAAGACCCTAATGTGCATCCTTTGGGGTAGCTAACCCGCACACACATTGAGCTAACACCTACAATGGGTGTGCACCTCCATACATTTGCTTACAAGCCTTCTTACATTCATTTGTTCATTCCTTAATGCATGCATTCATCACCATGTTCCTCTTTTATTATCTTTCACTTTACGTTACATAATACATTCGTTTCATTTATTATCATAACATGTATAGCCCGGGAATGATAAACATTCATCATAATAAGGAACATAAATATCATTCAGTCATCTCATGCAGGTCATCATACACACATAACATACATCATGTATAACCATGCAACATCATCATCATCATCATCCATAAGCATCAATCACATATCAATACATGCCCATCATACCATCTATGACCTCAAAAGTCAACCTACATGAATCCCCGGGAACATCTCAAGTCAAAGCCTACATTACTCCTTTTTCCCCAAAAAGTCAGAATTATTCTAAGTGTTCATCCGCATTGACCTTATTGTTCATCCGCATTTGATTTGCTTCATCCGCATTACATACTTCATCCACATTTGACTTACTTATTCGCATTTCATACACTTATTCAAATGCTCATCCGCATTGACACACTTCATCTGCATTTTTCATCCGCGTGGACTTATCCGCATTTCATATACTTAGTCAAATCCTCATCCGCATTGACTCCATTCGCATTAACTGTTCATCCACATTTCTCAGACCTAGTCAAATGCTCATCTGCATTGACTTCATCCGTATTACTTTCATACGCATTTGTCATACTTAGTCAATGCTCATCCGTATTGACTTACTTTGCTCATCTGCATTAACCTTTCCATCCGCATTGACTTTTCAACACTTATGCAAATTCAAAATCTTAACATATGAGCCTTAAACATCAAATTTCAACTCAAATCATCATTCATCATGTTCTAAGCTTAAATGATACATCCTAAGTCTTAGAAACATCATAATACATAGTCAAGCATGAACATAATCACATCATAACATCATCATACACTCTTCAAGTGTACGGGTCCGAAACCAAATTTAATAAAAACATACATTCATGCATTTCCAGCCCCAAAATCAATTAAAAACTAGTAAAAGAGGGGTTCTAGAACTCACCTTTGCAGCTTTTGAGTATGGCTTCCTCCAAACTCCTTTGCAAAATTGAATTCAACCGCTTAGAAACCCACTAAAAACATACCCGAACACATATAAACACATATAATATTCGAGGATATGACCAGTCAAGAACATCATAAACATATGAATTCTTACCTTGAATTTGAATTCTTCTTCTTGTTCTTCTTCAAACCCGAGCTCTGCTCTTTCTCTCTCTATATCCGAGCTCAGAAGTGAAAAGTGGCATGGCATGGGCGGCCATGCTACTTTTGTACAACAGAAAAGTAAATCTTGTACTTTTTACATGTTTAACCCCTCATCTTGGTTAAATAGCATTTTTTTTCTTTTCCCTTGCTTTACTCTTCTCTTTCTTTGACTTTAAAATACTCGGGTGTTACAAGTCCACCCCCTTAAATATGTTTCGTCCCCGAAACCTGTTATTCCTCAAAGAATTGTGGGTAATGCTGTCTCATCTCTTCTTTAGTCTCCCACGTAGACTCGGATCCTTTCCTATGCTTCCACTGTATACACACAAGGGGAACCACTTTATTCCTCAGCCTCTTTTCCTTTCGATCTATGATTGCCACTGGTTGCCCCATGTAATTGAGCCGTTCGTCTACTTAAATATCCTCCGGTTGAACAATCATGCCTTAATCAGCTAAGCACTTTCTCAAATGAGATACATGGAATGTCGGGTGAATTCCACTTAACGCATCGGGTAACTCTAATCTATAGGCTACCTCTCCTACTCGAGAAATGACTCGGAAAGGGCCTATGTATCTTGGGCTCAACTTGCTCCACTTTCGGAAATAATGATACCCTTCCAAGGTGAGACCTTCAACATAACTCGGTCACCCCCCTGGAACTCCAATCGGTCTGCGTCTTTTATCAGCATACGACTTCTGTCTACCTTTGGCTGCCTTCATGAAGGCCTTGATCTTCTCAAGCTTCTCAATCGTAGCCTCGATTACCTCGACACTCCCTAACTCTTTTTGACCAATATCACCCCAACAGACGGGTGTTCTGAATCTCCTACCGTATAGCATCTCGTATGGTGGCATACCAATGCTGACATGATAACTGTTGTTGTATGAGAATTTGGCTAACGGTAGGTGGTCATCCCAACTTCCAACAAAATCAATCACAGATGCCCGAAGCATGTCCTCCAACATCTGAATGGTCTTCTCTGACTGACCATCAGTTTAGGGATGATAAGCCGTGCTAATATGTAACCTCGTTCCCATGGCATTGTGGAATTTCTTCCAGAATTTAGATGTAAACCGGGTGTCATGATCAGACACAATGGACACCAGCACACCGTGACGAGTTACAATCTCCTTGATGAACAGGTCAGCCAACCTCTCGGATGAATATGTCTCGCGGATCGGTAGGAAGTGAGCACTCTTCATCAGACGGTCCACAATCACCCATATGGCATCGTACCCTTTCGGAGTACGTGGCAGCTTCGTAATGAAATCCATGGTGATGTGCTCCCACTTCCATTCCGGTATATCCAAAGGTTGGATCTTCCCATACGGCTTTTGATGCGGCCTTCACTTGCAAAGAAGTAAGGCACTTACTCACATACCCCACCATATCACGCTTCATACCCGGCCACCAATAATCTTTCTTCATATCTTGATATATTTTCGTGGCACCAAGATGAATGGAATATCGCGTCTTGTGAGCTTCATCCATGATCTTCACCCGTAGATCCCCAAAACGAGGAATCCACGTTCTCCCGAATCGAGTTCTAACACCAAGCGTGTTCTCACCCAATTCCACGACTAGGCCTCTCATTCTTTCAGAGTTAAGATGATCCTCTTTCAGTGCCTCATCTTGAAACTCTTTGACTTGCTTCATCACATTAGAGGTCATGATCAGCTGATATGCTTTCACCCTCCTTTCGGCTAAGGGCATCCGCCACCACATTGGCTTTGCCCGGATGGTAGTGGATCTCGCAATCATAGTCTTTTTTGAGCTCCAACCATCTTTTTTGTCTCATGTTCAGGTCCTTCTGCTTAAGTAAGTACTTCAGCTCTTGTGGTCAGTGAAAATGGTGCACTACGTCCCGTACAGATAGTGCCTCCAAATCTTTAATGCAAAGACCACGGCTGCCAGCTCCAAGTCATGAGTAGGGTAGTTGACCTCATGAACCTTCAACTATCGAGATGCATATGCTATGACCTTCCCTGTTTGCATTAACACGCACCCCAACCCCGAGTAGGAAGCATCCGAATAAACCACCAGATCTTCACTTCTATCGGGTAATGACAAAACAGAGCTTGAGTCAATCTCGCCTTCAATTCTTCGAATGCCTTCTCTTGAGCTTGACCCCATACAAACTTTTCATCTTTTCGGGTCAACTTCGTTAGTGGAGAAGCAATCTTAGAGAAGTCCTGACTAAATCTCCTATAGTAGCCCGCCAAACCCAAGAAACTACGAATGTCGGATGGCGTCTTCGTGACTTCCATTGTATAACCGCCTCGACCTATGACGGGTCCACCATGATCCCGTCGGGATTTACCACATGACCCAAGAACTGAACTTTGGGCAACCAGAACGCGCACTTGGAGAATTTTGCATACAACTTCTCCCTCTTCAACGTCTCCAGAACCTCCCAAATGTGACCGGCATGCTCAATCTCGCTCTTCGAATAGATCAGGATATCATCAATAAACACAATCACTGATTTATCCAACATAGGCCAACACACATGATTCATCAGGTCCATAAAAGCAGCTGGCGCATTGGTCAAACCAAAAGACATGACAAGAAACTCGTAGTGACCGTAGCGCGTGTGGAAAGCTATTTTAGGGATATCCTTCTCCTTCACTTTAAGCTGATGATAGCCCGATCGGAGGTCGATCCTTAAAAACTAACTAGCACCTTGAAGCTGATCTAACAAATCATCTATCCTCGGTAAGGGGTATCGGTTCTTCACCGTCAACCTGTTCAGCTCTCGGTAGTTAATACACATCCTCATACTACCGTCTTTCTTCTTCACAAACAGGACCGGTGCACCCCAAGGACTGATACTCGGTCTAATGAACCCCTTGTCAAGCAGCTCTTGCAACTGCTCCATTAACTCTTTCATTTTCGTCGGAGCCAAACGATACGGTGCCTTGGCAACAGGTTGGGCACCCGGTATCAAGTCAATCTGGAACTCAATCTCACGGTTAGATGGCACTCCTGGTAAGTCTTCTGGGAACACATCTGGAAAGTCACTCACAACTGGAACATCAGATAGTTGTGGTGTTGGCGTATCCATATCCTTTACATAGGCCAAGTAGGCACTACATCCACGCCTCGTACACTTTCCCGCCACCACCATCGAGATTACCTTCAGAATCACAGTAACCCGATCACCATAACCATTACCAATTTCCCGTCAGGCGCTGTCAACCGAATCATCTTCTTGCGACACACAATGTTTGCCTCGGAGTTTGGTAACCAATCCATACCCAGAACCAAATCAAAACCACCCAAGGTCATCACGAACGATCTAACAGGAAACTTATGACCTTCTAGTTCCACATCACAGTTCTCTATCATCTCAGAGATCCTGGTAGACTTACCTATGGCAGTTTCTACATCAAAGGGTGCATCAACACGTCTACTACTAACAGGCAACTTAGCACAGAAAGCAGCAGAAATAAAACTTTTACTGGCACCCGAATCAAATAACACAGAAGCTAAAGTTTGGTTCACTAGAAACGTACCGGACACAACATTAGGGTCCGTCCTAGCCTCCTCCTGTGTCATCGTGAATGCCCTGGCGGTCGCCCTTGGTCCTTCAACTCCAATTTTCTTCGCCCCGAAACCCTTGGCCCTTAGCTTCTTACAATCCCTACTCATATGACCCTCTTCACCACAGTTAAAGCACCAGGCCATACGACAGTCCCTTGCCATGTGCCCCGCCTTCCCATATTTAAAGCACAGTTCGACCCAAACTACATTCCCCACTATGCTCTCTCCCACACCTACCACACTTCTTCATACTCACACCTGACACGACCACACGGCGGTCGTCCACCCGTGCCTTCTTTTTACCCGTCGAGGCATCACCCAACCAAACCTCTTCCAATTCCAGTTTCTATCACCTCCACCCTTCCGAGTACCTTCAGCCACCACTACCACACCCCTTTCGTCATATAACCTTCTTGCCAAATCCACCGCCAACCTAAAAGTGCTGGTCGGGCGGCAGTCATGTGCCTGCGAATATCCACTGGCAATCCCTAAATGTACCTCTTGATCTTTCGAGACAGAGCTGTCACCTGATCTGGCACCAGACGTGCCATTTCGTTAAATTTGGTGGTCTACTGTTGGTGTGTCATCGTTCCTGCTCCAGTTGCAGAAACTCCCTTCTCGACCTTGTCCATATCCTGGTGAGGACAAAACTCCTCAATCACCAATCTTCAACTCCGATGATCTCATTCTCCTGATCGCCCGACTACCCTCAGCTTGGACTATATTGTCCCACTAGCACAGAGCCAAGTCTATAAAAAGTGGGTAGCGAACTTAACTTTCTGGTCCTCTCGGCACTCGCTGATATGAAGTACAGCTCCGTTTCCCTCACCCATCGGTGAGCAGCAGCCGCAGTGTCGTTACCATCAATAGTAGGGGGCTTGCATCTCATAAACACCCCGTAGTAACAGCCTCGTACCACGTCCTGCACAGGCTCTGCTTCTTCCTCTTCTTCATCATCAATGGAACCGTCTCAGTCTCGGGCTGTCTTCCTTTGCCTGTAGGTCTACTCCTTTCCCTTCTCTCCCCCTCTCTGACTGCCTTTATGACTTCGGTCACCCAGTGGTCACAGTACCTAACGCACGTAACAATGGTTCATCCATATGGTCAGTCATAAAGAAAGACCCCAATGTGCATCCTTTGGGGTAGCTAACCCGCACACCGTTGAGCTAACACCTACAATGGGTGTGCACCTCTATATATTGCTTGCAAGCCTTCTTACATATTTTGTTCATTCATTAATGCTGCATTCATCATCATGTTCCTCTTCATCATTATCTTTCACTTTACGTTACATAATACATTTGTTTCATTTATATCATAACACGTAAAGCCACGGGAAAGATAAACATTCATCATCATAAGGAACATAAACATATCATTCAGTCATCATCATGCAGGTCATCATACACACGTAACATACATCATGTATAACCACATGACATCATCATCATCATCATGCATAAGCATCAATCACATATCAATACATGCCCATTATACCATCTATGACCTCAAAAGTCAACCTACATGAATCCCTGGGAACATCTCAAGTCAAAGCCTACATTACTCCTTTTTCCCCAAAAAGTCAGAATTATTCTAAGTATTCATCCGCATTGACCTTATTGTTCATCCACATTTGATTTGCTTCATCCGCATTACATACTTCATCGGCATTTGTCATCTGCATTTCATACACTTAGTCAAATGCTCATCTGCATTGACACACTTCATCCGCATTTTTCGTCCGCATTGGACTTATCCGCATTTCATATACTTAGTCAAATCCTCATCCGCATTGACTCCATCCGCATTAACTGTTCATCCGCATTAACTGTTCGTTCGCATTACTGTTCATCCACATTTCTCAGACTTAATCAATTCTCATCCGCATTGACTTCATCCGCATTAACTTTCATACGCATTTGTCATACTTAGTCAATGCTCAACCGCATTGACTTACTTTGCTCATCTTCATTAACCTTTCCATCCGCATTGACTTTTCAACACCTATGCAGATTCTAAATCTTAACATATGAGCCTTAAACATCAAATTTCAAATCTCAAATCATCATTCATCGTGTTCTAAGCTTAAATCATACATCGTCCAGCATGAACATAATCACATCATAACATCATAACATCATCATACACTCATTCAAGTGTACGGGTCTGAAACCCAATTTAATAAAAAAATACATTCATGCATTTCCAGTTAAAAACCAGTAAAAGATGGGTTCTAGAACTCACCTTTGCAGCTTTTGAATATGGCTTCCTCCTAACTCCTTTGCAAAATTGAATTCAACCGCTTAGAAACCCACTAAAAACATACCCGGGCACATATAGACACACATAAGCATAACCCAAGGATATGACCAGTCAAGAACATCATAAACGCATGAATTCTTACCTTGAATTTGAACTTCTTCTTCTTCTTGTTCTTCTTCAAACCAGCTCTGCTCTTCTCTCTCTAGAATCCGTGCTCAGAAGTGAAAAGTGGCATGGCATGGGCGCATGCTACTTTTGTACAACATAAATGTAAATCTTGTACTTTTACATGTTTAACCACTCATCTTGGGTTAAATAGCATTTCTTTCTTTTTCCTTGGCTTAACTCTTCTCTTTCTTTGACTTTAGAATATCCAGGTGATACATAAAAAAGGTGAAGAATGATGTTAAAGCGTATTCTCTCATGTGCAAAGGGTTACCTCGGGAGGTACTTTCAAGACTGGAGAAATATCAAACTGGTTATATGTAAGGCCCCGTTATCGGGACGCTTACAGTTGGGTTCTCATCGCACATAAAACGTATAATTGCATTTATATGTCATAAATCGCAGCGGAAAACTAAAACAATCTTTCATTTTCATGTAAATGCTTTTGCAAGTTAATATAACATTCATTACAAAATAGCTTGTTCGTATTACAATGCAAAAACATTAATCAAAAGAATGCCATCCCAAAAGAGCTGAGTAGCTTCACGGTGTGCCATCCTCAGCAAACATTACCTGCCAACTGGAAAACATATAAAGTCAGCGTTGCTGAGTGAGTTCTAGTTTTTTTACAAAACATACTTTACTTTCATATAAAACCATTCGTTACTTTTACATGATCACACATCGTACGTACACATAGATAATATCATTATTATCTTCTTCATTCATTCATTCTTCATTCGTTCTTTATGACTTTACTTGCACATCGGACATCATCCGTACCAATACCATGTGCTACACCCCGGTTAGTCGTAGCTACCGGGCTGAAGTCAATAAATGAACAGATAAACGTATGCCACGGTACTAGGAGTAACCATCAGTCTTAGCTACTGGGCCGAAGTCAATAAATGAACAGCTAAACGTATGCCACAGTACTAGGGGTGAGCGGTAGAGGTTCTACATTAAGGGTCAATCACAAAGAAGGACCCGTTATCCGATGCGTGCAAGACGTTTCATTTGTTCATTAATGCATGCATTCAACATCGTGTTCCTCTTTCATTATCTTTCACTTTACGTTACATAATACTTCGTTCATTCCTTATCATACACGTAAAGTTATGGGAAAGATAAAAATACATCATAATAAGGAACATAACACACACAGTCATCATATCATACAGGGCAACACCATACATATATAACGTGCATAAACTTGCAACATCATCATCATCATGCCCAACATGCTTTCTAAGGCCTCAAGCGTCATCTTACATGCTCTTATGGGGACCTTTACGTCAAAACTTACATCTGCACTTTCCCCCGAAAGTCAGAAGTCAATCTATACCTTCCTCGGGTACAACAGCCCTATTCGGGTGTATGGACACCCTTCAGTTGCATGGCCTCCATGCGACTGAACATCATGCGATTGAACTCAAGCAGATGAACATTTAGGGGAATAAACATCCACTCGTGCGAATGGACAATGCGGATAGACCTCATGCAAATGGGATTAATACGGATGAGCACTTATGCGACTGGACCTTCAGTCGCACGACCTCCATGTGACTGGCCTTTCAATCGTGCGAATGGACCTTCAATCGTGCGAATGGACCCCAATCGCACCCTAATTGGCTGTATGGCCTCGATTCGGCCTCCAGTCGGTCGCCTAGCCCTAACTGATGCAGAATGCAGTTCATCCCGACTGCAGCCGAGGGTTTTCGGCCTCCAAACTCATCTAAACCCATTTTAAGCTCAAATCGACCATCCTAAACCTTAGGAATGCATACCACGACACCATTCAAGCACACACAAGCTCACAATCAAGCCACAAACGCATCATACATACACATACACATACACAAACGGGTCAACATACACATACCCAAAAACCCGATTTTAGATATTTTCCAACCCCAAAATCATTTGAAAACAAGTAAAAGTGGGGTTCTAGAACTCACAGAAACGAGCACAACGACAAGAGCTTCGATTTGGCTTGCTACACGATGATTTTGGCGACCCGAACCACCCGAACCACTCTTTTTCTCTTATTCTTCTCCTTTCTCTCTTCTTCTCTCTATGAAGTCTGAAATGTGGGGTGTGTGGGGAGAGTGGGCTGCCCTCTCCCTACTAATATCACCACATTTCCCAACTTTTCTTCGTTGGCGAGTTTGGTCCCTCGACTTTGAACTTTATTTTCTTTTCTTTCTTCACCGGCTTCAAACTAATAAATATTCGGGTGTTACAAGTCCACCCCCCTTAAATAGGTTTCGTCCCTGAAACCTGTTATTCGTCGAACAAACCTGGATAATGTTGTCTCATTTCTTTCTCAGTCTCCCACGTTGACTCGGATCCCTTCCTGTGCTTCCACTGTACACGCACAAGAGGAACCACTTTATTTCGCAGCCTCTTTTCTTTACGATCGATGATTGCCACTGGTTGCTCCACATAATTGAGCCTTTCATCTATTTCAATGTCCACCAGTGGAACAATCATGTCTTCATCAGCTATACACTTTCTCAGATGAGATACATGGAATGTCGGGTGAATCCCACTTAACTCATCTGGCAACTCCAATCTATAGGCCACCTCCCCTACTCGAGCAATGATTCGGAAATGGCCTATATATCTTGGGCTCAACTTGCCCCGCTTTTTGAATCTGATAATACCCTTCCAAGGTGAGACCTTCAACATAACCCGGTCACCCACCTGGAACTCAATTGGCCTACGTCGCTTATCGGCATACGACTTCTGTCTATCTTTGGCTGCCTTCATGAAGGCTTTAATCTTTTCAAGCTTCTTTGTCGTAGCCTCGATTACCTCGACGCTCCCCAATTCCTTCTGACCAATATCACCCCAACAAACGGGTGTTCTGCATCTCCTATCGTATAGCATCTCATATGGTGGCATACTAATGCTAGCATGATAGCTGTTGTTGTAGGAGAATTCAGCTAACGGTAGGTGGTCATCCCAACTTCCACAAAAATCAATCACACATGTCCGGAGCATGTCTTCCAGTGTCTGAATGGTTCTTTCTGACTGACCATCGGTTTGGGGATGATAAGCCGTGCTAATATGTAACATCGTCCCCATAGCGTCGTGGAATTTCTTCCAAAATTTAGATGTAAACCGAGTGTCGCGATCAGACACAATAGACACCGGCACACCATGACGAGCTACAATTTCCTTGATGAACAGATCAGCCAACCTCTCAGATGAATACGTCTCGTGGATCGGTAGAAAATGAGCACTCTTCGTCAGACGATCAACTATCACCCATATGGCATCATACCCCTTCGAGGTACGCGGCAGCTTTGTAATGAAGTCCATGGTGATGTGCTCCCACTTCCATTCCGGTATATCCAAAGGTTGGATCTTCCCATACGGCTTTTGATGCTCTGCCTTCACTTGTAAGCAAGTAAGGCACTTACTCACATACTCCACGACGTCACGCTTCATACCCGGCCACCAATAATCTTTCTTCATGTCATGGTACATTTTCGTGGCAGCAGGATGAATGGAGTATCGAGTCTTGTGGGCTTCATCCATTATCTTCACCCGTAGATCCCCAAAACGAGGAATCCACACACGACCGAATCGAGTTCTAACACCGAGTGTGTTGTCACCCAATTCCCCAACCAGACCTCTCATTCTTTCTGAGTTAAGGTGATCTTCTTTCAATGCCTCATCTTGAAACTCCTTGATTTGCTTCATCACATCAGAGGTCATGATTAGTTGACAAGCTTTCACCCGAATCGGTTCGGGCCTTTCCATTCGGCTAAGGGCATCCACCATCACATTAGCTTTGCCCGGATGGTAATGGATCTCGCAATCATAATCCTTTATAAGCTCCAACCATCGCCTCTGCCTCATGTTCAGATCCTTTTGCTCGAAGAAGTACTTCAAGCTCTTATGGTCGGGGAATATGGTGCACCTCGTCCCGTAGAGATAGTGCCTCCAAATCTTTAACGCAAAGACCACGGCTGCTAGCTCCAAGTCATGAGTAGGATAATTGACCTCATGAACCTTTAACTGTCGAGACGCATAGGCTATAACCTTTCCTCTTTGCATTAACACGCACCCTAACCCCGAGTAGGAAGCATCAGAATAAACCACTAGATCTTCACTTCCATCGGGTAGGGTCAGGACTGGAGCTTGAGTCAGTCTTGCCTTCAGCTCTTCGAACGCCTTCTCTTGAGCTTGACCCCATACAAACTTCACATCCTTTCGGGTCAACTTAGTTAGTGTGGAAGCAATCTTAGAGAAGTCTTGGATGAATCTTCTATAGTAGCCCGCCAAGCCCAAGAAACTACGGATCTCGGTTGGCGTCTTTGGTGACTTCCATTGCATAACCGCCTCCACATTCGCCGGGTCCACCATTATCCCGTCAGGATTCACCACATGACCAAAAACTGAACTTCGCATAACCAAAACGCGCACTTGGAGAATTTAGCATACAATTTCTCCATTCTCAACATCTCTAGAACCTCTCGAATGTGACTGGCATGCTCAATCTCGATCTTCGAATAAATCAGGATATCATCAATAAACACAATCACTGATTTATCCAACATAGGCCGACACACACGGTTCATCAGATGCATAAAAGCAGCTGGCACGTTGGTCAAACCAAAGGACATGACAAGAAACTCGTAACGACCATAGCGCGTGCGGAAAGCTGTTTTAGGGATATCTTGTTCCTTCACCTTCAACTGATGATAGCCAGACCGAAGATCTATTCTTGAAAACCAACTGGCACCCTGAAGCTGATCGAACAAATCATCAATCCTCGGTAAGGGGTTGCGGTTCTTCGCCGTCAATTTATTCAGTTCACGGTAGTCAATGCACATCCTCATACTACCATCCTTCTTCTTTACAAACAGGACCAAGCACCCCAAGGAGAGATACTCGGTCTAATGAACCCCTTATCAAGCAACTCTTGCAACTGTTCCATCAACTCTTTCATCTCCGTCGGAGCTAACCGATATGGTGCCTTGACAACAGGTTGGGCACCCAGTATTAGATCAATCTGAAATTCAATCTCTCTATCAGGTGGTACTATTGGTAAGTCTTCCGGGAATACGTCTGGAAAGTCACACACAACCGGTACATCAGACAGTTGTGGTGTTGGTGCATCTACATCCTTTACATAAGCCAAGTAGGTGCTACATCCACGCCTCATACAATTTCCCGCTACTGCCATTGAGATCACCTTCGGGATCGTCGTGACTCGATCACCATAAACCGTACCAAACTTCCGTCAGGCGCTGTCAACTGAATCATCTTCTTGCAACACACAATGTTCGCCTTGAAGTCCGCCAACCAATCCATCCCAAGAACCAAATCGAAACCACCCAAGGTCATCACAAACGGTCTAACAGGAAACTTATGACCCTCAAGTTCCACATCATAATTCTCTATCATCTCAGAAATCCTGGTAGACTTACCTATGGCAGTTTCTACCTCAAAGGGCGCATCAACACGTCTACTACTAGTAGGCAGCTTAGCACAGAAAGTATTAGAAATAAAACTCCTACTAGAACCAGAATCAAATAGCACAGAAGCTAAATTTTGGTTCACCAGAAACGTACCGGACACGACATCAGGGTCTATCCAAGCTTCCTCCTGTATCATAGTGAATGCCCTGGCGCTCGCCCTCGGTCCTTCACTTCCCGTCTTCCTCACCCCTGAACCCTCAGTCCTCGGTTTCTTACAATCTCTGCTCATATGACCAGTTTCCCCACAGTTAAAACATTTGCCTGACAGGCAATCCTTCGCCATATGCCCTGTCTTCCCACACTTGAAGCACACGTTCAAACCCAGCCTACATTCTCCCGCATGCTCCTTTCCACACTTACCACACCTCCTTGATCCCACTCCCGATGTGTCCACGCGGCGGTCATCCACCTGTGCCTTTTTGTTACCCGTCGAGGCATCACCCCGACCAAACCTCCTCCCATCCCAGTTCCGATCACCACCACCCTTCTTTCTCGCTTCAGTCACCACCACCTCCCGCTCGTCATACAGCCTCCCTGCCAAATCAATCGCTGACCTAAACGTGCTTGGTCGGGCGGCGATCATATGCCGGCGAACATCCGCCGGTAAACCCTGAATGTACCTCTTGATTTTCCGAGACAAAGGCATCACCTGATCAGGCACGAGTCGTGCCATTTCATTAAACTTGGTGGTATACTGCTGGTGTGTCATGGTTCCAGCCTCCAACTGTAGAAACTCCCTTTCCAACTTATCCATTTCCCTGTGAGGACAGAACTCCTCAATCACCATCTTCTTCAACTCGGCCATTTCATTGTCCCGATTGCCCGATTACCCTCTGCTTGGACAATGTTGTCCCACCAACATAGTGCCGAGTCCACAAATGAATAAGTGGTAAACTTCACCTTCTGATCTTCCCGACACTCGCTGATGTCGAGAACGGCCTCCATCTCTCTCACCCATCGGTGAGCAGCGACAACATTGCCATTACTGTCAAAAGTAGGGGGATTGCATCTCATAAATGCCCCGTAGTTACATCCTCGCACTGCCTCTGGCACAGGCTCTTCTTCTTCCTCTTCATCATCAGACAGGACCGTTTCAGGCTCTGGGTGTTCCCGTTCTCCAAGGGATCTGTTTCTTTCTTTTCTTTCCCCTTCTCGTACAGCCTTAATAACTTCAGTCACCACAGACGGTAAGATTGTCTGCATGACCTGATGGACTTCTTCTACAACAGCCTCCTTTACTGAGGCTCTCAGATTGGCGCTTTCGTCACCACCCTCCGGATGGGGGGTCTCTAGTTCTTCATGAACCACCCTCTCAACTCTGGGTCTCCCTCTCTTGGGTCGCGGTTCAGCACCGTGACCTCCACCCCTAGAAGCTTTCGAAGATCTACCTCCGGCCATCACACGCACACTGAAAGATTCAAACACCAACACGATCATTCAAGGAAACAACTCAGTTTATGTCAAGTATAGTAAGTCCCTAATTACAGTGGCTAGTTGTGATTAGCCACTTACTTTACTCTTCATACCCCAAGCATTACCTGTTCTGACTACATCAGTATTTAAATCTACATACAACACATAACCACATACCATGCGCACATAAAACCGGTTAACTTTACGAAAATACCCGATGGCACGCAGCTACTCAGATTGGCATACCATTCCCTTTCCGTCCCATTCTCAGTTTAAGATTAGGTTTATTTTGAAAATTTACCCATTCACTTAAACTTTGGCTCTGATACCAACTTGTAAGGCCCCGTTCCCGGGACGCTTACAGCTGGGTTCTCATCGCACATAAAATGTATAATTGCATTTGTATTTCATAAATCGCAGCGGAAAACTAAAATAATCTTTTATTTCCGTGTAAATGCTTTTGCAAGTTAATATAACATTCATTACAAAATAGCTTGTTCGCATTACAATGCAAAACATTAATCAAAAGAATGCCATCCCAAAAGAGCTGAGTAGCTTCACGGTGTGCCATCCTCAGCAAACATTACCTGCCAACTGGAAAACATATAAAAAGTCAGCATTGCTGAGTGAGTTCTAGTTTTATTACAAAACATACTTTACTTTCATATAAAACCATTCGTTACTTTTACATGATCACACATCGTACATACACATAAATAATATCAATAATATCTTCATTCATTCATTCATTCATTCATTCGTTCTTTATGACTTTACTTGCGCATCGGACATCATCCGTACCAATACCATGTGCTACACCCCGGTTAGTCGTAGCTACCGGGCTAAAGTCAATAAATGAACAGCTAAACGTATGCCACGGTACTAGCAGTAACCATCAGTCTTAGCTACTGGGCCGAAGTCAATAAATGAACAGCTAAACGTATGCCACAGTACTAGGGGTGAGCGGTAGAGGTTCTACATTAAGGGTCAATCACAAAGAAGGACCAATTATCCGATGCGTGCAAGACGTTCATTCGTTCATTAATGCATGCATTCAACATCGTGTTCCTCTTTCATTATCTTTCACTTTACGTTACATAATACTTCGTTCATTCCTTATCATAACACGTAAACTTATGGGAAATATAAACATACATCATAATAAGGAACATAACACACACAGTCATCATTATCATACAGGGCAACACCATACATACATAACGTGCATAAACTTGTAACATCATCATCATCATCATGCCCAACATGCTTTCTAAGGCCTCAAGCGTCATCTTACATGCTCTTATGGGGACCTTTACGTCAAAACTTACATCTGCACTTTCCCCCGAAAGTCAGAAGTCAATCTATACCTTCCTCGGGTACAACAGCCCTATTCGGCGTATGGACACCCTTCAGTCGCATGGCCTCCATGCGACTGAGCATCATGCGATTGAACTCAAGCGGATGAACATTTAGGCGAATAAACATCCACTCGTGCGAATGGACAATGCGGATGGACCTCATGCGAATGGGATTAATACGGATGAGCACTGATGCGACTGGACCTTCAGTCGCACGACCTCCATGCGACTGGCCTTTCAATCGTGCGAATGGACCTTCAATCGTGCGAATGGACCCCAATCGCACCCTAATTGGCCGTATGGCCTCCATTCGGCCTCCAGTCGGTCGCCTAGCCCTAACTGATGCAGAATGCAGTTCATCCCGACTGCAGCGGAGGGTTTTCGGCCTCCAAACTCATCTAAACCCATTTTAAGCCCAAATCAACCATCCTAAACCTTAGGGATGCATACCACGACACCATTCAAGCACACACAAGCTCACAATCAAACCACAAACGCATCATACATACACATACACATACACAAACGGGTCAAGATACACATACCCAAGAACCCGATTTCAGATGTTTTCCAACCCCAAAATCGTTTGGAAACAAGTAAAAGTGGGGTTCTAGAACTCACACAAACAAGCACAACAACAAGAGCTTCGATTTGGCTTGCTACACGATGATTTTGGCGACCCGAACCACCCGAATCATTCTTTTTCTCTTATTCTTCTCCTTTCTCTCTTCTTCTCTCTATGAAGTCTGAAATGTGGGGTGTGTGAGGAGAGTGGGCTGCCCTCTCCCTACTAATATCACCAAATTTCCCAACTTTTCTTTGTTGGCGAGTTGGTCCCTCGACTTTGAACTTTATTTTCTTTTCTTCTTCACCGGCTTCAAAATAATAAATATTCGGGTGTTACATTATACCATGTATAAAGCTCTGAAAGTTATCTATGAAGGAGGAAAGGAGATACAAGATATCAAAAGACAAAAGTTAAAGAGGCAACTTAAACTATTTGAGCATATTTCAGGAGAAACTTGTAACTCCAGGATAAACAAACTTGAATCAAATCATGAAGAACTAGATCAAATAATGATAATCACAATAAAACCCCTTTGATCTATATTAGATTGCAAAATATGTGTTTACAAGTAATCCCTCAATCTATTGGTCATTCAACCGTCCCCAACGCTAATGACAATTAACCTATTTATAGTCTAGACTAATATTCACTAAATGCACTTAACCCCTTATTTAGGCTAATTAATACAAAATTACATATTAAACATAAAAATAACTAAAAACAAGATAAAATATATTTTGTTCACACAAAATATGTTTATTACAATATAACTCCTAGTCATCTAAATCTTCAATGTCTCGTCTCGGTTCCTCGTCTCGAACGTGTCAGGTTTGACTTTTGTGTTGACTTTGACCGTGATGTTGACTTTTGATGACTTTCATTGTGTGATAATATAGACTATCTTTTATAGCTCCAACAATACTCCCCTTAATCTATCATTATCAACGTCAAACGAAATCAGCACCGAGAAGTCAACAATAGAAAGATCTTCAAATTGAAGCTTTCTAAATCTGATTAGAAAGATTATTCATCTCATAAGCTCCCCCTATTTATATGCTCCCACTTTTCAAGTGCAAGCTTTGCAAGGATATTAGAAGAGCTTTCCCAATTCTCTAATCTTGAGTGCTTCAAAAGATGTAGAAGGAGGATTCCTAGCTTGGTATCATCTGTAAACTTGAGGAACAAGTTCTCTAATCAGGTACACTGCTCAACTGATGATCGGCAATCACTTAAAGCAAAATTTTGAAACACATTCTCAAACACAATCTCGACATTTCTAATTAGATCATTTCATTTAACAAAATAAACTCATGTTTATCTGTGTGTGAAAAACAAGCGAACCCATGTTCGTTTGTATGCATTTTCTGTGAAATGCATGAAAAATAATAAAATTTTAACAGCATAATATGGAAGACCTAAAAAAATTAAAATGATATTTTGTTATATTTTTTATTATATATATATTTAATATAACATTCTTTTTATTATTCATCATTAAGTTTTTGTTTTATAACCGAGAACTAAATCGATCATGAGGTCACATCCTCAAGATATACTTTAGCATGAACATGAAGTTAAACATCGGCAAGCAATGAGATCACACTGATAACTAAATCTAATCACAGTCTTTGAATGATTTTGAAATTCTAAAATAGTTCAATAACGATAGCTGATATGTTTGTCCACTTAAACCCATGCCCTATCTTTTTCAACAAGTAGTAGATGATTTGTTAAGGTTTGATTAAATACTTTAGAATGCTAGGACCCCACAATCATTTGGCATAAACCCTCACCCAACCTCAGGATTTCTTGAATTTTGTTATGATCTTTATAGAGCAAGGCTTGTGCACTAGTATGTAAGTGATTATTGACAAAGTATTGCTTTCTGTGATGAATTCATCATTCAGACGATTTCACACAACTTAGATCAAGATGGTGAGAGCTCCAGGTCTATACTCACGTATAACAAAGGAGATGACAATTTGATCAAGTGCCGATGAGAGCTCCAAGTCAGTACTACCGTACAGCAGAGGAGATCATCACTCCAGGTCAGTACTACCGTACAGCAGAGGAGATAAGCACGCACAAGTACAAGACACATAAATATACCGGACATGATTTAAAGATATGGCTTAAAAGATTTGTATCATGGTGGGTGAAAGATCAATTCTCAATCCAATTTTTTTTGGGACTCAGTTTTCGTGCAGGCCAAAAAAGATTGTGTAAATCCAGACGTCCTTAAGCATATATTTTAATTTAAATCATGATGTTACTATCTACTTATTCTTCAGGTTGAGTCTACCAGCATATCATTAAAGAATTTGTTTTTTTTCTATTATTTGCACTAAAAGATAAGATGTGAATCAGATAACAGCATCAGTTACTATCATTTCTCATTTTTCAAACACAAGTAATGCAAAAACAAGCAATTCAAGAAGATATACAATCATTTCTTAGTCATCTCAAATCAAGTTCTTAGTTCTCTTTTCATTTTTATTTACTTATACTCTCCCCCTAAATTTTTATTTTTGCAAACTTTTTTTATTTTTTTTAATAATTTTATAAAACTGTAAAAAAATAAAAATTTATCAAAGAAGGTCTTCCAAACTACACTCATTATCAAGATAAGAAATGAATTATCAAGAAATATGTAGTGACTGTGAAGTGAGAACTGTGATAATGCAGATAAAATTGTGAAATAATTCTCCCCCGGGAACAATATATTTTTCCCAAAAATTGTGAAATAATTTCCCCCTGGAAAAATATATTCTTAAATGTCATGCTAGATAATCTTAGCAACTGGGGTGAACTCAATTAATCCCAACTAGGGGGAAAAAGTCATCTTTAACATTTGAAATTCACTGAAGAAATGATAGTTTTGCAAAGCTAGTTTCGCAGAAAAATCTACTTTCGCTGAGCCAACAGTAGTTTCGCTGGAAATTTTGGCAGTAGTTTCGCTGGAAATTTTGGCAGTAGTTTCGCTAGCCAAATGCTTTAGACTGCTTAGTTTCACCGACAATTTCGCCAAAACAAGCTTGAACTTTCGTTCAAAGATACTTTCTACAGCAATTTCGCTTGTAATATGCACACAAGCACTGTTGAACTTTCGTTCAAGATCACTACTTTTGCTGAGATGCTGAAATTAACTACAAAGTGTTAAATACTTGTAGTTTCGCTAAAGAATAGGCAATAAAGTATCGCTATATGAATTGGTAATTTCACTGGACGAAGCTGAAAAGCTTTTTCAACAAGAAATCAATCTGAAATCGCCCAAATCTCAATGGATTTGAAATCTGATGAATAACAGAGCTTTCCCAACCAATAAAAAGCAAACTTTAATCAATTTCCATAGCAATAACACTCAAATTTGTACCAAAATAATAAAAACATGATATTGAACAAAAGCAACCAAAACCTCAACTTCTCTCTCTAAAAATCTTCAAATCTTCAATGAATTTGATCCAAAATGGCTCGATACCAAATTATAACTCCAGGATAAACAAACTTGAATCAAATCATGAAGAATTAGATCAAAATAAAGATAATCACAATAAAACCCCTTTAAGTTATATTAGATTCCAAAATATGTGTTTACAAGTAATCCCTCAATCTATTGATCATTCAACCGTCCCAAACACTAATGACAATTAACCTATTTATAGTGTAGACTAATATTCACTAAATGCACTTAACCCCCTAAACTTAGGCTAATTAATACAAAATACATATTAAACATAAAAAAAACCAAAAACAAGATAAAATATATTTTATTCACACAAACTATATGTATTACAATATAACTCCTAGTCATCTGAATCTTCAACGTCTCGTCTCGGTTCTCGTCTCGAACATGTCGGGTTTGACTTTTTTGTTGACTTTGATGGTGATGTTGACTTTTGATGACTTTCATTGTGTTGATAATATAGACTATCTTTTATAGCTGCAACAAAACTATAAACCAGATGATGAATAGATATGATCAACTCACATCTGATATGTCAACCTTAGGAATCAAAAATGATCTTAAAGACCTAAATGACAGACTCTTGAATGCTCTTCCATCTTCATGGAAACAAATTGTAACCCTGCTAAAGCACACTGAAAAGTTTTCTATGGATCTTGATCTCTCATTGCTAAGATTGGATTAGTGGAAATTGATGAGAGTTCAAGAAATAATCATAGATCTGCTTCAACATCTCAATACAAGTATGTTACTTCTTCAACAAATACTATAAAGAATGCCTTTCTTGGCAAAAATGATGCTACTCCTGAAGATGAGGGTGATATGTTCGTGGAAGCTGGATTTTTCACTAGTAACCCAGTCTATTCAACTCAGCCATAAACACAGTCTCCTTAAAAATCTACTCTGCCTAAAACACATAATTAGACTTCAGCTTCTAACTCTGCTAATCAAAGAAAAGTTAAAAATGTTATAAATATCCTGTTACATGATGAATGTAACATCTTGTATTTTTTTTTGTTAAATTAAATGTTAATGTCATTATAATCTTGTAAGGGCCATTGTTGCCATTAATGTAACTATGAGGGTCATTCATGTTTGTTTCCTTTGAATCTTTAATTTGAAAGTTAATAATTTAACTATTGAATTGAACATAACAATAATAACAATATTGGTAATAATAATAGCAACAATAATAATAAGTTATAACAATAATAATACTATTAATAATAACAAAAATAATACTAATAATACTAATAATAATATTAATTTATAAAAATTACTAATCTTAAAAATGTTAAAACTTAAACTAATAAGGTTAGGGGTTTGTTTTGTCATTTTAGAAACCTTAAAAGAAACTTTCACACATAAAATAACAACTTTAAAACTATAGGGTCTATTTATGCAAATTGTTAAAAACCAAACTAAACTTCCCTTACTACCCCGTTTTTCCGGCCAAGCCTTCGGTGACTCCTCCGCGTAATAATCAATTGTTTTCCTTTCAAATTAATTCGATTGAATCATTCCCTAACCTATTTCGAAGCCACAGACATGTTTAGTTCAATTAAACTGGTGGTTATGACCCTGAAATTTCAAAACCGAAAGTTTGCATTCAATACTTGACCGTTCGGGTCGATACTGATCAAATTATGAGGTTGTAATTGAAGGCAAATCATTTAATCGAGATCCTAAAGCTAACTAAACCCTCAGTTGCACTTAAGATACACACAAACCCCACATCCGACTCTTTCCTATACCACGACCTGCAACCTATTCGAAGTCGATCTTCCGAGTTTCTTTAACTCAAATTGACAGAGGGCTATTGTTTCTCATCGTATAGGAAAGCTTATATTACGGGTAATTAGATTTTCAACAACAAAATCTTATAAATCCCATCTTGTTCAGTCGCGGTTATCTTGTCCTCATTCTCCATCAAAATTACACCAATCCAGGTAATTAAACACATGACTACATTCGTTTAAGCATGGGGAGTAAAAGCCCCATGGTTAATTCGATTAACAACAACGAATTTGAATATCAATTTGGGTTCCAATCGAGTCTAGGGTTCTAAAAATTTGGGGGTACTATTTATTGGCTTTTTAAAGAATTAAAACCAAGTGATACCAAGGCCACGACCCTAGTTCACTGGTTAAGGCACTCGCCTAATAAACATGAGGTCCTAGGTTTGAACCCGGGCACTATCATGTAATTTGTTAAGGGGTTTTTAGCCCAAAATAAATTTCAAACAATTCATAATAAAAATAAAACTTCTTTTTATAAACTTCAAATATTTTTAAAACCACTTAACGATTTTTTGGAAATTTATTTTTTATAATATCTTAATATTTTTATTAATTATTTTTAAACAAATGATATAATTGTTAGTCAGCTGGATCGATAAACATCCGAGCATGTTCTTGAAGGAAGGATAAACAACAGCACAAACCAAAAGTCAAACAATAATACGAACTATAATTGAATGGTTTCATTGATTAAACCTAACGATTACAAGTTCGTTACAACATAAGAATCAAGACTCTTGGCAAGGGGAAGATCGAGCATGATCTCCCCTCTCATCCGGCAGCCCTAGGCTCCCGGGCAGACTACCTCTCCATCCTTTCATCTCTCTACACATTGAAACTGGTATATATAGGCCTCGACCCATATTAGATACGACTGGGCTCATTCGTGTGATTGGACCATGCGTATGGTTCAATCGTACGACTGGACCATGCGTATGGTTTCATCGTGCGACTGGAAAATTCTTATGGTTCAGTCTTACGAATGCCCCAATCACATCTCTCAGTCGCACGGCTGGTCCATTAGCATGGCTCAGTCGTACGACTGAGTCTCATTTGCATATCCTGCGAATGACCCAGTTTCATGTGTTTACAACATATCAGGTGTATAACATTAAGCCTTGGCTATTCGACAAGCAACAGACACACTATATATGACTATATATGCTCCAACAAATTCCCCTTGGACTTTGCTTGCGAATAGTAGATAACACCTCTTACAATCTTCAGTCAATCTTTGCTCTGGTTTTTAATAGAATCAAATGAAAAACCATATTAGCCAACGTTGCCGATCCATCAGATTGCTACCATATCCCTGAAAATGAATTTAGGCACAATAGCTTTCGTTTACTTTGCAGAACACCATCATAGCAGCAAGATTCCCCATATGACTGATTTTTCCAGATAATGACATGACCTGTTTTCCATTGCTTCAACCTTTACACAGGCTAACCTGATTAACATCACCACCTGCAGAAATTCCCCCTCACATTCAGCATATCCCAATATATAGACATTGTGCTCTCCTGGCGTCTTCACACGGTATATTGGGCAAAAGGTTGAAGGTTCTAATCCACAGCTGACAATATCAAACAAATTAGCATGCATGTAGATTCATCATCAGAAACTTGCTCACATCATCACTTTCTCATTGCTTTTTCAATTCTCTATACATGGATTCCCCCTAAGAATGAGAATCCTCTCTATGCAGATAAATATAACTTGATAGGCCCATAAGTAGTCAGATGCTCCTGACTACCCCACAAAATCAACACCGATTGCTGACATCTTCTCTTCTCTCTTTCGTGTTCCAATTACATTCACCTATTCTAGAAGTCTGACGAATAATGGGGTATACATCGAACTTATTTGACAAAAGAACCTTAGGGTGAATATGCTTTTCTCATCCTCAAATCTATGCAAGAAGCATTTCCAGACTCTTTTTTTTGGTCTGGAACAAATGCGGATGAGTCAATGCAGATGGCTCATTCGTACGATTGAACATGCGATTGGTCCAGTTGCACGATTGAACATACGACTGGTCCAGTCGCACGAATGGTCCATTCGCATGCCACGTTCGTACGAATGCTCCAATCGCATGAATGGGTCTACACGTAGATTTTCAGATCTGCAGCCTCCAGGGCTGCCCAAAACCCTAATCTAACGAATTTTATGTGAACAGAAACAAAATAGGTATCATCAGATTCGAAAGGGTGATAGGAACGTGGTTTCAAATTCGATTTTAACATAGAAGCAACACACGTAACAAGATCTGAGCAAAACACGAAGAACACGAAGTAGGTTTAACGTCAAGATCTAAATTTTGATCCAGAAATCAAGAGCTTGGGTTTGTAGAATGATTGTTAGATCATTCCAGCAGTAATCAGCTCTGATACTAATTGTTAGGATCTGGTATTTGAACGAAACACCAACTGATTAACATGTTAAACCAAACCAAATAGTGCGGAATCCTATTTGATTGGCGATCTAATCAGTGAGAACGCACGTAGAAACAATAATGTATTGAAACTAACGTCAAGAATCGATTAGGAATCGATCTACAGTGTTCTATGAACTTGGAGTACGAACTTAGAGGCTTTTGGATGGCTAGGGTACGTCTGGAGTCGAAGTGGATTCAATGCTTATGTTTTTCCACGAATTAGGTGGTATTTATAGGTTAGGGTTGCTCATTCGGCCGACTGAACCATAAGCATGGTTCATTCGTGCGATTGAGACATGCGGTTGATCCATTCGTACCACTGAGTGTTCAGTCGTGTGACTGAGCCAATCTCATGTTATAGTCGTACGACTGATCCAATCTCCTGGTTTAGTCGTACGACTGAGTCATTCGCATGAAGTTGTTCATGAGTATGGTCCATTAGCATGGGCCATTTGCATGATAACTTCATGTTATTAAGTTTGAATGTATTAAACATAGTAATGTTATTTATATTAGTTCAATCAACCACAAACCTATATAATCAAGTTAATGTGCGTTAAACAACTCATTAATGAAATATTAAACAATATAAACACAACCAACATTTGCATTTCATTAAGTACCAAACTATTACATAAGCGTAAGACAACAAAGACATATTACATTAAGATCAGAATCAAGGTACACATGCATCAGCAAACTCCCCCTTGGACCTAGATTCATCTATTGTCTTACTTCTTCATAACCTCCTCGTACTTCTTGTACTTCTCCTCTCTTGTGACTCCGGCATGTATTTCAAATGCAAAGCAGAGTCTTATCACATTTTGGAATTGAAGGGCTTGTATAATATCTTGTGAGTCATAGAATAGCGGCCACTTGTATAGTGTGTAAACATCTTCAGCTGACAAGTTTTTAAGCCACATCGGGTCAAATACCCTAATAGTATCCATTCTTCCCGCTTTGTTCAGAACTGTGACCGCCTCCCTTGTTCTCCAATCATAGTACCACCACTTAAAGTGTGGAGTGAAGTCTTGTGGCATTTCCCTAAGAGGGATTCTAGACATTGTTCTTGGGGAACTCCTCTTCAACACTATTTTGGGCTTTCCAGTTATGGGATCAACTTCAGAACATCTGATATACCTCGTAGGTTGTTGAGGTTTGAAGTTGACCCACCTGGTGTGGTACTCTTTCTTCAAGGCAGCCTCAAACCAGCCTGACATGTTCCTCGGGTCAGCATATAATAGCTTCAATTTAGCCAGCTGGTTGAGCTCAAAACTAGGTAGAGACTTTAGATCATGCGAGAATCTATAGTACTTATACCCATCTCTCTCTTTACTGCGTATACATTAAG